>JAEOAD010000005.1:20232500-20785000 GCA_036365145.1 Orientallactaga sibirica
GAAGGATGGAGGCCAGGGAGTCTGCTGTGGTAAGGGTTAGAACTAGGAGACCCAGTGGTGCAGATTGAATCTGCAGACCGGAAAACTCAGAGCTCTGCAGCCCCAGAGCAAAGGACAGATGGTGTCCTAGCTCAAGAAGGAGACAAACTCACATAATCTCTGCTTTCTATGTTCCGTATCTTCCCCAACATATTGAAACATGTCCACTTAGGTTGGTGAGAATTCACCTTCTTGACGCAGTATTTTCCAGAAAGACCCTGACAGACACTTCCAGCAATAGTGTTTAACTAGCCACCTGGGCATCTTTTAACCAGGTCAAGTTGACATGTGGACACAATCATCAAAATGTTCATTACAACATGACTGATAAAAAATGACAAATCACAAACAGCCTAAACACGCCTTGTAGAAATAGCAGTCTTACAAAGACTGCTGTTTTCAAATGTTGATTCAGTTCATGAGGAAACTATATACACAGTCTTCAATTTACACTAGCTCAATTTGTGATTTTTCTGAACTATATAATGGTGTGCAAATTAATTTTGAATTTCTTTTTTTTTTTTTCCAGTTTTTCGAGGTAGGGTCTTGATCTAGCCCAGGCTGAATTGAAATTCACTATGTGTCTCAGGGTTGGCCTTGAACTCATGGTGATCCGCCTACCTCTGCCTCCCAAGTGCTGAGATTAAAGGCGTGGGTCATCATGCCCAGCTTTTATTTATTTATTTATTTATTTTTCCTGAATTTTGAACTTAGATTTTGAGCTTTCTTCTTCTAATGCGCTGATAATATATGCTGAGATTCTTGCTCACGAGGCTGGGCAGGGGCACCAAATCACAGCTTCCAACCAAATGAGTGATGCTGAAGGAAACAACGCATACTCGACCATGTGTGATGCTACTCAGCCATACGTTCCATGAACCACTGAGTTACACACATGCTTGGCGCATGCAATTTTCAATTTGTGATTCCCTGGTAGGCCCAAAAGGATCTGGATAGTGTCCAAATTCTAAATAAAATTCTACCTTTATATGGATGATATAAGCCCATGAAGGCAGTAGACAAAATGCTGACAGTCATTATCTCAACATTGGAAACTTGTAGGTCCTTTTGAGTGCCTTAAAGGTTAGAAAGCAACCATGTACTATTTATTTTGTAAATAGAATATTTTTATGTATTATATTTACTGTTATGTATTACTCTTGCCTTAAGGAAAAGTATTAATATAAATATATCAATAGAAAATATATAAATGTGAGGGCTGGAGAAATGGCTTAGTGGTTAAGGCATTTGCCTACTAAGCCAAAGGACCTCTGTTCAATTCTCCAGGACCCACGTAAGCCAGATGCACAAGGTGGCGCATGTGTCTGGAGTTCATTTGCAGTGGCTGGAGGCCCTGGCGCACCCATTCTTTTTCTCTCAACCTCTCCCCCTCTTTCTCTCTCACTCTCTCAAATAAATAAATAAATAAATAAATAAATAAATAAATAAATAAATAAATAAAATAAAAAAGAAGGGCCATTTAATCCCAGCACTTGGGAGGCAGAGGTAGGAGGATCGCCATGAGTTTGAGGCCACCATGAGACTATATAGTAAATTCCAGGTCAGCCTGAGCTAGAGTGAGACCCTACCTCAAAAAACCAAAATAATAATAATAATAATAATAATAATAATAATAAAGAATAAAAGAAAAAATATAAATGTGAATTAAAAAGATACACACATACATTATGTATTGATTTTTCATTAGTTCAGACAAGTACCCAAGCAGTGTTTGTAAACTGGTGAGACTCTCCTATTTGCAACAGAATGTCAAGACAATGGTGTTAGCAGCAGGAAGCTCGGCTATATTCAGTGCAACAGGCATTGTAGGCATCACTCACATCGCCCCCCAAAGCAATGAGACAGGATTCTGGCCTGTGTGAAGCTTGATCATATTGTAGAATTTTTTTTACAATGTTATATTTATTTATTTGCAAGCAGAGAGAGGGGAGGTGAGAGAAAGGGAGAGAATGGACACACCAGGGCCTCCAGCTGCTGCAAACAAACTCCAGATGCGTGCACCACTTTGTGTATCTGGCTTCATGTGGTTACTGAGGAATCAAACCCCCATCATTAGGCTTTACAGGCAAGTTTAACCACTGAGCAATCTCTCCAGCCCCCATATTATAGATTGTTAAAAATGTATTTTAAGGGCTGGAGAGATGGCTTAGCGGTTAAGGCACCTGGCTGCTAAGCCTAAGAATGGTTCCAATCTCCAGGTCCCACGTTTAGCCAGACACAAAGTGACGCAAGGGCGCAATGCCACACTTGACCACAAGGGGGCGCACGTGTCTGGAGTTTGTTCACAGCAGCTGAGAGGCTGCTGGCATGCCCATCTCTATCTGTCTTCCACTCCCTCTCTCTCTGTCTCTCTCTCTCTGTGTCTCTCTCCAAAAAAAAAGTATTTTAAAAGAGATAAGAAATGTCAAGTGACAAAGAAGCAGTACATACTTAAAGGGCTACATAAATGCAAGCAAAGTTGTTTTGCTAAATTGGATTATTGGATAGTTGTTTTTTTTTTTTTTTTTTTTTTGGTTTTTCGAGGTAGGGTCTCACTCTGGCCCAGGCTAACCTGGAATTAACTATGTAGTCTCAGGGTGGCCTTGAACTCACGGTGATCCTCCTTCCTCTGCCTCCTGAGTGCTGGGATTAAAGGCGTGCGCCACCATGCCCAGCTTTTTGGACAGTTTTCTTGAAACTACTAGACTATCAATCTAAGACAGTAATTCTCACTGGTTGGTCTCAAAATTTCTTTAAATTCTTGCCCTCCCCCTCACCCCCTCTTTTTTTATTGAGACAGATTCTTGCTATGTAGTCCAGGCTGGTCTTGAACTCTCAATCTTCCTGCTTTATTCCTTAAATTCTAGAATTATAGGTATGTGCTACCACACCTGGCTTTATACTGTAGGGAATTATAGAAGCCACTAAGAACCTTATTTATGTGGGAGATAAAGAAAATTAGATATATAGATGATAGCTAACCAATTAGAAACTAAAACAAAAATTGTAAGGATATCATATTCAATAATTTTACAATAAATATAGCAAAACTAATTACGTGCTGACATAACACATATTTTTGAAAACTGTGTTGTAAAACAGAAAAATAGAGAGCTGGAGAGATGGCTTAGCGGTTAAGGTGTTTGCCTGCAAAGCCAAAGGATACTGGTTCGATTCTCCAGGACCCACGTAAGCCAGATGCACAAGGGGGCACATGCACCTGGAGTTCATTTGCAGTGGCTGGAGGCCCTGGCACACCCATTCTCTCTCTCTCTCTTTCTCTCTCTCTCTGCCTCTTTCTCTCTCTCAAATAAATAAATAAATAAAATGGGAGACATTGCACAGTCAAACTACCACACTAGTCTCATTCTGTCTGGGTTATTAAGAGAATGCCATAGTAAACTGGCAGCTTCCACATAACATAGTAACATAGTAAAGAACATAGTAAATTCAGCCTGAGCTAGAGTGAGACCCTACCTAGGAAAACCAACAAAAAAAAAAAAATGTATTTCACGGGGCTGGAGAGATGGCTTAGAGGTTAAGGCACTTGACTGTGAAACCAAAGGACCCAGGTTCAATTCCCCAGGACCTACACAAGCCAGACGCACAAGGGGGCACATGCATCTGGAGTTCGTTTGCAATGGTTGGAAGCCCTGGCTTGCCCATTCTCTCTCTCTCTCCATCTTTGTCTCTCTCTCAAATAAATAAATAAAAATAATTTTTTAAAAGAGAAATGTAGGGCTTTAGAGATGGCTTAGCGGTTAAGGTGCCTGCATCCTAAGCCTAAGAACACTGGTTCCAATCTCCAGGTCCCACGTTTAGCCAGATGCAAAAGTGATGCAAGGGCGCAATGCCACACTTGACCACAAGGGGACACACACATCTGGATTTTGTTCGCAGCAGCTGAGAGACTGCTGGCGCACCCATCTCTATCTGTCTTCCTCACCCTTTCTCTCTGTCTCTCTCCAAAAAAAAATTGTATTTCTCACAGATCTAGAGACTTAAGACATCCCAGCTCAAGGGTCATGGATATGATTCTCACTGTCATCGCAACGTGAAAGGAGTCCTCTCCTTACAAGGGTGCCAGTGTCATTGTGGGCATATGACCCAATCACCTCCTGAGAGTCCTACCTTCTAGTGTCATCTGTTTGGTTTTGTCACAGGCTGTGGCCTCATCAAAGCTCAAGCCTCAAGGTTGATAGGGTAATAATCTCAGGGCTGCACTCTGACAGCCACACGCGGTGTGATTCTTGAAATCATGGACTTCCCAAGTGAATTTCTAGGCAAGCGGATCCCTGCGCAACCAGGCGGCAACCAGCTCACAAAGGTTCGTTTGGACAAAGCTCTGCAGAATAGCGTGGGACACAGGGTGGAAACTTTCCTGATTGTTACATGATCACCGCCGAGGATGTTAATTTGAAATTCCCTAAATTCAAGACAAAACTCTGGAGATCTTATGTACTGGGAATCACAGCTTGGATAGCACCCCGTGGAGTAGATGTTTTTGTTTTTATAGCCATGTTTGTGACTTACTTAGTAGTTATACGTACCTGGCATTTCACATACATTTTTTCGACTTACCATGATTGTAGTTCCTCAAAAGCAGCACGTGGAAGGAGAAGATTAATTGCAGATTACAGTCTCGAGGGCAAGTTTCATCATGCCTGGCAGAGCAGAAGCTGGCCATCACGACTTGTCATAGCAGCTGGGAGGAAGCAGAAAGGCTGAGCTAGCCCATCCAGTGGGCTTGACTAATGAACCTCAAAGTCCACCCACCCCCAATAACACACCACCCCCAGCAAGGCTCCTCCATCAGCCCAGCCATGGGGAACACTTCACATCTGAGCCAGCAACTCCGTCATACTAATCCGATGAACATTATAATCACGTCCATTTGATGGTGGAAGAAGCCCAGGTCGAGGAAAGTGAGTAACTTTACAGCTAGAAAAAGCAAAGGAACCCGGGTAAATGGGACTGTAATGATAAGTTCCTCCATTCTAAAATTCCTTGAAAGATACTTTTTTGTGATTTTGTTTTTTGTTTTTTTCAGCCCTGCTTGTTAGAATCCTGGAATGTGTACTATCCCAAAACATAGCCTTTGACATCAAATACTCTGGCTATAAATCTTGTGTATTTACTCTGAGTTTCTTAGAGGCAAGAGTCAGGTCTGTTTATATGCGCAGCACATTGTGGTAGCATGATAACTCTATAACCGTCAAGGTGGTGGTAAATGCTATAGAACCCAGTTCCACCCCAATCCCTTTCAGCTTTCCCTGAGTTTAAAATGTACCCAGAGTAAAAGGGTTTTTTGTTTCCCCTTGAGAAACACAGAGGCTTCCATTTTCCAAATGCAGCTACGTGACCGCACAGCCCCTCTGCACAATCATTAACATGTAATTAACATGTACAAATACATGAGCTATTACAGTTACTATTTTGTTGCGGGGACAAAACATCCAACCAGGGCTGGAGAGATGGCTCAGTGGTTAAAGTTGGTTGCTTGTAAATCTTGACACCCCCAGTTCAATTCCCCAGCCTCTGCATAAAGCCAGATGCACAATGTGGCATATGCATCTGGAGTTCATTTGATATGCCAAGAAGCCTGGGTGAGCCCATTCATTTCTCTCTCTCTCTTTCTTTACCTATCTCTCAAATAAATCAATAAAAAATTTTAAAATCCCAAGCCAGGAGTGGTGGCACACACCTTTGATCCCAGCACTTGGGAGGCAGAGGTAGGAGAATTGCCTGAGTTTGAGGCCACCCTGAGACTACAGAGTAAATTCCAGGTCAGCCTGGCCTAGAGTGAGACCCTACCTTGAAAAAAAAATTAAAAGTCCCAACCAGAATCAGTTTATGGAAGCAAAGCTTTTATTGCAGCTTGTAGTCTCAAGGGGATTAACTAGACTCAGAGGGTCAACTGTACATCATTTCATTCAAATATGTTATCTCAAAGTTCCTTGAAAAACAGATTGACATAGCCATGAACATAAGCTTGTTTCCTTCTATAGGTTATGAAAACTGGCTTAGAAAAATGAAAGTCTCCTGTGTCCCTCATCCTGCAACTTCCAGAGCAGAGATTCTGGCAGATGCTGGTATTTGGAGAACTACCTTTTGCCACCAGCACAAGGAGAGCCACTGGCGGGTTCTTCTTTTGAGAAGGAATTAAAACACTAGAAGACAGACACGGCAAGACAAAGGTAGTTTCACTGGGAGAAAAGTTCTCTTGGGGGGTCTGGAGAGACGGCTTAGTGGTTAAGCACTTGCCTGTGAAGCCTAAGGACTCCGGTTAGAGGTTCAATTCCCCAGGACCCACGTAAGCCAGATGCACAAGGGGGTGCATGCATCTGGAGTTCATTTGCAGTGGTTGGAGGCCCTTGTGTGCCCATTCTCTATCTATCTGCCTCTTTCTGTCGCTCTCAAATAAATAAATAAAAATAAACAACAACAAAAAAAAGTTCTCTTGAGGATAGGGAGGGGGTCCCAGTAGGGCTATGGAAAAAAGGCACCGGGCTTTTGTTTGTTTTAGAATGTCCCTCCCATTTCCCCTCTTCATCCTAGGACAGGTCTTCAGGAAGTACGGGCTCCGTTCACAGGCTGTTTCTGGACTGGTAATTGAGTCCCCTGCCTTGGACCTTGTCCTGCCTTAGTCCACCCACGGGGGACAGCCCTGCCTCTTGTTATCTTGGGAAAACAGGAAACACGTGGAGGTCGGAGCCTGACAGCCAGAATCAATGTCATCCTACCCTCTCAAGAGCATTTTGGAGCCCCCCTGAGACTCCAGGGTCATCGGTCTTAAAGTCAGGAAGGAAGACAGAAACAAGAAAGAGAGGCCGTTCTGCGGTGGGTTGTTCAATCTATTCGTGAATCCCCTGTCCCCATGAGAGGGAGTCAGGCAGTTTTGTCAGGCAGTGAGGGTGACTGGGCCCCTGACAGTAAAGGCAGACATGTCTGCCCTCTGCAATCTGCACTTGCTAGATATCTGACTTCTGATCTCTCTCTCTCTCTCTCTCTCTTTTTTTTTTTTTTTTGTTTTTGTTTTTCGAGGTAGGGTCTCATTGTAGCTTAGGCTGGAATTCACTATGTAGTCCCAGGGTGGCCTTGAACTCACGACGATCCTCCTACTTCTGCTTCCTGGGACTAAAGGCGTGAGCCACCACGCCCCACCCTGACTTCTTAGCTCTTCCCTAGATCTGTTTTTCCACAAACAACCTGGGCCCCTCCTGGGAAGCAGGTCTTCCTTCCTAGGATTTAACCCTAACATGGTGGTTGGTCAAGTTCAACCCCCAGAACTTGGAGTCAATGGCTAGCCTCTCTGGCTCACCTGAGTGGGAAGGTAGGGCCCACCACCATAAGGTTAGAAATACATTTGCCCGTGGAGGGCGACTTCTCTCTGCAGCCATGAACCTCCGGGTTCTGATGAGAACTCCCTGATCCCTACTTCCCGCACGGGCTTTTACCCCCTTCTGCCACCACAGGGCAGAGCACTTTGTACTTTCTTTTCTTTCCTCTCTAACTGCTCCCCCTTTTTAAAAAGATTTTATTTTTATTTATTTATTAGAGACAGAGAGAGGGAAAAAGAGAGAGGGAGAGGGAGAATGCCAGGGCCTCTAGCCACTGCAAATGAACTCCAGATGCGTGTGCCCCTTGTACATCTGGCTTACATGGGACCTGGAGAAACGACCTGGGGTCCTTAGGCTTCGCAGGCATGCGCCTTAACTGCTAAGCCATCTCTCCAGCCTGCCCCCCCTTTTTTGAATTTGAGAAAGAGAGAGAATGGGCGTGCCAGCGCCTCTCAGCTGCTGTGAACTAACTCCAGATGTGTATGCCCCTTATGGGGCATGTGCGGAATTGCCCACGTACACGGCACTTTTGCGTCTGGCTAAATGTGGACCTGGAGATTCAAACAGGCGTTCTTAGGATTCACAGGCAGGCGCCTTAACCTCTAAGACATCTCTCCAGCCTTCTACCTCTCTTTTTAGGTTTCTTCCAGGCCCACCACATGGGCTTTTGGATCACGTGGGTGTATTCATTTTCCTTCCCTTGGTTCTGTACTTCCCTCATTAAATATCATGACTTAATAATTATGATATTTCTTAGTTTTTGCCCAATGTATTTGCCCAATCCTTTGGTTAAGTGTAAACGTGAACCCAGGGTTTGGGGTTCAAGGGCTTTCCAGAACCCCTAACAGCCCGTTTCACACACGTCTGACTAACCTCAATGACTGTGTTTGCTAGAACCACTTCTTTTCTCCCAAGACACAACTCGTACCAAAAGGCAAAAATCAGGACCTAACAACTTGGTAATTACCAAGTCCCTGCCATGTGTGAGGTCCACCTCCACCATCACGGCACTTGATGGAGAAATGGCTCTGACCTGTAACACCTCGCTGTCCAAACCTCCCCTCTCCCTTCATGGTATTTCCCCTTTCTCCTTTCAGCCTCTTCCAGTGAGCACCAAAAGTCCACGGACCATTAGCCAGGACTCTGCGAATTCAGTGTTTAAGACCCAGTGTCAAAAGTTAGATGTCCTAGAGCTGGAGAGATGGCTTAGCCATTAAGTAGTTTGCCTACAAAGCCTAAGGACCCAGGTTTGATTCTCCAGGAGCACGTCACCCAGATGCACAAGGTGACTCATGTGTCTGGAGTTCCTTTACAGTAGCCGAAGGCTCTGGCATCCCCAGTCTCTCTATATTTACCTATCTCTCAAATAAATCAATAAAA
The DNA here is from genome assembly GCA_036365145.1 of Orientallactaga sibirica. Lineage (NCBI taxonomy): Eukaryota > Metazoa > Chordata > Mammalia > Rodentia > Dipodidae > Orientallactaga > Orientallactaga sibirica. The sequence goes on from JAEOAD010000005.1 coordinate 20,241,260, forward strand.
ATTTTAAAATCCCAAGCCAGGAGTGGTGGCACACTTTGATCCCAGCACTTGGGAGGCAGAGGTAGGAGAATTGCCTGAGTTTGAGGCCACCCTGAGACTACAGAGTAAATTCCAGGTCAGCCTGGCCTAGAGTGAGACCCTACCTTGAAAAAAAAAATTAAAAGTCCCAACCAGAATCAGTTTATGGAAGCAAAGCTTTTATTGCAGCTTGTAGTCTCAAGGGGATTAACTAGACTCAGAGGGTCAACTGTACATCATTTATCTCAAATTTCCTTGAAAAACAGATTGACATAGCCATGAACATAAGCTTGTTTCCTTCTATAGGTTATGAAAACTGGCTTAGAAAAATGAAAGTCTCCTGTGTCCTCATCCTGCAACTTCCAGAGCAGAGATTCTGGCAGATGCTGGTATTTGGAGAACTGCCTTTTGCCACCAGCACAAGGAGAGCCACTGGCGGTTCTTCTTTGAGAAGGAATTAAAACACTAGAAGACAGACACGGCAAGACAAAGGTAGTTTCACTGGGAGAAAAGTTCTCTTGGGGGGTCTGGAGAGACGGCTTAGTGGTTAAGCACTTGCCTGTGAAGCCTAAGGACTCCGGTTAGAGATTCAATTCCCCAGGACCCACGTAAGCCAGATGCACAAGGGGGTGCATGCATCTGGAGTTCATTTGCAGTGGTTGGAGGCCCTTGTGTGCCCATTCTCTATCTATCTGCCTCTTTCTGTCGCTCTCAAATAAATAAATAAAAATAAACAACAACAAAAAAAAGTTCTCTTGAGGATAGGGAGGGGGTCCCAGTAGGGCTATGGAAAAAAGGCACTGGGCTTTTGTTTGTTTTAGAATGTCCCTCCCATTTCCCCTCTTCATCCTAGGACAGGTCTTCAGGAAGTACGGGCTCCGTTCACAGGCTGTTTCTGGACTGGTAATTGAGTCCCCTGCCTTGGACCTTGTCCTGCCTTAGTCCACCCACGGGGGACATGAGCCTGACAGCCCTGCCTCTTGTTATCTTGGGAAAACAGGAAACACGTGGAGGTCGGAGCCTGACAGCCAGAATCAATGTCATCCTACCCTCTCAAGAGCATTTTGGAGCCCCCTGAGACTCCAGGGTCATCGGTCTTAAAGTCAGGAAGGAAGACAGAAACAAGAAAGAGAGGCCGTTCTGTGGTGGGTTGTTCAATCTATTCGTGAATTCCCTGTCCCATGAGAGGGAGTCAGGCAGTTTTGTCAGGCAGTGAGGGTGACTGGGCCCCTGACAGTAAAGGCAGACATGTCTGCCCTCTGCAATCTGCATTTGCTAGAGATCTGACTTCTGATCTCTCTCTGTTTTTTTTGTTTTGTTTTGTTTTTTGGGTTTTTTTTTTTGTTTTGTTTTGTTTTGTTTTTTTGTTTTTCGAGGTAGGGTCTCATTGTAGCTTAGGCTGGAATTCACTATGTAGTCCCAGGGTGGCCTTGAACTCACGACGATCCTCCTACTTCTGCTTCCTGGGACTAAAGGCGTGAGCCACCACGCCCCACCCTGACTTCTTAGCTCTTCCCTAGATCTGTTTTTCCACAAACAACCTGGGCCCCTCCTGGGAAGCAGGTCTTCCTTCCTAGGATTTAATCCTAACATGGTGGTTGGTCAAGTTCAGCCCCCAGAACTTGGAGTCAATGGCTAGCCTCTCTGGCTCACCTGAGTGGGAAGGTAGGGCCCACCACCATAAGGTTAGAAATACATTTGCCCGTGGAGGGCGACTTCTCTCTGCAGCCATGAACCTCCGGGTTCTGATGAGAACTCCCTGATCCCTACTTCCCGCACGGGCCTTTTACCCCCTTCTGCCACCACAGGGCAGAGCACTTTGTACTTTCTTTTCTTTCCTCTCTAACTGCTCCCCCTTTTTAAAAAGATTTTATTTTTATTTATTTATTTATTAGAGACAGAGAGAGGGAAAAAGAGAGAGGGAGAGGGAGAATGCCAGGGCCTCTAGCCACTGCAAATGAACTCCAGATGCGTGTGCCCCTTGTACATCTGGCTTACACGGGACCTGGAGAAACGACCTGGGGTCCTTAGGCTTCGCAGGCATGCGCCTTAACTGCTAAGCCATCTCTCCAGCCTGCCCCCCCTTTTTTGAATTTGAGAAAGAGAGAGAATGGGCGTGCCAGCGGCCTCTCAGCTGCTGTGAACTAACTCCAGATGTGTATGCCCCCTTATGGGGCATGTGCGGAATTGCCCACGTGCGGCACTTTTGCGTCTGGCTAAATGTGGGACCTGGAGATTCAAACAGGCGTTCTTAGGATTCACAGGCAGGCGCCTTAACCTCTAAGACATCTCTCCAGCCTTCTACCTCTCTTTTTAGGTTTCTTCCAGGCCCACCACATGGGCTTTTGGATCACGTGGGTGTATTCATTTTCCTTCCCTTGGTTATGTACTTTCCACATTAAATATCATGACTTAATAATTATGATATTTCTTAGTTTGATTTGCCCAATCCTTTGGTTAAGTGTAAATGTGAACCCAGGGTTTGGGGTTCAAGGGCTTTCCAGAACCCCTAACAGCCCATTTCACACACGTCTGACTAACCTCAATGACTGTGTTTGTTAGAACCACTTCTTTTTCTCCCAAGACACAACTTTCACTAAAAGGCAAAAATCAGGACCTAACAACTTGGTAATTACCAAGTCCCTGCCATGTGTGAGGTCCACCTCCACCATCACCGCACTTGATGGAGAAATGGCTCTGACCTGTAACACCTCGCTGTCCAAACCTCCCCTCTCCCTTCATGGTATTTCCCCTTTCTCCTTTCAGCCTGTTCCAGTGAACACCAAAAGTCCACGGACCATTAGCCAGGACTCTGCGAATTCAGTGTTTAAGACCCAGTGTCAAAAGTTAGATGTCCTAGAGCTGGAGAGATGGCTTAGCCATTAAGTAGTTTGCCTACAAAGCCTAAGGACCCAGGTTTGATTCTCCAGGAGCACGTCACCCAGATGCACAAGGTGACTCATGTGTCTGGAGTTCCTTTACAGCAGCCGAAGGCTCTGGCATCCCCAGTCTCTCTATATATCTGCATCTTTCTTTCTTTCTTTCTTTCTTTCTTTCTTTCTTTCTTTCTTTCTTTCTTTCTTTCTTTCTCCCTTCCTTCCTTGCTTCATTTCTCTCTCTCTGTCTCTCTCAATAAATAAAATAAATTTTAAAAAAATTTTTAAAAGTTAAATGTCCTTTTCTGGGTCATCTGCTTCTTCCTAAAAGCCAAGAGAGGAGAGAAGAAAGGGAAGGTGGACAGTAAGAACAGGATAGGGTCTGGAGAGATGGCTTAGTGCTTAAGGCACTTGCCTGCAAAGCTAAAGGACCCAGGTTCAGTTCCCCAGTACCCACATAAAGCCAGATGCACTAAGTGGCACATGCATCTGGAGTTCGTTTGCAGTGGTGAGAGGCTCTGGTGTGCCCATTCTCTCTCTCTCTCTCTCTCTCTCTCTCTCTCTCTCTCATTTTCTCCCTCTCTCTCCCTCTTTCTCATTCTTTCTCAGATAAAAAAATAAAGTAAGATATTGAGAAAATAAGGGGCAGGATTTCTTGTGAGCTGAACTTAGTTTTTCCTTTTGGGCTCAAGGATATTTTCAGCATCTTTGATCATGCTAATAGCTCAATGAGATCATCTTCGAGTGCTGTATGTGGATGACGTTCTGCCAATCAATGGTAATAAACCTGAAATTGTCTTTCCACCTGGCATCTCTGGAGTCCTTTCACCTGATGAATTAAATGATAATGAATAGAATGAACAGAAAATGCATCGCAAACATGAAAATTCTGACATGAGATCTCTGAAAATAAAACAGTACTGATTGTAGGTACTGCTATTCTTGGGGGTTCGCCCAGAAACTTCCCATTCGTGAGAGGAGAGATTCCCACCCCTCTCCCCCAAAAAATGTCACATTTCTCTTTGTGTGAACAGCAGCATACTTTTTTTTTTTCTGCTTCTTTTAGTAAGAAACATTTGGATTTCTTTCCAGCAGAGTCACGATTACTTCGAATAGTTAGAAAAAGATTCTGAGGTGTTATTAGCATGATGGAAGCTTGCATTTTCAGGAAGCAGGAAGTAATTATATCTTTGGCTGGCTTAATAAGGCAGCTTCCTACATGCTATTTAATAAAGTGGTATTTCTCACAAGGAGAAGTAAGTGGATGTCTACATTAATCAAAATATATCTAAAGTTAACAATGAGGGGAAATTATTACTTGTTAGTTTTCTCTGTTCCCACTGGAATTAAAAAAGAAATCCATTAGACCACTCATTGCTGTGTATTAAGGAATAATTTATTGGGGTTCACAGTTTAAGGGCATAGTCCATCATGGTGGGGGAAGGCACTGTGAGAGGAGCATAAGGTAGTCTGTCATGTACCCCAATCAGGAGGCAGAGAAAGATGCGTGTTGGCACCCAGGTTGCTTTTTCCCTCTTGACTGGTCCCTGGACTCCAGCATGGGGGGTGGGGGCTGGTGTTTCCCATATTCAGGGTGGGTACTCCCTCTCCAGTTAAACCTCTCTGGTCTCAGACATTCTCATAGACACACCCAGAGGCGTGATTCCATGGGAATCTAAACCCAGTTAAATTGACAATGAAGATTAACCATCACACTAACACTCCTATTTCACACATAGAAGGAATTTACTAGAAAAATCAAAGAAATATACCATTTTTAATTGTGTCAACTCAATAAAGGGGTTTGTAAAAATAAAACAGAAAGACCTGAAGTTCTCTGTTTCCACTTTGTTTTACTTTTTTCTTCTCAACTAGTTTTTTTTTTTTTTTTTTTTTTTTTTTTTTTTTGAAGGCATATTGGTTTCCTAGGACCAACATGACAAACTGATTGGCTTAAATTATAAAATGTTGGGGCTGCAGAGATGGCTTAGAAGTAAAGGCATTTGCCTGCAAAGCCAAAGGATCCCAGTTCGATTCTCAAGGACCCATCCATGTAAGCCAGATGTACAAAGGGGTGCATGCATCTGGAGTTCATTTGCAGTGGCTGGAGGCCCTGGCATGCCCCCCCTCTCTCTCTCGTAAATAAATAAATAAAATATATTTTTAAATATTTTTTAAAAAATTACAGAATGTTATTTTCTTACAATAATCTTGGAAGCGTGAAGTCTCAGATGAAAGAGTGGCAGGGTTCACTCCCCCTGGGGCTTCTTTCTCTCCTGTGTTTGTGGACAGCTGGACAGCTGTCTTCTCCTGTATCCTCATGTGGTCTTTCCTCTTGTCTGTCTTGATTTCCTCTTCTTACCAGCCGTATTCTACTGATTTTAACTGAATGACCCTTACAGGGACTCGACAGTCACCTTCTGGGATGTTACAGGTGAGGACTTACAACCTCATGGAGGCAGAATTCCTCACATACCAGGAGTGACTGGGCCTTGGGGGCCTTGTGGATGACCGTATAATGCAGTAAGTTAAGCGAGGGATGGCAGAAGCCGCTAGATAAGAAATCATAGCAACTGGATTCTGGGCCACCAGCATGTAATGTATTGGTTATGAGACCTTGATCGGCTTTCTATCCCGTCTAGGTGTCTGAACTCTCAACATCAAATTAAGACAGAAAAGAAAGGAACTAAATGATTTTTGAGGTGGAAGGCAAATCTACTCACCGTCAGAAAGTAATACACTCACAAGCAAAGGCAGTTCATATACTGAGCTGTATTTCTCGGTGGTCTGAGGGAGAAATTTGTTTCTCAGAGGTACACTGAAACTGTGGCCCCTTCTTATGACGCAACACCAGAGGAAAGTCCACGGCAACACTCTGTGTGACCAGACAAGCACAGCCAGCGAAGCCTGCAGTGACTTTGTTTTCTACCTCGAGCTCCACAGGAGCATGGGAGATACTTGGTAAGACATGATTTTATTTTGCTTTTGATGTTAAAGTAAAAAGTACAAAGTACGGGCTGGAGAGATGGCTTAGCAGTTAAGCACTTGCCTGTGAAGCCTAAGGACCCCGTTTGAGGCTCCATTCCCCAGGACCCACATAAGCCAGATCTACAAGGTGGTGCATGCATCTGGAGTTCGTTTGCAGTGGCTGGAGGCCCTGGTGCTCCCATTCTCTATCTCTCTACCTGCCTCTTTCTCTCTCTGTCTTTGCTCTCAAATAAATAAAAATAAATAAACAAAAAAAATTTAAGAAAGAAAGAAAGAAAGAAAGAAAGAAAGAAAGAAAGAAAGAAAGACCAAGCCCTATGCTTCCATCATAATATCCCTGCCTTGTGGGACCTGAGCCCAATTGTATAATTACTGTGTGTAGGCCAAGACCTTTACATATCAGGGAATCCCCAGAGGACCTCAAAACAATATAGGCTACCATCATTGCTCTTGGCTGGTCCCTAGAACTATATGGTTAGACCCTATCACTGAAGACCCCATACCCTTTGGTTGAAGGGTATAGAGAAATCAAACTGGAACTGAGCTACAGGCTTCCTCCCTGCTAGTTAGTTTTCATAGTGCCAGAAGGTTCTAAGCAGGATACTGGGGGAGAATACTCACCAATGGTCTCAGCCAGTGGGGGACCAGGGCTACTATAATACTGACCTGATAGGCAAGATGGGCCCACTGGTGCAATCGCGGCATGACTGTCGTGGGGGTAACCAACCACTTTCTGCTTGAATTTGAGGCCCATTCTACAGGAGGTAATTTTTGGGTAGTACTGTAAATCAGATCAAAAGCACATGGCTGGGGAGACTGTAGGCCTTGGGAAGTAGGCCTACTATTGTTATTTTGCTAAGTGGATGTATTATCAACTTGGCTTGTAAATATTTATGTTTATGCCCACAAATGAGTGCTGCTATGAGCCGTGGTGAGGAAAGCTGGTTTTTTTTTTTTTTTTTTTTTTTTTTTTTTTTCTGTCATGGGAGGTAGTTAAGGCTGGGACTGTGAGGAAGCTGGCCTGGGCTGTTGGACATGGCCGGGGACCTTGGGCTGTGGGGGTTGCAGCTGGCTTTATCGTCAGGAACCCACTCGAGCACGGGAGCTGGCCCCCACCATGTCTCAAGGTGTGCCTCATCTTTGCCCAGAGGAAGTGGGACTGACTGGCTCAACCCCCTATCCCAGAGCACGTGAGCATTCCATAGCCTAAGGTTCTCCCCCGCCCCGACAGTTCCTGACCTTGTGACCAACTGCCCATGAGACCCTTACATGTAAACAATCTTCTAGTAAACAATCTTCTGCAGCTACAGCCATTTGATATGTGGCTGAAGTCACATAGCTTTCCCCACCATTTCTGTTAGCTCCCTTGCAACTTCTCCCTCGCGACGTCTGCCTTCCAACACCAGCCTATTAGATAGCAACCCATAAACCTATGTATCCAATCACCTTATGATCTGTATGTGCCTTCTCAACCTTTCTCAAGTGTTTATAAACCCACTCCCCTTTTCAATAAGCGAGTGCTGTCCATCAGACGGTCTCCCGGGTAGTTCATTGCCCACCGCACTCACCGGCTCCAGGACCCTGCTTCCCCCAGCCCCTCCTGTGCCCAGGACATCGGTGGCCAACAACCCCCGGGAGTAGTGAGGACCCTCAAAAGGGGTCCAGGAGTGGTTAGGAAAACATCAGGTCATTTGGGGAGGCCAAGGATTAGTCTAAATAAAGACATCTGAGAGACAGTGAGTGGTCAGGATAAAGGTGGAACACTCAGTTTTACAGTAAGGAATTAACTGAGAAGTGAGACTGGCCCAGTGTGCTCATTCTAATGCCATGGCCCTAGGTGTGCCGAGTAAGCAACCTTGCTGTGCATTCGTTTCCTCATCAGGAACCGAGGATGCTGTCTTCCTCACAGAGGATAGACACTGAGTGGAATTTATAACGGCTCGTGGTGCCATGAAACATTCTGTTCATTCACATTATTATTATTATCACTGCCATGATGAGAGAAGTGACGAGTGGAATTCTAGCATTCAGGAGGCAGAGGCAGGAGGCTCATGAGTTCAAGGACAGCTGGGACTACCCAGAAATACCCTGTCAAGAAACAAACAAACAAAAAAAAGGTGGGGGGGAATGATGTGGACAGTTTTCCATTCTACAAAATCTGTGGTTGCTGTCTACTTGCCTTATCATATCTAGTTTTCTTCTTATTATTTTCATTTTTATTATGTTTATTTACTTATTAGAGATAGAGAAAGGGAGAAAGAGAGAGAGAGAGAGAATGAGCATACCAGGGCCTCCAGCCACTGCAAACGGACTTCAGATGCATGTGCCACCATGTGCATCTGGCTTACGTGGATCCTGGGGAATTGAGCCTCAAACCAGGGTCCTTAGGCTTCACAGGCAAGCACTTAACCATTAAGCCATCTCTCCAGCCCTTCTTTTCTTTTTATTTTTCTTTTTCTTTTTCCTTTTCCTTTTTTTTTTAAACACTGGTTTGACTTAAGCTGCCTTCCTCCCAAAGACTGTCTCCTGGTCTTCTGTGCCCACTGGCTTTGTGGTGACTGAACCAATAAGAGGCCAAATAGTTTTCAGAGGGAGAGGGAGATGTAGAGACGGGTCTTCCTGCCTTAGGGTATTGTTTTACTTGTGGTTATAAATACTGACATCTTAGAAGAGCTCTCTAGTAAACAGAGTCTGAGGCGAGGACTAGGGTTCCAGAAATTTATTTAGAAGGTGATTCTAAGACTTGGAGAATAAGGATGGTCAAAGAACAATGGGAGGAAAGTAAATGTAAGAATGTCATTGAGGGCTGGAGTAATGGCTTAGTGGTTAAGGCATTTGCCTGCAAAGCCAAAGGATGCCAGTTCAATTCTCCAGGACCCACATAAGCCAGATGCACAAGGGGGCACATGTGTCTGAAGTTCATTTGCAGTGGCTGGAGGCCCTGGCGTGCCCATTCTCTCTCTCTCTCTCTCTCTCTCTTTGCTGCTTTCTCTCTCAAATAAATAAATAAATAAATAAATAAATAAAATATTGTAGCAGACAACTTCAGGTTCGCCGAGATGAACTTCCAGACCAGGCAGAGTTATGGAGGAAAGGATATTTATTGAAGCTTACAGATCCAGGGGAAGTTCCATAATGGCAGAAAAAGCTGGCCTGCTTTCACAGGACCAAACACAGAGAGAAAAAGCCAAAAGCCAAAAGCCATACAGCACAGCACACTTCAGGAACTCCAGCTAGGCACACTTTGCATATCTTTAGAATGGAATCTCACCACCTTAGGGCTGGACCCTAAGATCCACTCAGTGACATCACCTCCAGCCAGGTGGCTACAGCTGCAAACAACAAATAATAAAACACTGAATATATTGGGGGACATCTATTCAAACTACCACAAATATATTTAAAAAAAGAAAAGAAGTCATTGAGCAGGGTTTGGTGGAACACCCCTGTAATCCCAAACTTGGGAGGCTGAGGTTGGCTTGAGGATGGCTGTCAGTTTGAGGCCAGCCTGGGCTACATAGTGAGTAAACAGACCAACCAAGGCTACCTAAAAAAACCTTGTCACCACAGAACAAAATAGGTCATCGAGATCACTCACTGCTAAGGACAACTGGAATTTGCCTCTGGGAGAGCTCTGTGAAACTACAGAATACTGCTCGGAATTTCCAGCCAAGACATGGGAGACGATGCACTGATCCACCCATATGTCAGCACCCCACCCTATATTTACTGAGTGCCCCAGGGGCACTGACTGTCCCAGGATTTCTGGCTGGGTTTCTAAACAAGGCAAGCAGGTGCAGCTTCAGAGAAGGCCTTAGAAATAAATCAGAAAGACACTTGCCTCCCTCTAGGTGCAAAGCTGTCAGCGTGAGACTGTAGCTAGAGATGAAACGGGAGCAGGAGCTGAGAGGATGTGACAGGGACACAAAAGCATTTACTGTGTACATGCCGAGCCATAGTGCTTTCGGGGTCGGTCTCTCTCTCTCTCTCTCTCTCTCTCTCTCTCTCTCTTTCTCTCATAGCTTCTGGACTTCCCTTCACCTTTTCCCCTTTAAATTTATGTTTGCCTCTGTTCTGATCTCAGCACCAGTCACCGTAGAAACCCTTGACTTCTACAAATAGTTCCTTCATGAAGGCCTCTTCCATTAAACTGAGTAGGATTCTATGTTCCACTTGTGACACTGGCAGAGGATTCTGGCTGCAAAACTAATGTCTCTGGGCCATCTCCGTCATGCCTGCGGAAGATGGCACGGGCAAGAAGTAACTGAGGCAGAGAGAGGGGCTAGACAGGAGGTAATGGAATGGCCCATTCTTCTTGAGTACTTGTCTAGCCACCTGAACAATGGGAGGTCCAGACAACAAAGAGGAAGTAAACAAGGATTTATTTACATAGGAGTGTAACAACAATTTGAGCAAACGCTGGATACTTGGTGGCTGTGGCAGTGCCAAACAGGAGGGCAAAATGGTCACACTGACTCATGGAGGCCTCGAGTTGGCAGAGTGAGAGGGTACAGGAAAGTTGGTTATGGCTATAAATGTATCTTTTTCTTTTCTTTTTCTTTTCTTTTCTTTTTTTTTTTTTTTTTTCTGACATAGGGTCTCACTCTAGTCCAGGCTGACCTGGAATGAACTATGTAGTCTCAGGGTGGCCTTGAACTCACAGCGATCCTCCTACTTCTACCTCCTGAGTGCTGGGATTAAAGGCATACCCCGGGCTGGAAGGATGGCTTAGTGGTTAAGGCATTTGCCTGCAAAGCCAAAGGACCCAGGTTCAATTCCCCAGGACCCATGTTAGCCAGATGCACAAGGAGGCGCACCCATCTGGAGTTCATTTGCAGTGGCTGGAGGCTCTGGTGCACCCATTTTCTCTCTCTCCCTCTTTCTCTGTCAAATTAATTAATTAATTAAATAAAAAAATAAAAATAAAAAATAAAGGCATGCGTCACCACGCCCGGCTTTAGCTGCGTCTCTTAACTGGCCTCAGGATACCAAGTCAAGAGGTCTTGTTGAGTATAACACCTCAAGGTCCTTGGCAGGCTTCAGGAGACCAGGCAAGAGGAGTTGAAGCAGGAACTCAGACTGTGAAAGCAACAGCAGGTCCCATCAGAGCAGGAGCTGGAGGAGGGGGAAGCAGTGGATCCCGCTGGGTCTCTCTCCCAGGCAAGAGGGGCCATGCCGAGGGCACAGGTGCTGAGAATAGAAACAGGCCCAGGGCAAGAGCAGCTTCCACCCTGCAGAGGTAGGAATAAGTTCAGTGGCCAGAGCACTAGCAGGTGCTGTTCTGGTGGAGAAGGGGGGAGGTTGTCTTGGAGGCAGGAACTGACACAAGACCGCCAGTGCAAACAGCTCCAGAGACCTCAGGTCCAGCTGCCCAAGCAGTCATGGAGACCAGGTACACTTGACCTCCTGGGGCAAGTTGGTTCCTTGTTCCAAGAAGCTTCTCTCTTCTTTCAGTCCAGAGAATCTTTGCACTAAGGAGTGGAATATGGAAGTTTATATCAACACAGGGGGGCTCTGACTGATGACTGCAAATAAGGTAAAAATCATGGAAACCAATTAGAAACATGTATCAGAACTTCAAAGTTCCTGCTTAGTGTACCCCACTTCTGATACCGGTTTGTTGTTCTGAGCCAGCAAATCTGTAGTCAATTGTTCCTTCAGCCACAGGGCACCAATCCACTGAGGAAGGACAGAACATTCTAGGTACAATTTAATATTCAGATATCACACTGAATTTCAAGTTTTTTTGGTTTATTTTTATTTATTTATTTGAGAGCGACAGACAGAGAGAGAAAGAGGCCAATAAATATAGAGAGAATGGGCATTCCAGGGCCTCCAGACACTGCAAACAAACTCTAGATGCATGCACCACCTTGTGCATCTGGTTTATGTGGATCCTGGGGAATTGAGCCTCAAACCAGGGTCCTTGGGCTTCACAGACAAGTACTTAACCACTAAGCCATCTCTCCAGCCCAGTTTTTTTGCTTGTTTGTTTTGTTTGTCAAAGTAGGGTCTCACTCAAGCCCAGGCTGACCTGGAATTCACTATGTAGTCTCAGGGTGGCCTCGAAGTCATGGCAATCCTCCTACCTCTGCCTCAAGAGTGCTGGGATTAAAGGCGTGTGCCACCACACCTGGCTTTGAATTTCAAGTTTTTAAATTTTTCTGTAAAATTCATTTTTACAGCCTGTGATCTCCTCTAGGGGTAAAGAAAGTACAGTTCAAGCTTTCTAGGGAGACTAAGAAACAAGCTATTTACTCACCCCACCAATGTAGCTGTACTCAAGTTTATAAACTTGTTCCATGCGTCCAGTGAATAGGCCCCACCAGTGTTCAGTACCATTCTTTGTGGCAGCCTTATGGTATTTTGGCCAGTTGTTAGCAAATACATTCATTGCTTCATCCGATCACTGTCAAACAGAGACTGTCCCATAGCACTGGGAAGTGGCTCCAAACAGGCTCCTGTGCTGGTAGCCATGTGCCAAACCCAGCTTCATCCTTCACCAAGTGTACAACTTTAAATCCTCTGCACCTCACTTCCCTCGTTGGTAAAATAAAAACTTTTGGATCCCTACTTCACAGAACTGCATGCAGTGGGGGATATACAGCGAATCACGGAAGTGAGTTTGAGGAGCCATTGAGTACCCTGTGTACCTACTAGTGTTTGGCTCTGTCCAAACCCCCCAACGCCTGGTGCCATGAAAGGCTGACTAAGTACTGTCTCTTCCCAGAGCCTCCATGCAGACTCCTACGACCCCACACTCTCCAGCCAGTCTCAGGCCTTGATCACAGCGACCTTCCCTTACTCCTCCACTATAGAGAGTAGCCCATTCTTAGGAAGTGACTGAAATGCTGTGCATGTCTTCCTCATGATTCTGCTCAAAAGACAATAAAATCTGTCTCTGTCCTACAAGCAGCCATCCCGTGTGAGAGGGAGAGCGTGAGGAACAGACAGCTTGCTAAGAGAGAAGTGCAGGGTTTCAGTGTACACAGAATTCACAGCTAAGATGGGGAGGCAACATCTGGTAATATAGAGAGCAGAGCAGTGGGGAAAAAAAAGAAAGAAAAAGAAACCCAGGGCATTAGGGCAAAAGGAGATGGCTGAGGGGAGCGGCTCCATGAAGGCTGACATGAGCAACAAAGCCATCCCGGGCCACATCCTGACCACAAAGTGTCCCACCTCGTCAAGGAAACCCAAATTGTTCTGATTTAAGTTTCTTCTTTCCCAGAGGATGTTGCTCCTGGGTGTGTCGTGGTATCTGACGCACTTCTTTTGGCTGAAAAAAAAAATCACCAAAAATTTCCAAAGGCATGACTCCAAACTTGACATGCTCTGCCAACGTGTGGGTGTTTCCTGGTGACAATACCCCTTCTGCCACAGCCAAGCCTGACTCTTCTGGGGGTCCCTCTGGAAAACCCAGTGCATCTAAAAACCTTTGCATCTCCCTGTTTTGTAAGCATTGACTTGAGAACTAGCTGGATGGAATGTGGGGGCCGAAGTTCTCCCCACCAGATAACCCTCTAGGGCTCCTTTTCCCTCTTCCCCCAAATGGGGTACACACTTTAGAGAGTTGTTAGCCATGAGAACCTCGTCATAAGCCAGACGGGTTCCCCTGGAGGAAATGGAAGTGCTTTTCATGGCAGCCTGCCATTGTGTACAGTGGGAAAGGGAGTGGTTCTCTTTGGCAAGATCATGGTGGTTGTCCAACCGCCTCCTAAGGGACCCGTCCTTTCATTTCCCCAACTGCAGGGGGAGTTAGTGGCTGACTGCTGGGAGCTTAATCGCTCTTCAAGAAATTGCCTTCTGCCAAAGTCTTGTCCAAGATCACACTCCTCTCTTCTGGATATATCCTGCCTACAAAGATAGGCACATGCTGAGTACAAAACCTCTTTGCCTTTAGGTCCACTGGGCTGATTTTGCAGCGCCATCCCAGCTCTGGAGTCCCTGGAGGTCCCAAGGAGACCCTGCGACTCTGTCGTTGTTCACCATCTCTGTTGGCCCAATCAGGTCTCTCACTCTTTAGGGTGAGCTATTCCCCCAGCACTTCCCAGTGACCCTGTGTGCAAAGTTCAACCTCAGTATCTATTTCTTTTCTTTCTTTCTTTTTTTTTTTTTGGAGAGAGAAACAGAGAGAGAGGGAGAGGAAGACAGATAGAGATGGGCGTGCCAGCAGTGTCTCAGCTGCTGCGAATGAAATCCAGATGCTGCGCCCCCTTGTGGTCAAGTGCGGCATTGCGCCCTTACGTCACTGCATCTGGCTAAATGTGGGACCTGGAGATTGGAACCGCTGGACATTGGAACCAGTGTTCTTAGGCTTAGGTGGCAGGTGCCTTAACCGCTAAGCCATCTCTCCAGCCCCATTATCTATTTCTTTATGTGTGTACGTGCATGTATGCATGTACAGCGTGTGTGCGTGCATGCGTGTGCAGATATGTGTGTATATAAGTGCATGTGACCATGTGCGCATGTGACCATGTGTGCATGTGTAGAGGCCAGAGGCCTCCCTTGGGTGTCATCCCTCAAGAATGCCACTCATCTTTTCTTCTCTCTGTTTTTTTTTCTTTCTTTTTTTTTTTTTTTTCTCCTTGGCCTGGAGATTATCAGTTATGCTAGACTGGCCAGCGAGCTCCAGAGATATTTCTGTCTCTGCCTCTCCATCGCTCGTATTGCAAACATATACCACTGTGCCAGCATTTTTACATGGGTTCTGAGGCCAGAACTAACTCGAGTCCTTGTGCTCTCAAACAAGCCCTTTACTAAGCTTTCTCCCAAGCTCCCTCCGTGACTCTTGTTTAGGCTCCAACCCCCACTAGTGTGGCCCTGGGAGCCAGGCTGGACACAAGAAGGATGATGTCCTGTCCTAGTTGCTATACCGAAAAGTCACTTTATACTTCTCAGACCACAGCGTCTGACAGGGTTAATATGGGAGCTGGCTCCCCCTAGTAGATTCCAAGCCAGGCTCTCTGTCTTCAGACAGATCACTGCCGGTGGTGGCATACCTTGGCTTCATTCCTGCTTCTCAGTGCTAGAGCATCTTGTGTCACAATGGACAGAAGTGGCTATGGGAAGCTTCCAGAATTCTAACCATGGATCTATAGAGTTCAGGAGCCTGGCTACCTTGGTATCTGAAACAAAGTAGAAAATCTAAAATCACAAGTATGTACAAAGGGTAGATCATAAAAGATCATACCACAATCCCAGCCCTGCCACCATACTTACCAGCAGCTGTCAGACAGGTAGGTGCCTTAGAGGCAAAGTTCTTTTAGTATGTTATTTTATTTATTTATTTATGAGAGAGAGAGAGATTGAGAATGGGCATGCCAGGACCTCCAGCCACTGCAAACAAATTTCAGACACATGTGCCACCTTGTGCATCTGGCTTACGTGGGTTCTGGGGAACTGAACCTGGATCCTTGGGCTTCGCAGGCAAGTGCCTTAACCGCTGAGCCATCCCTCCAGCAGCCCCACAAACTCTTATTTTAACATGCCCTCAAGGTGTCCTTCCTTTGACTAAAGCTGAAGGGAAAAGACACAAAGGATGCCCAGAAGTGTTCTCGTCCACCATCTTTCTGGTTCAAAAGTATTCCTGTGTGCCACTTTTTTCTTCTTGAACTCTGACCTTACATGAAGCACGCATAGTAAGGCACATCTGGAGTTGAACATGCTCAGGAATGGGCCTGTGGACACCGTGCCTTCCAATTGGAGTACGTGTGGATCCGCTGTATGCAATGCCCTTCGTACCTCCTTCGTTTGCGGAGAGATGCCCTGTGCTTTCCTCACCGCTGCAGACGATGAGCCTTGCTCATCCCTTACTTCCTTTTGTTTATTTATTGTTTGATTAGTTATGTAACAGTGTGAATACAGTCATGCTGGTAACATCGTTAGCTCCTCTACAGGGACCCTCCTCCTTGGGGAATGTGGGTCGTGCATTGTGCGGGTAGCCATCAGTTATGGGGAAGAGGCAATGTCTCTGCATAATGACCCAACTTGTGGCTCTAACAATCTTTCCGCCCCTCTTCTGCGAATTTCCATGAACCATGTTGGGTTCATTTTAGGTCTACTTCAGTGATGAGGTCTTGGATATCTGGTTTGGTAGGAGTTGAGTGTTCTCTGTGTCTATCTCCTTCACCCTCGTGCTGATACCAGGTTCACCAAGAAAGCTGCACTCTTTCTCATTTCCCCAATTACTCTATGCTTTCAGCTGGGGCCCTGGTGAGGTGTGAGGGGCTGATTCTCTCCTCAGGCTTTGCATCCATCTGAAAAAGAGAAGCAAATTCTCCAATGGAGAGAGAGGTCAGCACTAGGTAAGTGGGATAACCATTATTATTTTAGAGAGAATTTCATAGGTGTAGGCCCTCTTGTAGACCACAATTGGTGGGAGCTTGATAAAAGACTTTCTGGGGGCTGGAGAGATGGCTTAACAGTTACATCATTTGCCTGCAAAGCTAAACGATCCTGGTTCAACTCTCCAGGACCCACTTAAGCCAGATGCACAAGGGGGCATATGCATCTGGAGTTTGTTTGCAGTGGCTGGAGGCCCTGGTGCACCCATTCTTCCTCCGTCTCTCTCTCTCTCTCTCTCTCTCTCTCTTTCTCTCTCTCTGCCTCTTTCTCTCTCTCAAATAAATAAATAAATAAAATACAAAAATGTTTTAAAAAAGACTTCCTGAACAAAACCCCAGTAGCTCAGGAAATTAAACAATCACTAAACCATTGGGATCTCATGAAGCTGAAAAGTTTTTTCACAGACAAACATACAATAAGCAGAGCCAACAGATTACCCACAGAATGGGAGAACGTTTTTGCCAGCTCTACAACTGATGGAGGCTTCATTTCAGCCCTTACTTCTTGCCCATGCTTGTTTTGATTCTACACTGAGACTGTGTCTCCTCACTGCTTCCTGCTAGGCTGTGAGAGTCGGGCTCTGACACCTCCCTTCCCTCCGCAAGCCTCAGTGGCTGTCCCCTTTTGTAAAATAGTGTAATGACGGACACCTTATCTAAGCACTTTTTTTTCCTGCAAAAGTCAGGAAATCCCCTCAAACACCATAGCTTTGGCATGGCCACATCCCAAGATGGCACAATTTCTTAAGGCTGTCTAGTTTATGGCTGGAAGCTCTAACTTTGAGGAAGTTCTCCCTTACCTCTAATTGGACTTTGTCTCCTTGTGTTTTCTGATTCCTGGACCTAACCTTAGGAGCTAAACAGAATACATTTAAGCTTTGTACCATATGAGAAATCTTCAGATACCACCCCAACCAACAAACACTAGGATCCTTTCTCAGGCTAACCTCTTTCAGATTCTTCCATTGGAACTCCAAATTCCTCATCCTCTTAGCAGTTTTCCTCCAGAAAACCTCCAGCTTCTTCTATAGATGGAGGATCGAGAATGATACCCAATACTCAAGATGCCGTCTGGATAATTCCATTAGTGAATATAAAATTGTATTCAACATACAGCAAGTTGATTTACATACACCTATTCAGGAGGACATGTGTGACACAAACTGCATTGTGCCACTGCATGCATCTGGTTTCAATGACAAGTACCATTCCAACATACCAATGACTTAAGAAATAAAGATCCTAAAGGAAAAAGAAATAAAGATGTAATTGTCTCATGAAACAGCACATCTAATCAGTTAAAAAGCAATTCAGCTTTGACAAACTCAAGTCACAGACGCTGACTTTGGGCAACATGTTGATAGGATGGCTACCTTACCTCTAAGTAGCTTTAACATTTTTCAAATTTTTTATTGTATCATTACTACTATTATTTTGAATAATCAAAGCAGCAATGAGGCTGGACTCCTTGCTTGCCTGTCTTTGATCAAATTACTTCAGACTGACTTTTCCATTTCTTCTTGGCCATAACTGGCCACATACCTGACAGTAAACCCTTCAGTGATGAAATGAGTCAGAATTACATATTTGACTGAAATCAATTCCTATCCAGCCCTCTTCCTCTCCTCCCCACCCCCTCTTCCAGTCCTTCCCACCCTCTCTGATCTGGGACTAGACCTTTCTTCCTCTGGGTGGATATTCATCAGGAGACAAAGTCACTTTACAGCGTACATAAACTAACCACCTTCTCAGCGTCAAAGCTCCAGTGTGCTACCTACTTTCTAAGAAATATCAGAAAAGTTTCTTCCTTAATTTTTTTTTAATAATTGTTTTTACATCTGTTTCTCTGTAGTGGTTGTGTCATCCAGAAAGTGGGCTTTCTTTAAAAGAAAGTAGTTGGCCAGGTGTGGTGGCACACGCCTTTAATCCCAGCACTCGGGAGGCAGAGGTAGGAGGATCGCCATGCGTTCGAGGCCACCCTGAGACTCCATAGTGAATTCCAGGTCAACCTGAGCTAGAGTGAGACCATACCTCAGAAAACCAAAAAAAAAAAAAAAAGAAAGAAGGAAAGAAAGAAAGAAAGAAAGAAAGAAAGAAAGAAAGAGAGAGAGGAAGGAAGGAAGGAAGGAAGGAAGGAAGGAAGGAAGGAAGGAAGGAAGGAAGGAAGGAGATAGTCCACTATTGAAAAGCTGCTTCTCCAAGTTAAAATATATCTAATATTTTACCCATCTACACCATATGGCTTTGAAAATTTATACAATATTAGTCATTCTCTTAAAATGTTTCCAGTTTTTTTTGTCTGGGGCCTATTAAATATATGCTTCCAGTATGATTCAATCAATAACAGTTCCAACTATTGCTTCCTGTGTTTTAATTTAAAATAATGTATTTTTAATTATGATTTTATATATATATATATATATATGTATATATGTATAGAGAGAGAGAGAGAAAGTCCACTATCAACATACTTTAACTCTTCTGGGGAGTTTGCAGAGTGGTATATGATCTTATCCTTTGACAAATATCTCCTTTCCTAGTCTATCTATATTTTCTTTATTTTTATTTTTATTTATTTATTTGAAAGCAACAAACAGACAAAGAAGTAGAGAGAGAGAGAGAGAGACAGAGAATGGGCACACCAGGGCCTCCAGCCACTGCAAACAAACTCCAGATGCATGCTCCATCTTGTGCATCTGGTTTACATGGATTCTGAGGAATTGAGCGTCGAACCAAGATCCTTAGGCTTCTCAGGCAAGTGCTTAACCACTGAGCCATCTCTCCAGCCCCCTAGTCTATCTATACTTTCTTCTCAACTTCCCATGCAAAGTCAAACTGTTTAAAATCAACGTAAGTTATGTCACATATTTTCAGAAGTAGCACTAACTCTGGGTTTGGGGAACTTTGTCCAAAATCAGTGAATTAATATGTTCAGTGAATTTGATCTCCTTTGACAACGTCTTCATCTTCTTTCTTGTTTTCAATTCTTTTTTAAAAAAAAATTTATTTTTGTTTATTTGAGAAGAGAAAACGAGGCTGAGAGAGAGAGAGAGAGAGAGAGAGAGAGAGAAAAGGCACACCAGGGCCTCCAGCTGCTGCAAATGAACTCCAGATGCATGCATTACCTTGTGCATCTGGCTTATGTGGGTTCTGGGGAATCGAGCCTGGGTCCTTTGGCTTTGCAGGCAAGTGCCTTAACCACTAAGCCATATGACTAGCCCTCAACTCTTTTCACTGTGAATGTAGCCCGAGATCACATAGGCTTTTAAGGCAGTGTTTCTCTTCTTGGTTTAGCACCAGCTCACAGTTCACAATAAGTACTTGTAGCCTGCTACTCCACTGTACTATGTAGAATTTATTCAGTAGGCTCTTTGGGCCAAGCATCCAGCGTCCTTAATTTATGCCTATAACATTTCATTTTCTTGGATTTGATCCACTGCTCTAACAAGAGGATCTTTGAAAGATACCGACTCTGTCCCCCAGCAACTTCAATATCTCTCCCTTGACAAAGTCTAGAAAGTGCCATGAGGAATGTTCTGTAAATGTCACACAAGAAGAGATGACTCATTTCCACTGCCAAGAATTTCAGACAATCTCACACTACATGTGTAAGACTTTTAGATTCATGACCAAAGAGGGCTGCCCTGTCTGCATCTTTTCCCCTTTTGAAAGTGATAACATGTTAGTAATAAAGGGTTTTATAGTATCATTTCCTTTTGGGTTCCTATTTATATCCCCCCACCCTTGTCCTCCCTCCCACCCTCTCGTTCCCTCCCACCCTTACCCTCCCCCCATTCCACCCTCCCTATTGTCTGGTCCTCAGAGTGCTTATTAGGTTTGGCAGCATCTCAGGTGGATTCAGGTTAGGAGCAACAGATAAATGAGACCATGTGAAGATTATCTTTTTTGTGATTGGGTGAGCTCACTGAGGATGATCTGTTCCATGTTTGACCATTTTTTTTTTGAATTTCATTATTTCATCTTTCCTTACTGCTACATAGAATTCCATAGTATAGATATACCACATCTTTGTTATCCATTCATCTAATGATGGACATCTGGGTTGATTCCAGCTCTTTGCTATTATGAATTGAGCAGCTATAAACATGGTTGAGCAAATGTCTCTGATCTGAGGCTTGGAGCCTTTAGGGTAAATGCCCAGTAAGGGAATAAGTGGATCTGTTGGCAGGTCTATGGTCATCCTTTTCAGGTATGCTCTATAATTAGCTCATTTTTTTCTGCTCTGTGAAATTATAGATCTCCTAAATTTATGAATGGATGTATACATATGTATGGATACACATATGCACATATACACAAGTATATATGTACTAGTGATATGTGTATATATGTATATACATTTCACTGTTATAATACTTTATCATTGTTTTGCAGCTAAATACTTCAGGCACTGCTCATATTATACTTGTTCTGCTTTGAAACATACTGTGTTGAGTATTGTTACTCTTGGGACAATACCAGATGATTTAGAGCAAGGTTATCAACTGCTTTTTATAAACAAGAATAGCAAAGAAGATACAAGTTAACTGTTTTAAAGTGACATTTGGTATTATATTGGAAGAAATAGATTTGGTTCCAGACCTGCCTAATTTCCACCTCTGTCTTGATACGGTTCTTATGAACAAATCAAAAAATGTTTAGGCTAACTTTGTTCCTGTTTTTCTAATTAATTTTATGCTAATTATATAGTCATGTACTTAAGTCATACAATTATGCAACTTAATAATACAAGGTTTTCCTGTGTAATACACCAAACAGACCCAAGTAGGAATGCTTACACATATGTGCATTGCCAGTTATGATATTTCCTTAGGACAATAATAGAACTAATGAAGGACACACTCAAATGCCTTCCTTTTTGTTTGTTTCACCGGGATCTTTCCAGATATTTCCTGTTACCAAATAAAGACTTTTTTTCTTCTAAAAATAAAAAATAAAATAAATAAAAATAGAAACCAAATAGGCTATCTCACATTAATAAACCTCAGGATTTAATACAAAGAACAAGCCACAAGTAATCAGAGTCAACGACCTGCTGTTATGTTGATAAAAGACAAGTCCCCAAAATCTAAAAAATAAAAGAAAAGAACAAGAAAAAGAAAGTGATAATAAATTTGAAAGAAGATGGCTCTCCAAGAATCTTCAAAAGATGGGATGACCACAATTCCAGGTACTCAGAGACCTGCACATCCAATGTTGCCTCTTCACCTCGGTCTTTTTAGGAAAGACTTTGTTTCCAGTGGCCCCGCCATCAAGTCCAAGTATTCTTGCCGTAGTTTCCTTCAGCCGACTTCACTCTTCTGCGCTCCTTTGCCTCAACAGCCCCTGCACCAGACTGAAGAATGATAGCAGGTCCTATTCTCTGTGACTGTTAATGAGTGTGAACACAAAAGATCTTTGCAGAGATGCTTAAGAATATTGAAAAGGGGGTGGAGAAATGGCTTAGCGGTTAAGGCATTTGCCTGTGAAGCCAAAGGATCCTGGTTCAATTCTCCAGGACCCACGTAAGCCAGATGCATAAGGGGCACTTGCATCTGGATTTCGTGTGTAGTGGCTTGAGGCCCTGGTGTGCCCATTCTGTCTGTGTCTGCTTCTCTTCTATCTCTCTCTGCTTGCAAATAAATAAAATTTAAAAAAAAAAAAAAGAATATTGAAAAGGTGGGAGGTGGGTGGGTATTACCCTGAAGTATATGAATGGAGCCTAAATGCATTCACTTGTATCCTTGCAGAGATTTTACTATCAGCTAACAAAAGGGACAAGGTTACATAACTACGGAAGCAAAGACTAAACTGAGTCAGCTACAAACCCAGTAATTCTGACAGCTACCAGAGACAAGTAAGAAACTCCACCAACCCCCACACACAAAAAAACCCTTCCATAATACCTTGATTTTGACCCACTGAAACCAATTTCAGACTTCTGCCTCACCCCCAAACACACAATGGAGTAGAACAGATTTCAGTGGTTTAACGCTTTATTAGAACAACCATGAGAAACTAAGACAGACCCTACAGAGATTGCCAGGGAATGTTCAAGTTCTGATGCTTCCATCCACACTGAAGGTCGGCCAGCTTCTCCTGTGACCCCCCAAACCCCAATCTCCGGGCAGCTCCACTTTTGCTCTTTTACCTACACCTCTTTCTCGTAAGCACAGCCCATACTTCTCAACTCTGCCAGTCTGCTATCCTCCACTCCAATCCCCACCCCTCACTGCCGGACGTGAGCTTGCTCTGGTCACTTCCCCTTGGCCAGTGGTTAGTACCAGGAACTACGTGGGGAAGGAGACACAGTCATAGCACGACCCCAAAGAGCACTGTTTGCATTCAAGCCTGTGTCGAGAGCACGCATGTGTGTACCTGCTCGCCTGTGCTTCAAGTCTGTCTGCCGGAACATGATCTTAAATATTTCATGGTGCGTCACTCTGGCCACAAATGCTCTTGTTCTTCCTACCATGAAGCTCCTTGTTTGTTCTTCCCTTAAGATATTGTTCGGCATTGTCTTGCTTCTGTTTATCAGTATGCTGACCTTCTCTGAAGACAGATGATCTAGTCGGGTCAGGCTGCTTTAACAAAGCTGCCATAGAGTGAGTGGCTCCAGTAACAAACGTTTATTTTTCTAATATTTTTTTGTTTTTATTTATTTAATTATTTATGAGCAACACAGAGAGAGAGAGAGAGAGAGAGAGAGAGAGAGAGAGCAGAGAATGGGCGCTCCAGGGCCTCCAGCCACTGCAAACGAACTCCAGATACATGTGCCACCTTGTGCATCTGGCGTACATGGGTCCTGGGGAATCGAGCCTCGAACCAGGGTCCTTAGGCTTCACAGGCAAGCACTTAACCACTAAGCCATCTCTCCAGCCCAACAAACATTTATTTTTCTGGAAGCTGGGGAATCCAAGATGGAGGTGTCGGTCAGATTCAGTGTTATGGGAGAAGGCCACTTCCTGGTTCGTAGATAAGCGCCTATTCAAATGGCAGGGAACAGAGGGAAATATACTACCTTTCCTTTGCTTTCGCTTTTCACCGTTAGTTCATTCATGAGGGCTCCATCCTCATTGCCTGATCCCCAGCTAGCCAGCCAGCACCTGGAAGGGAGGCTTCAGTCCATGCATTCTGATGGGATGGAAGCATTCAGTGCCTAACAATGTTAGGTCCTGCCGCCTTTTCTGCTCGCCAGGTGCCTTCCCTGCAGTTGGCCCTCGTCGGTGTCGGCGAGGCCTGGTTCTGAGCAGCCAGGTCATGGTTTTCAGGTTCCACTAGCCTGATGACATCAACATCTCTTAGGATTTATTCAAGCTGGGCCAAAATTCCAAGCTCAACCAACTCTTCTCAAACAGTGGGAAGAGGGGAAGCAGGTGGGTAGTGGGAAAAGCTATGATTCCAGGTTCCTCCAAATTCAAGCCTCCTTTCCAGGTCTCCTTTCCTGCCTATCTTTTCCACTGTAACTCTGAGGACAGTTTGCTTCCCCCCCTTCCTCCTCCCTGAAGGATGACTAAATACATGGCTGTATGTCCAGGAAACTTTTACTAAAGGTTTAATGCAATCAGGGTAGGAAGTTATGTCGTAATCCCACACAACACAACTGGAAGTTGAATATCAGCCATGTCTCTTGGCTCTTGTCAGACACATGGCGAAATCCATGTGCCAGGGGCATCGCTGAGATTGCCCCTTGAGAGAATGTGAACTTCTTCGATTGTAACCATTCTTGTCTTTCCATGCGCCTTGGCCAACTCTTACCTAAATTTCTTCCTCCTCTTAATTTTTGTTTCTTTATATACTGGGGAGTGAATCCAGGGCCTCACACATGTTACGTAAGTACCCTACCACTAAATTCTATCCCCAGCCTTTTGGGGGAGGAGGCAGAGTCTCACTAAGTTGCCTAAGCAAGATTTAGACTTAAAAGACTTAAAGACTTAAACTCCTGCTTTAACTTCCAGAGTACCTGGAATTATATATAGCCTTAACCCACCAAGGCAGGCTTTTAAGCTAAATTTCTTATTTTCAGTCAGGTTAAGAAAGGCAACAACTCTCAGCTCCTTACTAAACATAGACTCTGGCACTTAGCTTTGCTGTCATAAAATGTTTTGCTAAGTAGCCATTGGATCCAAGACCCCACCTCTAAGGAGACGTGCAAAATGACAGTTCTCTGTTCTTCAAAGACCAAGTCAAATTCTCCACTGCCCCCAACAAAGAAAGAGGGAGACTGAAGTGGGCAACTCCACCTCGGCGCCTGAGCGAGGAAAGACGGGCTGTTCAGACAGCAGTCCCCTGGGACTGCCTTGACTACCAAGAGATAATAGGCCATGGGACGCTTGCTCTTCTTAATCTGAGTGGGCTGTTTTTTTTTTTTTTTTTTAATGAAGCTTAATCAGAGAAAAGGAAATGAGCTAATGCAACAGTAAACCCTCCAAAGCCACAGATTCTTGGGTTTTTGAGTCATCTGTGCAATATTTTCTTTTACTCCACCGGAAAACAGAGAGCAGAGACAAAGGAGGCAAATTGCTTTCCGAGGGCTGCTATGGCAAAGTATCACAAACCTGGTGGCTTCAAACAACACAATGCTATCTTCTTGTACATCCAGATGCGAGAAGTCACCAACTAAGATATCAGCAGGTCTGGTTCCCTCTGGGGACTCAGAGAGATTCCGCTCCACACCTCTCTGTTAGCCGGTGATGGCGTGCTGGAAATGCTTAGCATTCCTGACCACTGCTCCCATCTTTACTGTCTTCTTCACAGCGCCTTGTCATTCGGTGTCTGTTTCCAAATTTCCCCCTTATAAGGGCACATGTGACATTAGAGTTCACTCTCAGCCAGTATGATCGACCCCGTCTTAACCAATGCTCTCTGCAAAGACACCATTTCCAATCTGCGTTCTGAAGTTCGAGACGGATGTGCACTGGGAAGAGAACACAGTTCGGCTTGGCGTAGAAGGGGCACAGGGCTACAGGTGAGGCTGGGGAGATGGCTTAGCCTTTGAAGGCTAAGGATCCAGGTTTGATTCCCCAGGACCCACGTAAGCCAGATACACAAAGTGGTGCAGGCATCGTGAATTCGTTTGCAGTGGCTGGAAGTAGAGAGAAAGAGAGAATGGGCATGCCAGGGCCTCCAGCCACTGCAAATGAACTCCAGAAGCATGCGCCTCCTTGTGCAGCTGGCTTTTGTGGGTCCTGGGGAATTGAACCGGGGTCCTTTGGCTTTGCAGGCAAACACCTTAACCGCTAAGCCATCTTCTCCACCCTACATTCGTGTTTCCTAATGATCATGGCTTATAAGCTAGCATTAACATGAAAGTGCTTCTGCTATTTATCTAAAGAAGGGTTGCTATGTAAATATAAGATATTATCATACACTAAGTACATCTATTCAAATTTTCTCTCCTTCCTTAACTTATGGACAAAACTTTCCTTTATTAATAAGAAGGGAATAATCATATCCTTACTGAATGGTAAACATTAAATAAAGGATTCAAAATTATATAGAACTTTAAATAATGATTTTTATTCAGTGTAAGAAATTAAAATTTAAAAATCTCTCTGCCCAAACCTGGTATCTACAGCAATTAGCAAATTGCCTTATGTGATTTACAATTTGGGGTAGTGATATCTTCCTCCCTGGGTTTGCCCAGGTAAATTTGAACTTGTGCAGAACTTCTTAATTTAAGGGACAACCTAACCATAGTTTTCTAAAGAAACAAGTCACCATGTCCCTGAGATTAAATGGTCAAAATATCATTTTACTTTCATTAGCCTCAAATGGATGTTTATCATTTCCTTCCATTATAATTATTGACAAAACCCCACATATAGCAGTCCATAAAATGTTTCTTCTTTTATTTTTAATATGTTATTTGTTTATTTATTAATTTGAGAGAAAGATAGAAAAAAAAGAAAGGAGCAGATATAGAACTCCAGACTCATGCACTACCTTGTGCGTTTGGCTTATGTGGGTACTGGGAAATTGAATCTGGGTAGGCATCACATGCAACTGCCTTAACCACGAAGCCATCTCTTCCACCCCCAACTTTCTTTTTAGCACTAAAAAGCTAATGTTCTTGTACCATTGGATAGTTGTAGCAGATTTCTAGAAATGAAACTTGCTGACATTAAATTACCATAATTAATAGACCTATATTTAAAGTTTATTAGATCATGTATTAGTAAGGAATCAATACATATTACCATACCACAAAGTCATTTTAAGCACTTTGGTGATTATATTTTAATATAATTGTAGTCTAATTTGTAATCATATGAGAGTCCACATCAGGCTGCAGGGAGTTCAACAGCACAAGTAAGATTGAGAATCCGAGAGCAAAAAGACAACTCCTGCTTCCCCACCCCCATGCGCCCATCACACATTTCATCTTTGTCTTCCCCTTCTTGTCTTACCTCCACTTCTTTCCTTGAGTTACATTTCTTTTTATTTATTTACTTTTTTAATGTATTTATTTATTAGGGATAAAGAGGCAGAGAGAGAGAATGAGCACGCTAGGGCCTCCAGCCACTGCAAACAAACTCTGGATGCATGCACCCCCTTGTGCATCTATCTGGCTTACGTGGGTCCTGGGGAATCAAATTGGGATCCTTTGGCTTTGCAGGCAAACACCTTCACCACTAGGCCGTCTCTCCAGCCCTTGGGTTATACTTCTAACAACCCCTTTGTTGTAAAATAAAAGAGAGGTTTTGAGTATGGAGTGGACATGGCACAGACTTGTGAGGGTTGATACTCCCTGGCAGCTTGATTGGACTAAGAAATGCTTAGGGTATTCGTGAAGCACACCCGTTAGTGAATCTGTGCGGTCACTTCCCTCTACAAGCAACTGAGGGGGGAAAAGATCCCCACCCCGAATGTAGCTAGCGCCGTCCCATGGGCTGCGGGCCTGAACTGAAAAAATAGGGGTGGGAGGAGAAATTAGACTGAGTGCCAACATTCCTTGCATGATCCTGTTGTTACACACTCCTCCACACCATCATGGTGAACTTACCTTCTTAAGCCATGAGCCCAAATAAGTCCTTTCCTCAAGTTGTTTCTGCCAGGTATTTTTATCATAGCAGTGAGAAAGCATTTCTATTCTATTCTAAAATAGAAATGGAAATATAGGCATAACCTGGTAAGTGGAATGGAGTGGTATCAGCATGTTAATTTGAAGTTCCAAGGGGCCAAATATGCCACGTGAGTGCAAGAGAAAGTTGCTCTCTGAGAATGGAGCAGCAGCCATGGGTTTGTCAGAGGGCAGCCAGCACCTCCTCCTCCACATGCCCTGTCATCCATCCTCTGCTACGTGGGCGGCCTGTGTCCACTTAAGCCGGCCACAGAATTCCTTGGTCTCGTTCCTTAATTACCACATACGTGAGCCATCTTGGAACTAAGCACACGTGGGAGGCTTTTCAATTAACTTTCAGCATGGGTTCATTGGACCATTGATTTTGAAAATGACACCTTAACCAAATTCACAAAGTTAACATACACATGCACAAACAGTCGTCCTTCATGTGCAGAGAGTGGCTGACTCATCAAATGGGCACCATGGGCTCAGAAGACTGTAATTTGTTAAGAGGTTCCTGGGTGTTCACATTAAGTCCTGAGATCTTGTTTCTTTATTTTTCTTTTCTTTTCTCCTCTCCCTTTTTCCTATGCCCATCACTGGCTCTCATAAGATCTCAGTTGAGGGACTTTCTGGAATGAATTGTCATCAGTAGGGTTCATTTTCTGTTTCATAAAAGAAATGGGAGGTCAAAGCCAGGAGTCAATGGACTAGAGAAGAGGAACAAATTGACTAAAAGCCCAAGGACATAAAATGCAACGAAAAGCAATCATGTGCTGTGGGGGCTTTGAGGTGGCATGTCTGCTGGCACTCAGAGCTTGAGACAGACAATCTACTCCTACCATAAGGCTGACACCTGGTGTCTTAAGATGCCAATGTGTCCTGGGGTGGCACTGTCTTGGGCGGAAGTGAGCTGCTGCCCGAATACCAGCATATCCTACTTTTCACCTCACATTTGCTTACAGAGTGATCCTCCTGTGGATGGAGGGATAGACTGTTAGAAAAGCACGGAAACAAATGGGAATATCTATGGCAGAGGAATTAGACTATTAGAGGAGGCTCTAGTTGGAAAGGGACACTTCCCGTCTCAGAGGAGGAGACTATGGAAATGGAAGATGCCCACTTACCATTGAACCGTGGGGGTGTGATGTCCAAGGATATGCGGAAGGGGGAGGCATTGGCAAGTTTGAAGGAAGCGAACTCCTTTGAACTTCTTTCTTGTGAGAGAGCCAGCCAAGTTATCGGAATAGCAGGGTTGTGCAGGGGGGTGGGGGGGCAGTCTCTCCTGACAGACTTCTTGGCAGTCAGCACAGAAGTGTGACGCATTCCTCAGAGCATCGGCAGAGAGGTTTGCTAGCTCCTTCGTCGAGGCTGCAGGCCAGAAGCTGTAGATTGCTGTGTGAGGATACAGAGTACAGAGAACATTCTTTCTTGATATGCAGTGAGTCTTGCTCCCTCTGTGCCCACTCACAGTGATTTAAGGATGCATAATAGCCATAATTCTGTGTGCTTCTGAGGTTGCTATGGGGCACCAAAGAAATAATGGAGGCGAACAAAAGGCACTGGAAGAAGCAGAATTTTCTACTCTAATAGATTACATTTTTACTGGGTTTTGAAAAATACATCCTGTGTGTTCGGCAAATACATTCTAGAAATCAGAACTCTCCGTGATTTCTTAACCATGTATTGGCAACAGAAAAAGTTTTAGGGCACAGAATGATCATAATAGGTTATGTATTTATTTTATTATTCATTTATTTATTTGGGGAGGCACCTAGAAAATGGATGTGTCAGGGCCTTTGGTTACTGCAAACAAACTCCAGACACATGCGCCACCTTGTGCATCTGGTTCGTGGGTCCTGGGGAATGGAAAAGTCCATTGCCTTCACAGGCAAGTGCCATAACTGCTAGGCCATCTCTCCAGTCCCACGATAGGTTTTTAAGGAGCAAGTCTCCCTAGTCAGGGTTTTCAGGTTAGATATCCTAAAAAGAAAGCATTCAATGGAACTTACCTTGACTTTTGCATTCTAACCAAAAGACTCTCAAAAGGAAGGTAAATTAGAGCCTCGTTATTTACAAACAGAATGAGGTTCATAAACCAGGCCTTACTGGTAATAAGGAGACATTGCGGTCTTGAGAAGAGGATTGACTTAAAGTACCATTGAGGAGAACCTCGGCAGGGGTGAGCGCACTGAACTTAAGAGAAGAAACCACAACCATCGAGGGAAAATGATGACTCCAGTCTTCCAGAAGCAAGGAGCTTGCTTTCCCTTCCTTGTCTGAAAGCTTATGCAGCCAAGACAAACTCCGAGAGTGTGGGAATATGTTTGTCCCTAACCCATTCTTATGACACCCTAAGACCGGCATCAAGAAGAGAGCTGCTGGCATTGTCCTTGTATCTGATTTCCAGCCTTTAAGTTTGCACCCCACTCTCCACCGCCGCCCCCAGGAACTCCCTTCAGCTGGGCAAAATGAAATCAACCCCCTTGCCTCAGACTAGACAAGAACTGCCAAAGCCCGTTATCCCCTCCCCAGAGGACTGGTGCTTTCAAAGGCAATCCATGCACCACACGGGTGGCCTGCACCTCATGAAGCATCCTCCAGGCACAGCTTCTTCCTCCCTCCGCTGCTCTGCCATCAAGAGGGAAAGATGTGTGAAACAGACATAGCCTGAGGAACACCCCCCATCCCCCCACCCCCGTGCCCTGGGCCAGCCCCCGAAGGGCAGGCTCCTTTGCTTGTGCTAGGCTGGGTGCCTGGGAGTGGTAGCCCTCTTGAGTTCTGGGACATGGAGTGTAGAGCTGGCTGCTGGCTGCTGGCTGCTGACTGCTGGCTGCTGACTGCTGACTGCTGACTGCTGACAGCTGACAGCTGACACAGTGACCTCAGAGAGGGAATAGGAACAAAGGAGAGGCCAAACAGGCCAGGTTTCCTTCCCAGGAAAGGAAAACTCCTGTCACCCTGGAGAATCCCTTTAAAAAAAAAAATTATTTATGTGAGAGAGGCAGAAAGAGAGAGAATGGGCTCAGCAGGGCCTCCAGCCACTGCAAACAAACTGCAGATGCATGCACCACCTTGTGCATCTGGTTTACATGGGTACTGGAGAATCAAGCCCCAACCCAGGGTCCTTAGGCTTCACAGCCAAGAGCTTAACCTAGAACCAGGGTCCTTAGGCCTCATAGGCAAGCGCTTAACCACGAAGCCATCTCTCCAGCCCCTTGGAGAAGCCTTTCTTTGACAGGAAAGGGGACCATTCCTGGGAGCCTGGATTTCTGAAGGACAGTTGGCTGAACACTGTGTCTGGATGTGCACCTCACCTTTCACCACAGCTGCAGGTAAAGTTGTCAGTTCAGCTGTGGCTTCTGGGTAGTTTATTCATTTGAGGCCAGTGTCCAGCCCATAGGGTATACATTTTGAGTGGCTCCTGTATTGATTGGTGAGTTTTTATCAAGCTATCACCAGACATTCGCAGTCTGTTGGGGGCATGTCACAATGTCGGAGGGAGAGTGAACAACTTATCCAAAAGCAGGGGCTGTGTGGAGTCTTGAGGCCATGGGAATTAGCCAGCAAGACAGTCAAGACAAGATAAAACCAGCCTGATCTAGAAAGTTCTCTGCTGAAGGGCAGTCTCAAACTGGGGCTGTCTTCCCTTTTTCTCTGCATCTTCCAGCATGAGATTTGAAGAGGAATGCAAAGAATGCAGGCTCAGGGCCAGACATTGCAGAAGTATTCTTCCTTCAAAGCCATTGCATTTGTGCACCCTATGGTTACATGGGGAATGTCCTAACTCCCCCTTTCCCCAAAGAGGCCCTGGGGACCACTCATCTCTGCTTCCTAAAAGCTCCTGTGGAAGAGCGGGTTCACTGGAGTGCAATCCAGGGTTTCTTGAAAATGACAACTCTTTGTCCTATGGCCAAGGTGATGGTTTGGAGATTGTTAATGAGGCCGTAAACCCTCTTTATCACCGTCCCTTTTTGTTTCAAGATCATCAGAATTCTAAAAGACTTCCACATCACTTCTTCAAGCTGATCCTATTTTGGGCTAGGCAACTTTGAGAGCAAAGGCTTTTGTTTTTTATTTTGTTTTTGTTTTTTCCCCATGAAAGAGATAAAGGAAATAAGAAGAAAAGGCTGGGGCTGGGGAGATGGCTTAGAGGTTAAGGCATTTGCCTACAAAGCCAAAGGATCCCGGTTCAGTTCTCCAGGTCCCATGTAAGTCAGATGCACATGGTGGCACATGCGTCTGGAGTTCGTTTGTGGTGGCTAGAGGCCCTGGCACACCCATTCTCACTTTCTGTCTGTCTGTCTGTCTGTCTCTCTCTCTCTCTGTCTCTCTCTCTCTCTCTCTGTCCCTCTCTCTAAGCTTTCTGAAAAGCTTCATGAACTTCAGATTGAAAAATTATACAGGGGGTGGGCATCCAACCTAAGAACAGAACTGAGGCCAAGGGCAAGACTTGGCGTGCCTCGTGCACATGCCCAGAGCTGCTCCCTCAGAAGGTTTCATACTGGATTCATGCTCAGACCCACCACACGGAGATGCTTACCGAGTGTGGAACGAGGAGCGCTATACTCTAAATTTGTACCGGGCCCCACAAATGATGTAGCCATTCCCAGCCAGTCGAATTACTCTCAAAGGAATTCCTTCTGTGTACGAGGAGCTCAGGGGAAGACACAAAGCTGTGTGTCCCTCAAGCTTATGTCTCAACTTGACTGGGTACAGGATGTGCAGATGAAACCTCTGGGTGTCCCTGTGAGGGTGTTTTCTGAAAAGATTAGCATTTGCAACTTGTCTAAGTGAGGCAGGACACCATCCTCCATGCTGGAGCGCACCATCCAGTCCATTGAAGGACGGAGTGGGACTCAATATGTGGTGTGTGCTTTCTTTCCTTAACAGCTCGAGCCGGAGCATTGGTCCCCTCCTGCCCTTGACAGGGTTGTGCTGTCAGCCCTTGGTTCTCAGAACTCCACCACTAGCTTTCCTGGGAAACCAGGCTTTTCAGGTGGAAAATCATAGTGCTTCTCAGCTTCAGTAAGTCATGTGGGCCACTCTTATAGTAAATCATATACATGGGGCTGGAGAGATGGCTTAGCGGTTAAGCACTTGCCTATGAAGCCTAAGGACTCTGGTTCGAGACTCAATTTCCCCAGGACCCACGTAAGCCAGATGTACAAAGTGGCACATGCATATGGAGTTCATTTGCAGTGGCTGGAGGCACTGGTGTGCCCGCTCTCGCTCTCTCTTTGCCTCTTTCTCTCTCTGTCTGTTGCTAATAAATAAAAATAAACAAAAAAATCATATATATAGTTCTCTGGAGAACCCTAACATAGGCTGTAAACCAATTCTTTCTCAGAAAAACAAACAAAAAATAAATTTAAAAAAACAGGCTATAGCCTCAGTCCTTACTGGCTAGGCAACTGCCAACACTAGCCCCAACTCCACTCCCACCCTCCCCACTACCTTGAGAGCACATCTTTGCTACAGCAAACATCCTTGTTTGGCCAGGGATGCTCAGGAGAGTCCAAGCACGCACTATGAGCCACTTTAAATGGCTTTGGGACATTAGGTCCACAGAGGACCCAAAGTTGTGGTGACCAGGGAACTGTACCCGGTTCCTATAGCTGCTGCCTTAACAAGTTACCACAAATGGGACAGCTTACAACAAAAATGCACCCTCGGGCTGGAGCAATGGCTTAACGATTAAGTCACTTGTCTGCAAAGCCGAAGGACCCAGGTTCGATTCCCCAGGACCCACGTCAGCCAGATACATGAGGTGGCCCATGCATCTGGAGTTTGTTTGCAGCAGCTGGAGGCCATGGCATGCCCATTCTCTCTCTTTCTCTCTATGTGCCTCTTTCCACGCCTCTCTCTCTCTCTCTCTCTTGTCTCTAATAAATAAATAAAAATAAAGTATTTTAAAAAATACATTCTCTTACAATTCTGGTTGCCAAAAGTCAAACCTTTGTGTTATGGGCTTAAAAATCAAGGTGTCATGGGCTGGGGAGATGGCTTAGCAGTTAAGGCACATGCCTGCGAAGGCTATGGACCCAGGTTCAATTCTCCAGGTCCCATGTAAGCCAGATACACATAGTGGCACATGTGTCTGGGGTTCGTTTGCAGTGGCTAGAAGCCCTGGTGCACCCATTCTCTCTCTGTCTCCCCCCTCCCTCTTTCTCTCTCTCTCTCTGACTGTAATAAATAAATAAAAATCAAAAAAGAAATCAACGTGTCAGGGGCTGGAAGCCATCCTTGGCATTGAGTCTCATGACTCATCATGGCTAAAATGTCTCCCTCTCTTCTGTTAAATCTCAGTCTCCGTCTCTCTGTCTCTGCCTTCCTGTTATAATGACACTTAGAATCACATTTGGATCCACTCAGGACAACCTTCCCATCTCATCCTGAGGTTGGTCATGTCTGTGGTCTCTTTGCCATGTAAGGCAACGTTCACAGCTTCTAGAGATTCTTCGGGGCTTTCTTCAAGCTTCCAAGGGAGCCATTGTCAAATTGACGAGCTTAGTACTTGACTAAAGCAGATTGCCACCCTCCATGCAGGGCGGCGGGGGTGGGGGGTTAACATCTAGGCTGTTGAGGGTTGCATCTTTCTGCTGCCCCTGGATGCCCTAGTATTTCCTTCCCTACAGCAGTCACCCCAGGCCTGACCCTTGGAGAGCTGAGGCCCCAGAGGCACACCCACCAGCACCACCCTCTCCTCTGCCAAACATGTACCTGTGAACAAACATTTCAAAAGGGGAAGCAAAAGAAGAAGGGAAAAGAGAGGGAGAAAATGGAAGAAGGAGCAACTGCGACTTGCTGATTATCAACCTGGTTAACATAAGGAATTAAATTGGGCCAAGATGTTGATCACTCCTAATGATGACTGTCATAATCTTGATATTTAATTTGACTCAACAAGGGCCAGAAAAGATCCCATGACAAAGAGATCATCAGCTGAGCACTAAAATATAAACTACACTTGGGCTGAGGACGTAACTCGGTTGGTAGAGTGCTTGCGTCGTATCCACAAAGCCCTGGGTTTGATCCACAACTAGGTTTGATGGCTCATGTTTATAATCCAAGAACGTGGAGGCAGGACGATCAGAAGGTCATTCTTAGCTATATCACGAGTTCAAGACCAGCCTGGGATGCATAAGACCCTGTCTCAAAAAAAAAAAAATCTACCATCATTCCTCTATAATAGTGGTTCCAATGTGGAGATTCAGCCAACAGTGATCAAAAATATCTGGGGAGAGCAGGTGTGGTGGTGCACGCCTTTAATCCCAGCACACAGGAGGCAGAGGTAGGAGGATCGCCATGAGTTTGAGGCCACCCTGAGACAACAGAATGAATTCCAGGTCAGCCTGAGCTAGAGTCTCTACCTCAAAAAAACAAATATATATATATATGAATATAAAATCTGGGGAGGGCTGGAGAGATGGCTCAACACTTAAGAATGCTTCCTAGGCAAACATGAGGGCCTTAGGTGGCTTGAGATGATTTGAGTTTGATTCTCCAGCACTCACATAAAACAATGGGCCTGGCCACGTATGTCCATAACCCGCGTGGGAAGAAGACACTAGAGAATTGCTGGAGCTTGTGGAAACAGCAAGGGCCAGAATCAGTAAGAGACTCTGTCTCAGGGAAACAGGATAGAGGATGAGTGACGGAGGGAGTCACTCAATGTTGTCCTCCGTCTCCACACACATGGGCACGAGGCATGTAAATCTGCACACTCATGTGCATATCACACACACACACACACACACACACACACACATCATACTGCACATGCTACACACATGCACACCCACAAAATAAATTTTTCATCTACACAGAACATGGACAGATTCTCTTCAATTACTATTTGCTTACAGACTTACAGAGTATGGGAGACTTTTGTGTAAGTTGAATGCAAATACTATGCCATTTTACGTGAGAGACGAGGACCCAAGGATTTTTTCATCTATGTGGGGGTGCTGGAACCAATCCCCCATTGGTACCAAGGAATGGCTATATCACTTTACCAATAGGCAGGGGCAGCCAGTGGTGACAATTAAAGAGAGAAACATGAACCTTTGATAAAGTCAGATTGCTGGCTGATGACAGAACAAGGCCTGTGAAAAAATGAGGACAGTAGCCCATGATCCAAAGGGCTGCCCCTCAGCTATCTCGTCTGCATAGCTTCTACACCAGAGAAACAGCTTCGAGTCATTCACCAAAAATAAGTCCAGATAATTGTCACCCCTTGGACATGGGTCTGGCACTGTGGTGAGAATTTTGCTGTGACGAGCAAGCCCTAAGCGTCTCTGAAGAGAGAGGAGGCTGGTTGTCCTCAGTGATCTCTTCTACTCCAAGGGCTCATTTGAGTTCCCCAAATATAGAACCTCAAGACAGATGCTGTCTTCGTCTTTCCTTCATCAGGAAGAGTTCAGGAAAAGTCGAAGAAAGTCAGTGAGATTTTAAATGAAAAAGCCTTCTGGCTGCTATGAACCTCACAGGTGATGTACAGTTTGTATGAAATCCATGTGGGAAAGAGCTTCCCGAAGGAGGCGATGCTTAAATTTGACCTTGAAAAGCGGGTCACACTCAGGCAGAGGAGGTAAAGGGTCATGGGTAAGAGGATCGGAGAGAGAATTAGGAAAAACCTCCCGAGAGAGAAAATCAGCAGGAAGCCCCCCAGTTGCACGGAAAACGAGAGAGTGAGAGAGCTGTGGGTCTGGCCTTGACACAGCACCTACACCCAAAGCACGGGGATGCAAACAACAGCAGGCAAGGATTAC
Source organism: Orientallactaga sibirica (assembly GCA_036365145.1). Taxonomy (NCBI): domain Eukaryota; kingdom Metazoa; phylum Chordata; class Mammalia; order Rodentia; family Dipodidae; genus Orientallactaga; species Orientallactaga sibirica. Next base: position 20,277,324 of record JAEOAD010000005.1, read on the forward strand.
AACACAGCCGATGGATGTGAGCGAAAGGGGCATCGATCCACCTGCCCCCTGGCTTTCTCAGAGATTGAAGACCCTCTGTTCTAAAGCCATGACCACCCTGCCTCTTCCACTCAGAACCCCGCAGCTATCCACCAGCAGATTCATTTCAAAGCATAGCCCAGGTCAGGCCGCTTCTAATCTCCTTTGTTGCTGCCTCTGCTTGAACACACCATCTCGGCTCAGAGTCTCAGCAACAGCCTGCTGCCAGTCCACGGCGCAGCGCTCTTGCCTCTTGACGGTCCACCCCCAACACAGCTGTCAAAATCAAAGCAGGAGAACCCGCCCAGACTCTCCACAGCATCCGGAATTAAACACAAACTCTTTCCCAGAGCCAGAAGTTCCTCCTCTACCTGCCTTAGTCCCTTCCTCTCATCTCTGGCCACTCCAGAGATGACATAGCCTTGTAAGGCGACACTGCTGATTGCCCTAACTCCTACATGCCAAGGATTCTAAGTGTGCTACGTGACATGAATAACCTCCCTGCCCCACATATACTATGACTTAAATGCTTCATCCTTACTTTAGGGATGAAGAAGTTGAACGAGGAGAGCTTACATCAGAGGCAGGACTAGGATGAGACCCCAGGCTCTCCTGCCATGCTATATACTGTTATGGTTTAGATACTGTTTGAGTGCCCGCCCCTCCCCCCAAGGGCTTATGTGTTAGAGTTTTATTCCCATTGTGAGGTGTTAAGAACTTGCAAACTACTCAGCTATAATGTTTACAGATTAGGACTTTGGAGAGACAGTGTAGATTAAATGAAGTCATCAAGGTGGAGCCCCATGTCTGTCAGAATGAAAATGACCAGAAGGGACATCTATGCACTCTCTCTTATCATGGGAAGGATGCACTGCATTCTCTTGGGACTCTGCCAGCCAGAAGACCATCAGATGCCTGCCCTAGAGACTCCAGAATGCTGAAGTGAATGGTCCTCTCTTTGTGATAAAGTTGTCCACATTCAGGGACTTCATGATAGTAATGCAAAGCTGGCTGACACGTATAGCCCCCTCACCTTCTGCATGCAGTGGAAGTAATAGTGAGACCTAGAAAGTGATGTGGGAAGGGCTCAGGCTGACCACAAAGTGAGGGAAGCAGACTTCCATGCGTGTACACAGAGTGCACATTGTAAAATGGTACCAGCAAATGGTACATGGTGGTCATCTCTGGAAATGGGAGGACGGGTCTCATTTGTTGCACTTTTTCTGGAATTTATTTTTATTTATTTATTTAAGAGAGAGAAATAGGCAGGGGGAGAGAGAGAGAATGGGCACACCAGGGCCTCCAGCCACTGCAAATGAACTCCAGATGCATGCACCCCCTTGTGCATCTGGCTTACGTGGGTCCTGGAGAACCGAACCTGGATCCTTTGGTTTTGCAGGCAAACGCCTTAACCGCTAAGCCATCTCTCCAGCCCTTTTTTCTGAAATTTTACAATAAAAGTAGGAGAATTCCTTGTTTGAATTTCACCTTTTCTGTGAGGCTTCTGCACACTCACCTCCTCACCACATTCCTGCTTCCTTGTTCTTGATCATATATACATTTCACTTAATTATTTTAGTGGTTTTTCTGCCCACCCCGCCCCAATTTCTATGCTTTAGACATGGTTTTGATGTGCCCACAAAGGCTTCCGGGCCAGGAGTTTTGTCTCCAACGTTGGGCAGTGTTGAAGTGGGGAACATGTAAGAGCTGTACTTCAAAGTCAGCCTGGGCGACACAGTGAGACCTTGTCTTTAAAATAAGAGTCACCTGCTGGGCGTGGTGGCATATGCCTTTAATCCCAGCACTCGGGAGGCAGAGGTAGGAGGATGGCCAAGAGTTTGAGGCCACCCGGAGACTACATAATGAATTCCAGGTCAGCATATATATAATAAGAGTCACCCCATGTAAGTTTTTTGTTATAGCAATAGCACAAGATGAAGTAGGACACCCCACTAGGGTAGGAGGATGTGTTGATTGTTTTCTTTCTTTCTTTCTTTCTTTCTTTCTTTCTTTCTTTCTTTCTTTCTTTCTTTTGTTCTTTCTTTCTTTTTTACAGAAAGAAAACTAGGTAGGGAGAGAGAGAATGGGCACGCCAGGGCCTCCAGCCACTGCAAATGAACTCCAGACGCATGCACCACCTTGTGCATCTGGCTTACGTGGGTCCTGGGGAATCAAACCTGGGTCCTTTGGTGTTGCAGGCCATCACTTTAACCACTAAGCCATTTCTCCAGCCCAGTCACAGATCCTGCTGTTGAATGCAAGAATGAAATACTTGAGTTAATGCAGTAGGCAGCCAAGCATGATCCTGGTGCCCTACTGTGTTACCTACTTGTCTGGTCTTTATACTGTGAAAAAAAAAAAAAACAAAAAAAAAAAAAACAGCATTGACTAGAAATTTCACTCAGACAGCTTCATAGTAAGTTTGCTCACCTCTCTGTATAAGAAGTGATCCAATTCTCTCCTCTGAGCCACATGGAACAGTTTGGGCAGTGTAAACAAAACCAGGTGCTAACTGCTTCCAACCCAGTAGGTGACGTTCAGAACCCTCAAGGCTTGACTTCCAAGCCTCTGCTGTATCAACAGACAGGAGACACATATAGTCCACGCAGCCATCTCACTCTAGAGACAGACATGGCTGGAGGTTTGCTTGTTGCAAAAGAACTTGAGAGCCCATCAACCAAACAGGCAACTTGGTGGTATGAAACAAATGGCTGGAAAAGTTGAGAACTTGTACTTTTGAACTGCTTGGGGAAATGATGTTGCTGTCTGTATGAGTGTTTTTAATTCAACTTCTTAAGTTGTTAAAACATTATTATACAGACATCAAAGAAAATCCATCACACATCATCCCACTAGCCTAATATTGCCATTCTCATTCTTGCCCACGATCATGCAATATCACGTTGTTATGGTCATATAAATGATTTTTTTTTGTATAAAGGGGATGTTTTTAAAACTGCCCAAGTCTAGTTAATAAGGCCTATGTTGTCTTCCACAGAAAGAATAGTTTAGCAGATGAAAGAAAATTCTTGAAACATCAAGCGTTGCTTGCTGCCACTTGCCACTGCTCGGCCCCCTCCACCAGTTCCTTATGTTTTGTTCTGGGCTTTTTCACTTGTTTCAAGTTTATTGAAGGATTAAAAGAGCTTTATTTTATGTGGGTTGTATGATCAAAATTTACTGACTTGTACATTAAAACGAAACTTTTTAAATGATTTATATATTCACTTAGAATGAAAGACATTCTATTATACATTATCATAACACAGTTTTATGAAATAGTAGCATGCTTTCCAAAATAAAGGAACACTGAGTGATAACATTGAAATTATTTTGCATTTTTTTGCAAGTTTCAAAGGTCAGCTTAATGAAAGACATCTGGAATCCCATGTCTGCCGCTGTATTCAATTTGTTGTAATATTGTTGCTTTGGTTGAAGAGTATGAAGAAAAATCTAGTCTCCCACAGATATTGCAGTCAGCCTTCCATCTCCCAAGGTTCCACCCAGCGAGTGACATTATGAGAAAAATTATATCAGTGTTAAACATGCAAAGACATTTTTGTCATGTTCCTTCCCTAAACAACGGAGCATAACAACTGATTATATGATGTTTATAACAAAATATAAATATCAGGAGATGGTGTAAAATATGTGGCATAAGTTTAGGTCAGATGCACATTTAATCTCATTGTATATAAAGGATATGAGGCTCTGTGTATTCCACAGATGAGTTAGAAGGGCTAACTACTGTTGACATTCTTCATTATGAAAGATCAAAAAATATGGGATGGGGAGATGAGACAGTCAGTAAAGTTCTTGGAATGCAGGTATGAGGACCTAAATTCAGAAACCCAGAACCCACATAATTATTGTTAGGCTCTCAATAAGTAAGGAGAGTGATTGAGGAAGATACCTGTGGTGGTTTGAATGGATGTCCCCAAATAGATTCAGGAGGTTTTTTTTTTTTGAGAGAGAGAGAGAGAGAATGGGCACACCAGCAGCCTCTCAGCCGCTGTGAACGAACTCCAAACCCGTGCTCCCCCTTGTGGCCAAGTGCGGCATTGTGCTCTTGCATCACTTTTTGTGTCTGGCTAAAACGTGGGACCTGGAGAATGGGACGGGTGTTCCTAGGCTTCGCAGGCAGGTGCCTTAACAGCTAAACCATCTCTCCAGCCCAATTCAATTTTTTAAAACTTGTAACTTAGGTCTCCAACTACCCTACTAAGGGAGTGTGACTGTGGGCGGATCCTAGGGTCCACCAGAAGATGTGTTTAGGGACAGATCTGAATTCCAGCCTAAAGGTGTGCAGAGTGCTTGAGCTTCGCTGGCATTCCTGGAGTGTGCTTGCTTATGGTGCTGGTGGTGATCTTTCTCTCGGCATGGACCTGTGAAAGGGGGCCAGGTTCTTCTGACATTAGGGAGCTTCCCCTGGATCTGTAAGCTTCAATAAATTCCTTCTGCCCATGAACTGTGCCCAGTTCGGAAGTTCATCCCAGCAGCATGGAGCTGATGACAACAAAACCTAATGTCACCCTCTGGTCTCCATGCACACTGGTGTGACCACACACAAGATAAAAGAACAGAAACATTTAAAAGATAAAATAGGCTGGAGAGATGGCTTAACAGTTAAGACATTTGCCTGCAAAGGCAAAGGAACCAGGTTCAATTCCCCAGGACCCATGTTAGCCAGATGCACAAGGGCGGACATGCATCTGGAGTTCATTTGCAGTGGTTGGGGCCCCTGGCATGCCCATTCTCTGTCTGTCTCCCTCTTTCTCTGTGAAATAAATAAAAATTAAATGTTCAAAATATAAAATAAAACATCAAAACTATATTTATTTATGTCATGACCAAGATGATCAGAAAGTTGTTTAAGTATTAGGAGATACATAAGTTCATGACAAAAACTCAGATTTTTCCAAAATTTTGCTTTTGGTTTTTGAACCTTGAATTTTAGGCTGTGGGTATAACTCAATGATAGGGCACTTACCCAACAGTTTTTGATCCCCAACCACAAAAAAAAAAAAAAAAGAATTTTATCATTGGGAACACATGATACCATTCATTTTCCAAGAAGTGACAGACTAATTTTATTCTGGTTTTATAAAATGCCTGCCAAATATTCCAATCTGAGTAGCCATAAATTGTCAATCATTTGTCAAATAAAAATGAATTTCATGAAAAATGTGGTTAGTTAAGCCAGTATCTCAAATAATAGAACAATTGTTTTGCCTTATGCCCATCAATATACCCAGTTTTGAGGCACAAATGCTTTGTACAAACTTGCCATTTTATTCCATGGACTATCAAAACATGAACATTATACTGTTTTGTCTTTTTTTTTTTTTTTTTTTTTTAAGAATGTCATTGTGTGGTAAGAAAAAAAAATACAATTTTTACCACCAAACTGAATCAAGATATAAAGCCACAGCCTTAGTTCAGGGAGGTGGGCCAGATGCATTCATTGTTGCCTTTGCACACAAAAAAAAAAAATGAAAATAACATTGTGGTAGTACTAAGAAAACAGTTTGACCTATTCTGTAGCATGCAGCACAGTTATGGGAGGAAAGGATTTATTGAAGCAGGGGAAGTTCCATGATGGCAGAAGAAGTTGGCCCCCTTGCACAGGTCCAAGCATGGAGAGAAACAGCCATCACCAACGCACAGCACCATCAGCAAGCACACTTAAGGAACTGCAGGCAGAACCCCGGCATTCTGCATTTCTTAGGTTGGAATTCAGATCCGCCTTAGGGCTCAACCCTAGGATCCACCCACAGTGACACCTCCTCCAGCCAGGAGGCTGCAGATCTACCTTAGAATCTTTAATAAACTCCTAAATATATTGGGGGGTCATCTATTCAAACTACCACACCTTGGAAACCTCTTAGAGGGTATGGTGGTTTGAATCAGGGGTCTCCTATCTGCATGCTTGCCAATTTGGGAGGTGGAGCCTCATTGGAGAAGGTGTGTCCCAGGGGGTGGGCCTTGAGGTTTATTAACCCCCCAGCTTACCACTGTTGGTTTGTCTCACTCTCCGACTGCTGATACCACCTACTGTGGCAGAGGTGATGTCTACCCTCTGCATATGCCATCATTTTCCTCTGCCATCACGGAGCTTCCCCTCAAGTCTATAAGCCACAGTAAATCCCTCCCAACCAGAACTTGCTTCTGGTCAGCTGTTTGTCCCAGCAACAAAAAGGTCAAAATGAAGCCGGGTGTGGTGGCGCACATCTTTAATCCCAGCAGCACTCGGGAGGCAGAGGCAGGAGGATCACTGTGAGTTCAAGGCCACCCTGAGATGACATAGTGAATTCCAGGTCAGCCTGAGCTAGAATGAGACCCTACCTCAAAAACAAAACAAAACAAAACAAAACAAAAGGTCAAAATGAAAAGAGAGAGGGATAGAGAGGGGGAGGGATATGCTGGAGAGTGGAGTTTCAAAGGGGAAAATGGGGGGAAGGAGGGAAGTACCATGGGATATTGTCTACAATTAAGGAAGTTGTCAATAACAAAAATAAAAAATGGGCTGAAGGGATGACTTAGCAGTTGGGGCGTTTGCCTGCAGGGCCGAGGGACCTAGGTTCGGTTCCCCAGGACCCATGTTAGCCAGATGCACAAGGAGGCGCACACATCTGGAGTTTATGCAGTGCCTGGAGGCTCTGGTGTGCCCATTCTCTCTCTCTCTCTGTCCCCCCCCTCGGTCAAATAAATAAATAAAAATAAAATATTTAAAATATTTTATTTTAAAAACTGGAAAAAAAATAAGGTAGCCACAACTAAGGGTCTCAGAGCTCCCCAAGAGTGTGCCACTTACAGTTTGAGAACTACCATGCGGTGGAATATGTGCAGGGGGGACACCTAGGCAAATGAATGCTTGCTGCATGGCTGTGACCTCCAGTGACTCGCCTACGGGGGCTCACTTGTTACATTCTTTATCTTCATCCTCAAAGTCCTGCCAGCCTGTGGGTTAAAAGGTATATCTAATGCAACCTGAGGAAAAGCCTGTCTCCTTCAGGCCTGGGCAGAGTTACCTAAACCACCTCTTCGTTTTCCTGGGATGAACATTGGTCTGGCTGGGCCTTCCCGTGACAAGGAAGCCTTCCTAATCACCCCCCTTACCTGGGGCCAGAATATGAGAAAGACGCCTTAACTCTTTGTTCTCTTATACAAAAAAAAAAAAAAAAAAGGCATCTCCCGACAGCTTCTTCCAAAATGACACTCTAAGCAGAAACAGACAAAGTGACGGTAAAGCAATCCTCAGCTAATATTTGGTGAAAGCCACTAAAATTAGCCATTCTCGTGTCATTGGCTACTTGTGCTGCCTCTAACAATTCACTATTATAAATAACACAACAAATACCTTCAAATATGTAGGTTTTATTATTGGAAGTTTTTTTTGGTGTATGTGCAGTGTACTCTGTGTGTGTGTGTGTGTGTGTGTGTGTGTGTGTGTGTGTGTGTGTGTTGTATGCACATAGGCAGTGGGCAGAGAAAGACACTGGGTGTGTTTCTCTCATGCTTTTTCATGCTCTCTCATGAGAAAGGGTCTCTCACCAAACCTGGAGCTCAACATGTTTTGGTTAGACTGGCTGACCAGCAAGCCCCAGTGGTCTTCCCAGCTCTGTCCTCCTTAGCATGGGGTAGCAAGCATGGCTGGCCATGTCTGGCTTTTTACGTGATTGGACTCAGGTCTTTATACTTATGCAGCAAACGCTTTTACTGAGCCATTTCCCCAGTCCCTGGAATTTCTTCTTAAGGTCAAGTCCTCGACTTGCTAGTCTTAGCCAGCATATGCATAGCATATGACAAGAAAACACTTTAATATTACCTCATTTGATTGGATAACCGAGACGCTTATGATTTGTATGGACCACATTCTGGATTCCTATAAGAAAAGCCAGTCTGGGACTAGAGAGATGGCTTAGCAGTTAAGGCACTTGCCTGCGAAGCCTAACAACCCACGTTCGATTCTCCAGGATCCATGTAAGCCAGATGCACAAGGTGGCACAAGTGTCTGGAGTTCATCTGCAGTGGCTGAAGGCCCTGGCATGCCTGTGCTCTCTCGTCTGCTCTCTCTCCCCTCTCTCTTTACCAAATAAATAAAATATTTTATAAAAGAACAGCCAATCTGTTTACACACAAAAAAGTTAGAAATATAAGTGGTATTAAGTAGTGAGTACTAGCCAGGTGTGGTGGTGCACACCTTTAGTCCCAGCACTCGGGAGACAGAGGTAGGAGGATTACCATGAGTTCAAGGCCACCCTGAGACTACATAGTGAATTCCAGGTCAGCCTGGGCTAGAGTGAGACCCTATCTCAAAAAATAAATAAATAAATAAATAAATAAATAAATAAATAAATAAATAAATAAAACAAAAAAAGAACAGAAGGAAATAAGTGCTCAAAGTGTATATTTTTGTTCAATTCTCATCACAGCTGTAAAAAAAATACTCTCTAAGCAAGCCCTTATGAGGTCTTAGCTGTGTCCCTTTACAAAAATATGCCTTACTCCTCTTCAGATGACATGCTTTACGGAAGTCCCTCCATCACCAGCAAGCTTTCCTCCACCCGTCCCTCTGGCTCAAGGGATGATAACCTCTGATGCTGGGCTAGTTTCAGGATCCCTTGTACTGTCCCTGTATTCTACTCACATATGTTGCTAATTAAGCTCTTAGGACCTAAGCCCTGCAAAGCCAAAGGACCTCGGTTCAATTCCCCAGGACCCACGGAAGCCAGATGCACAAGGGGGAAACATGCCTCTGGAGTTTGTTTGCAGTGACTGGAGGCCCTGGTGTGCCCATTCTCTCCCTCTCTGCCTCTCTCTCTCTCTCTCTCTCTCTCTAAATAAGTAAAAATTTAAAATTTTTTTTAAAAATAAAATAAATAAATACTTTCTTCTGCTCATCTTCTGTGCTAACACTATGGGGATCTCCAGCACTTATTCACAGCCAGTGCATAAACACTCAATAAATATCGATGTAAGGAAGGAAAAAGGAAAGAGGGGAGGGGAAAGATAACAAGAGCATGACTGTGTTCAAATAAGAAGCACGGGGCATTCCAGAGATCCTGGAAAATGGTGTGCCAACAGCCCAAGGCCACCAACCAGGGGCAAGTCACGGACAACAGATACTTCCTGCTAGGAAGCGGTGGATCGGAAATCTCCGTGGAGGAACCATTCGTGCTGTGCTGAGACTCTGACAAAGCAGGAGAATCGAGATCTGATCTCAATTCTATTTCCTTACCGGTACAAGAAGTGGCTCCATCACCCCTCGTGCAAGGTAAGCAAAGCCAATGGTGGCACTGGGCTGGGAAAGAGGGGAAAGGGTGTGGTGTGGGGCAGCAGCTTCTGACCTACTGAGCATCTTTCCTAATTCCAACAATTCAGACGCCTTTCACACATCCTAAGGCCTGAGGATAATCTCAAGGCCCTCTTTTTTTTTTTTAATATTTTTTAAATTTTATTTTTATTTATTTGCAAGCAGAGAGACAGAGAGAGAAAGAGGCAGAGAGAGAGAAAGAGAATGGGCACGCCAGGGTCTCCAGCCACTGCAAACGAAGTCCAGATGCATGTGCCCCTTGTGCATCTGGCTTACGTGGGTCCTGGAGAATCGAACCAGGTTCCTTTGGCTTCACAGGGAAACTCCTTAACCGCTAAGCCATCTCTCCAGCCCAAGGCCCTCTCTTTTATTTACCTTCCACCAAGGAGCTCAAGCGCTTGGCTGCTCTGCACATGATGAGACCATTCAATCGCCAGACCCTTTGTGGTGCTGGGGCTGCCCTGCACCTCAGCGCACACAGGCCAGCAGGAGGTTCGAGATGACCCATAGGAGAAAGGCTGGTTCTCTTCCCACAAAGCTGGTGAGGACTAACGTGGATACGCCTCTCCTCGTAACCCTGTCGTGAAATGGAATGCGCCAACAGGGATGTGATTCGTGTCTGTAGACACTGATCAGGGAATGCCATGTTCTGTCTCGTCTGGAAAAGTCTCTTCAGAAGTTTGAAAGAGACTTGGCGGCAGTGATGGCTTTAAAGTGACGCTTATCTCTTCCAGGACTGGTCCTCACTTCCGCCCCCAGGTTCTGAGAAAAGTTTGCATCCCTTCTTTTTCCTCTGCTCCACTCCTACTCTCCTCCCCCCCACTTACACACCCACGCACACATCCATAGACATGTGGAAATTCTTAGGAAGAAACATCACACAGCATGAGGCTTTTTCTTTTTTTTTTTTTTTTTTTTTTGGTTTTTCCAGGTAGGGTCTCACTCTAGTCCAGGCTGACCTGGAACTCACTCTGTATTCTCAGGGTGGCCTTGAACTCATGATGATCCTCCTACCTCTGCCTCCCGAGTGCTGGGATTAAAGGCGTGCACCACCGTGCCTGGCTGCATAATTTTTTTAAACATTTTATTTATTTATTTATTTATTTGAGAGACAGGCAGACACAGAGAGAGAGAGACTATAGTATGGGCACACCAGGGCCTCTTGCCACTGCAAACAAACTCCAGACACATGTGCTACTTTGTGTATCTTGTTTTACGTGAATACTGGGGAATCAAACCTGTGAAATTAAGCTTTGCAAGCAAGTGCCTTTAACCTCTGAGCCACGTCTCCAGCCCTGTGAAGCATGCTTTGAACTGAAAGATGTTTTGTTTTGTTTTTTTTAGACCAAATGAGTTTCTCTTAATTTGAAAGAGAGACATGTTTAAAAGGCTTCACAGAACACATGTTGCTGCTCAATAAATGAAGGGGTTAGGAGAGAGAATAGTCACCTACAAATGAGGCAAGTTCACCACTTCAATTGTGGCTTCTCCAAAGTCATGTGCCAACAGTCTTGCTGATCAGGAAAAAAGAAAGCATGTTTTTTATTTATTTGTTTGGTTTCTTTGAAGAGAAATACCTACATTTTCAAAAAGGGTTAGATAGCAGGAAAATGTTAAATCTTAATAGGAAATGTATGGAGTTCAGAAGTTACTAGAAGCAAGTTTATTGGAAACAATTCCTAAAATATCTTCTAAAAATTTTAATGTATTTATTTAGTGGGGTGAGGGAGTACCCCAGTGTGTGTGTGTGTGTGTGTGTGTGTGTGTGTGTGTCAGAGGACAACTTCAAGGCATCTGTGATCCACCTTCTTTGACACAGGGTCTCTTGTTGCCTCAAATGGACTGCCAGACTGAAAATGAACACAACACTTGCTGGCTTGTGAATTCTAGAGTTCCTGGCTCCGCCACCCATTGACATATGTGCATTAGCATCACAGATGCACATGCCACTTTGCATCTGGCTTTATTTTATGTGAGTAGTGCGGAATTGAGCCCAGGCTGACAGACTTTTCAAGCAAATGCCCTCTGAGCCATCTCCCCAGCCCACTCTAAGACATCTTAACAGAAATGTAATTCCATAGCCAAGGAAATCTTTGATTATAAACACTTCTCAGAGTTAACGGAGATTAAGACTTTTTTTTTCAATGAGTAAATAGTATATGACAAATTAATCAATCAGAGCAAATTCTAAATCCCTAGAGATTTAACATGATGACAAACTGGACTTGTTTACATTTTTTTAAATATTTTTTAAAATTTTTTTTATTTATTTGAGAGCGACAGAGAGAGAGAGAGAAAGAGGCAGAGAGAGAGAGTGGGTGCATCAGGGCCTCCAGCCATTGCAAACAAACTCCAGATGCATGCGCCCTGTCCCTCTCTCTCTCTTTCTCTCTGACTCTCTAAAAAAAAAAAAAAAAAAAAAAAAGGTTGCCTCTCTGATTACAGAAGTTGTACTCATTTCCTAGTTCAAAAAGTTGATGCAGGAGCTGGGGGGTGACGCTCACTTGGCAGAGTGCTCCTCTAACCTACATGAAGCCCCAGGTTCAACTCCTGATACCACAAACACTGGACATGGTGGTGCACACCTGAGCAGACGCAGGGGAGTCCAAAGTTGAAGGTCATCCTTCACAAGTGCAAAGTGAGTTCTAGGATAGTTCTCCTGGGAGTACAGGAGATCATCTCAAAATAACAACAACAACAATAATAAAGTCAGTGCATAGGCAGCTGTCCCCCAGCCTGTCTTCCTGCCTTCTTTTATTGAGCATGATGAAGGCTAATGGTCAGAAGTCATCTTTGTCTCGTCCCCTCTTTTTCTTAAATATTTTTATTTATTTATTTGAGAGAGAGAGAGAGAGACATGCAGATAGAGATAGAAAGAAGGAGAGAATGGGCACGCCAAGGCCTATAGCCACTGCAAACAAACTCCAGATGCATGTGTCACCTTGTGCATCTGGCTCACGTGGGTCCTGGGGAATCAAACCTGGGTCCTTTGGCTTTGCAGACAAGCATCTTTAACGGTTAAGCCATTTCTCCAGCTCATCTTCCCCTTTTTATTCACTATATCTGACCAGTTATTTTCTTAAAACATTTAAATTACTTATGTATTTGAGGGAGAGTAAGGAGAGGGAGAGACAGAGACATATCAGACACACCAGAGACTCCAGCCACTGAAAACATACTCCAGATGCATGTGCCACCTTGTGCATCTGGCTTATGTGGTTATTAGGGCATTGAAGTCTGGGTCCTTAGGCTTCTCAGGCAAGTATCTTAACTGCTGAGCCATCTCTCCAGGCCCTGGCCAGTTCTTTTGAAGAGCAGTTCCAGCTGCTTTCTTGGCTTAGTCCTAATTACTTGGCATTGGCATGTCTTGATGCCTTTGCTCCCTTCCTCCTAAGTCAGCCCCTGCCTAGCACTCTTATTTATTTATTTATTTATTTATTTATTTATTTATTTATTTATGAGAGAGAGAGAGAGAAAAATAGAGTGAGAGTGAGTGACAGAGAGAATGGACATGCCAGGGCCTCCACCCACTGAAAACAAACTCCAGACACATGCACCACCTCGTGCATCTGGCTTATGTGGGTCCTGAGGAATCAAACCTGGGTCCTTTGGCTTTGCAGACAAGAGTCTTAACAGCTAAGCCATCCTTCAGCTCTAGCACTGTCATTTTATGCCACATCTCTGCACCTGCTCCGAGTCCTCTTGCTGCTACACTGGGTCTGATTTTTCTTCACAGCTTACAACTCCTCACTGCTGCAGCCACCTACTACTCCCTGGGACCCCTTCTCTAGTGAGTTCACTTTTCTCTTCCACCGACAGGGCTTGTGTATTAGTTACCTTACTTGGTGCTGTGGTGAAATAACTGACAACAAGCGACTGAGGGGCTGGAGAGATGGCTTAGTGATTAAGCACTTGCTTGTGAAGCCTAAGGACCCTGGTTCGAGGCTCAATTCCCCAGGACCCACATAAGCCAGAACCACAAGGTAGCGCATGCATCTGGAGTTCATTTGCAATGGCTGGAGGCCCTGGCACGCCCATTCTCTCTCTCTCTCTCTCTCTCTCTCTCTCTCTCTCTGCCTCTTTCTCTCTCTGTCTGTCTGTTGCTAATAAATAAATAAATAAACAAATAAATAAATAAATAAATAAATAAACAAACAAAAATTTAAAAAAAGAAGCGACTGAAGGAAGAAAGGAAGGGTTTGTTTTGACATACAGTTCCAGAGGTTTCAGTCCGTCATGGCTCAGGAAGGCTTGGTGGCATGTGGAGGAGGTTATCTGGTCACATTATATCCAGAGTCAGGAAGCATATGGGAAAAACCAGGAAGTGGGACTGGGCATACAACCTGAAAGCCCTCTCTCAGTGACCCACCTGTTCCAACAAGCTCCACCTCCTCAAGGTTCCATCACCTTCCCAAATGGTGCCCCCGAGCTGGGAACCAAGTGTTCAAATACATGAGCCTATGGGGGCGGGGATTAGCATTGAAACCACAGTAGCTTGTTTCTGTGTTCCTTCTCCTTTGTCCATTCATTTCCTCCTCCACCGGCAGTCCCTACCTCTCTCCGCAGCGCTCACTTCCCATCCCTACCTAGCTGCTCATGAGCCTGTCTCAGTGACTCCTCAGGCTCCCCTTTCTCTAAGCTTCCTCGGCACAGCGAGCCAGTGGTGCTCACGTTAGCGCTTGATCCGGTGCATTTCTGGATCGTTACAGACGGCTCCATTTCTGTGACTCCTGTCTCCCATTCATAAGAGAAGCCTTCCAAGGACATAAAGTCCATTTTCCCCCGCTTCTGGATTTTGTGACTAGACTGACGTTTGGGAGAGAAACAGTGACTCAAGCTGGACCTGCTGCGATCATTGTGTAGCTACACCAATCCCAGTCATGCACCTGCTCACCAACCCTGTAGGTAAAACCTCTGAGCGTCAGTTTTCTCCTAAGATTCAGCAGAGTCATTATAAACGTCAAAAGTCACGGTGTAGCTGTCTATGAGCCTGTGAATAACTCCTCACCCATGCTCCTGGAAGCTTTCCTCATCTAACATACTGGGTCACCAAAAACACACCAACAAGAAGCCGCCAATGGAGAAGAGGGGACTAGAAAGGAGAGAATCAGAAGTGGGAGTGGGACACGAGAGGGCAATAGGTGGAGAATAGGATCAAAATACATCATGGGCCAGGCTGGAGAGATGGCTTAGCAGTTAAGGTGTTTGCCTGCAAAGCCAAAGGACCCAGATTCGACTCCCCAGGACCCACATTAGCCAGATGCACAAGGGGGCGCATGCATCTGGAGTTCGTTTGGGTGGCTACAGGCCCTGGCATGCCCATTCTCTCTCTGTCTGTCTCTCTTCTCTCTCTCTCTGCTTGAAAATAAATAAATAATTAATTTTTAAAAATACATCATGGGTCAGGCTTGGTGGCGTCTACCTTTAATCCCAGCACTCAGGAGGCAGAAGTAGGAGGATTGCCGTTAGTTCAAGGCCACCCTGAAACTACATAGTGAATTCCAGGTCAGCCTGGGCTAGGGTGAGACCCTATCTTGAAAAACCAAACCAAAAAAAAAATACATCATGGACATAGATGAACATGTTATAATGAAGCCCATCCTATTATAATTATTATAATTATAATTAATACATGTTAATAAATGTTTTAAGCTTTAAAAATTTCATGTCAAAAAATACCTAAAGCCTCAAAGTATTGTTTGCCCCAAACTAGATGCTAACCCCTGACAAGAAATGTCTTCTTGAATTCTAGAAGAAGTACGTGGCAAGATTCAATGGTGGAAATGAATTATACTCACCATCGCCTCTGAGCCTAAGCAATAGAAAGGAAGGAAGACTTAAGATCTGCTCGGCTTGAGTGTGCTGGGCTGTGTCTGGCCAGGATGGCATGGTAGCCATCTGGAGGAGGCTTGCCTCATAAGAGGAGAAGGAATGCCTGTCCAAATGCGAGCAGCAAACAAAGGTTCAATTCCAGGTGCAACTCAGAAGCTTCTTGCCTCAGACGTAACCACCTTGCTGTTGAAGAGTTTGACATTGTCGCCACAGATCAATGCTCCAGGCATGGCCTTGGAAGAGCAGCTTTCCAGACAGGCTGAACTCATAGAGAGTGGATGGGCCAGTCCCAGGGCGACCAAACTATATGAGTGACATATTAGTAATGGACTCCCTACTACATCCCTGCTGTGGTAGTTTGAATAGATGGCCCCCAATATCTTCAGTGTTTTATTAGTTTGTAGTTTGCATCTGCCGCCACCTGGCTGGAGGCAGTGTCACCGGGCGGATCTTAAGGTGTGGTGGTGGGTTTGAGATTTTAATCTAAAGATGTGCCTGGCTGGAGTTCCTGAGGTGTGCTGTGCTGTGAGGTATTTGGCTTGTGGCTTCGCTATCTGTATTTGAAGCAGGCCAGCTTCTTCTGCCATTATGGAGCTTCCCCTGGATCTGTAAGCTTCAATACATATCCCTTCCTCCATAACTGTGCCTGGTCAGGAAGTTCATCTCGGCGAACTTGAAACTGTCTGCTACACCTGCCTTGCTCTGAAAACTTCACAGAGTAACTGATTTAATCTGTCGATGCCTCTCGATCCATTCTCTGGCCTTCTGCCCTGTGCTGTGCACTGCAAGAAGCTCGTCTCTGTCCACGGCCTTAGCCCTGCTTCCTTGCACTGGATTCTAGTTGGATGAACTCTGGGGACAGAGGAAATGAGCAGCCGGAAACACCAACATCCTTGCATGGAGATGAAAGCGTCAGGGCTGAGGGGTGATGGTGGTAATGTTGCGCCACAGGAAGCCATAACTGCTGTCCACAGCCTTTCCCACGGGTAAATCCATCCATATCCACCATTCTACTCATGCCCCTTGGGTACAAGACCAATACTGGCTGCCAGTCACCAGCTCCACGGGGCTCCCTGATGCTTGTTAGTTTCTCCTGTCCTTGGCCGTAGTTTCTCTACTAAACCCTCCTTAATCTGGAAATACATCTGTTTTGCACTGGGACCCTGACGGATACAATTGTTTTTTTTTTTTTTAATTAGTTACTTTTGGTTTTTTATTGACAACTTCCTTAAGTGTAGACAATATCCCATGGTACTTCCCTCCTCCCCCACTTTCCCTTTGAAACTCCACTCTCCAGCATATCCCCTCCCCCTCTCAACCAATGTCTCTTTTCATTCTGATGTCATGATCTTTTCCTCCTATGATGATGGTCTTGTGTAGGTAGTGTCAGGCACTGTGAGGTCATGGATATCCAGACCATTGTCCCTTTTTGATAGACAGCAGCACTGGATCCCCAGAAAAGTTAAGTGATACTACCAAGTAGAAGAGTGGAGTTGGGACTCAAAGCAGACGTCCAGGCACATTGGTTCCCCAATTGGGTTTTGGATCTTTCTGCTGATTTAGGTTGTGGGAATAACTAAATTTTGAATCAGAGAAATGCCATGTTTGTAACAGTGTACTGTCACACCTGCCAGGCGACCTCCACAGGTCAACACTGCCAGTGCACATTACTGAAGGCTCAAGCTCAAACTAAGTAGTAACTCCTGAGCAATGTTCTCCTGCTCTAAAGAAAAATGTGCGCTGGATGTGGTGTGGTGGCGCACGCCTTTAATCCCAGCACTCGGGAGGCAGAGGTAGGAGGATTGCCAGGAGTTCAAGGACAGCCTGAGACCACATAGTGAATTCCAGATCAGTCCTGGCTAGATTGAGACCCTACCTCCAAAAACTGAAAAAGAAAATGGCAAACCCTGTCACAAAGTTTTTGCTCACCCTAGCTTTAGGACACTTGCAAAGAGACAGGGCATGTGTTCATTTCCAGAATTTTTTTTTTTTGAGAGAGACAGAGAGAGAGGGAGAAGACAGAGATGGGCGCGCCAGCAGCCTCTCAGCTGCTGTGAACGAAATCCAGATGCGTGCGCCCCCTTGTGGTCAAGTGCGGCATTGCGCCCTTGCATCCCTTTGCATCTGGCTAAACCTGGGACCTGGAGATTGGAACCAGCGTTCTTAGGCTTAGGAGGCAGGCGCCTTAACCACTAAGCCATCTCTCCAGCCCCATTTCCAGATTTTGTGGTCTCTTTCTCTCCTTGTAAGAATGAGGGTAACTCACAAGGATCCTAGCGAGCTTCGTATGTAAAGGAAGGAGATTTTGCTCTGTGTCTGGTGTGACATTTAACGCAGTTGGTTGGCAAAACAACTAGTAAACACACACAAGTGCCTGTCCTGTGCCTGCCATATTTATAAAGGCAACAGGCTCTTAAACATCACACAGCCACATTTTCTCCAATGTGAAAAAAAAGTTGGAAAAGTCACATCCAAGTGAGTATTTAGTAGCTTTCCCACAGAGGAAAATACTAAACGAAGAAACACTTTCCTATAAACAAAAAGGAAAGGAAGGAAGGAAGGAAGGAAGGAAGGAAGGAAGGAAGGAAGTAAAAGAAACAACTGGGCTAGAGAAATGGTTTAGCACTTATGCGCTTGCCTGTGAAACCTAAGGACCCAGGTTCGATTCCCCAGGACCCACCTAAGCCAGATGCACAAGGTGGTGCATGTTCCTGGAGTTCATTTGCAGTGGCTGGAGGCTCTGGTGCTCCCATTCTCTCTTTCTCTCTTCCTCTTTCCCTCTCTATATTTCAAATTAAAAAAAGAAACAACTAAAAGGTAACCATAAGAGTTCTCTCTCTCTCTCCCTCTCTCTCTCTCTCCTCTTCTTCCTTTCCTGTTATGTGGCCCAGGCTGACCTCAACAGTGTCCACCCTCCTTCCTCGGACTCCTTGGTGCAGGGACTATAGACACGTGACACTGCACTCAGCTTGATGCTACTCTAAAAAAAATTCTTTATTTCTTTATTTATTTGAGATAGAAAGAGAGAGTGTGTGAAAAAATGAGCACACCAGGGCCTCCAGCCACTGCAAACAAACTCCAGACACATGTGCCACCTTGTGCTTCTGGCTTTATGCGGGTCCTGGGGAATCAAACTCGAATCTTTAGGCTTTAGAGGCAAGCACCTTGACCACCAAGTCAGTTCTCCAGCCCTTGATGGTACTTTTTAAAAATATATTTTATTTATTTATTTGAGAGAAAGAGAGGGAGAGAATGGGCACGCCAGGGCCTCCAGCCACTGCAAAGTAACTCCAGATGCTTGTGCCCCCTTGTGCATCTGGCTTACATGGGTTCTGGAGAATCGAACCAGGATCCTTTGGCTTTGCAGGCAAGTGCCTTAACCGCTAAGCCATCTCTCCAGCCCCTTGATGCTACTTTGAAGGCTATTGCTATTGTTTTCCTTTGCGTCCATCAGCATTCTTTGCACTTATGGGATAATTCTTCAATTCACATGTAGGACTGTGGAACCAAGTGGCATGGGTTTATATTCTGGCTTGATCACTCTCCGAGGGTGGGTTTGCCCAGCCTCTGAGCCTGAGAACAGGATTGGGGTGCAAGCAACTCATTTGAGAGGGCAGTCCTAAGAAACACCAGAAATGAACTGGGACTATGTTGCGAGCGGTGGAAACCAGCCAACACAGTATGTATTAAGAAGCAGCCCACTGAGCTGGAGAGATGGCTCAATGGGCCAAGCGCTTGTTGCATAAGCACAAGGACGTGAGTTCAGATTCCCAGTATCCACATAAAAGCTGGGCACAGTAGCACGCACCTTCAATCCTAGCATTGGGATTCCTGGGGTTTGATAGCTACCTAGATGAGTCAGCGAGCTTCAGGTTCAGTGAGAAACCCTGCCTCAAAAACTAAGGAAAGTGAGCCGGGCGTGGTGGCGCACGCCTTTAATCCCAGCACTCGGGAGGCAGAGGTAAGAGGATCGCCGAGAGTTCAAGGCCACCCTGAGACTACATAGTTAATTCCAGGTCAGCCTGGACTAGAGTGAAACCCTACCTCAAAAAACCAAATAAATAAATAAATAAATAAAAAATAAGGAAAGTAAGCAGGGCATGGTGGTGCACGCCTTTCATCCCAGCACTCTGGAGGCAGAGGTAGGAAGATCGCCATGAGTTCGAGGCCACCCTGAGAATACAGAGTGAATTCTAGGTTAGCCTGGGCTAAAGTGAGACCTTGAAAAACCCAAAAAAAAGGAAAGTGGAAAGTAGAAAAGTAGAGGTGGCTGAGGAAATATCCAATCCAAAGTCCATGTCAGGCCTCCACCAGCACACACATGGGCCTCCACACACATATGAACACACATCCACCCACATCCACACAACACACACACACACATAAAAGGAGGAGGAGGAAGAGAAGGAGAAACCCACTTCCTAGCATCTGGGGTTCTATTCCACTGTATTACAGTAGTCAGGGGAAAACCATGGAGAACCAGCGTCAGAGGCATCCATAGCACCCAAGGATGAGGAAGCTGGTGTTTATCTACCAAGACTCCTATTCCATCAGCACGGGGCCACTTCCTACTCTGCAAACTCCCTAGGATTTGGGACCCATGTCCCTGTAAACTAAACATGCACACAGAGATTGTGAGTATCAGGCCCACATGAGACCAGTGGTAGCCAAGAGGCTGTGAGAGAGGACCAAAAGGATCTGCTATAGGCCTTCCCACTCAGATCTGTCCGGACAACTGTCCTGTCACTGATTTTTCAAGGTGTCTAGTCACTTCTTTTTTCCAAAGGAAAAAAGAGATTTAGGCTGGAGAGATGGCTCAGCATTTAAGGCACTTGCCTGAAAAGCTAAAGGACCCAGGTTCGATTCCCCAAGACCCACGTAAACCAGATGCACAAGGTGGCACATGCATTTGGAGTTCCTTTGCAATGGTTGGAGGCCCTGGCACACCCATTTTCATTCTCTTTCTTTGCCTCAATTTTTTTTTTTTTTGGTTTTTCGAGGTAGGGTCTCACTCTGGCCCAGGCAGACCTGGAATTAACTATGTAGTCTCAGGGTGGCCTTGAACTCACGGCGATCCTCCTACCTCTGCCTCCTGAGTGCTGGGATTAAAGGCATGCGCCACCACGCCCGACTAATTAATTATTTTTTAAAAACAGATTTCTAATAGGCTGTTATGGTTTAAATGTGACTCCAAAGAGCCCGTGTGTGGGAACTTAAACCGCTCAATGTAACAGTCCTGAGAGTTGGAGGCTAATGGCAGGGCTTTAGGCCATAAGGATCCAGTTTCATGGGCAGATTGCTGCCAACTCTACAGGTTTAACCTTGTGCTCTGCCTTGCATTACCCTCCGTCATGGAATGAGGCAGCGAGAAGGACCTCACCAGACGCCAGCACCTCGGTCCAGCACTTGTCAGCTAGAACCGTAAGGAGGAAACAGGTAGCATTCTGCTATAGCAGCCATGGGCATATTCATTCAACAAGGTAGAGTAGTTTCTGCTTAAGTTGACCTGAAGGCTCTCTAATTCCTTTTTTTTTTTTCCTGAATGTCAAAAAGCAACTGTTATTCCATGAGATAATTCACTTGTTACACCATTTATGTAATAAATAATGAATGAAGTGAGACAGAAGGAGATTAATAAAGCTAAATGGAATCCTTTCTTTTTTTTTTTTTTTAAAGATTTTCTTTTATTTATTTCAGTCAGAGAGACAGGCGGAAAGACAGAGAGAAAGAGAGAGAGAGAATGGGAGCACCAGGGCTTCTAGCCACTGCAAATGAACTCCAGATGCATGCATCACCATATGCATCTGGCTTACATGGGACCTGGAGAATTGAAGAGGCAGCCATTCTCCAGTCCCGAAATTAGAGACAGTTTCATAATTAGGGTTCTTTTTTAAATTCTTTTTTAAAAATTTATTATTTATTTTATTAGTTATGCTCATAATGTGAATACATTCATGTTGGTACCTTCTATAGCCTCCTCCCTGTGCTCCCCCTTCCAAAGGGACCCTCCTCGTTGGGGAATGTGGGCTGTGCATTGTGGGGGTAACCATCAGTTATGGGGAAGAGGCAATGTCTCTGTGCATAACGACCCAGCTTGTGGCTCTAACAATCTTTCCGCTTCCTCTTCCGTGCATTTCCCTGAGCCATGTTGGGTTCGTTTTAGGTCTACTTCAGTGATGAGGTCTTGGGAGCCTCTTTGTCTCTGGGTCTCTGGTTTAGTAGGAGCTGAGTGTTTTCTGTGTCTATCTCCTTCACCCTTGTGCTAGTGTCAGGTTCACTGAGAGATCTGTTCAAGGTTCTAATACTGATTTTCACTATCTGGCTCCTGTACCCCCATTGGAGATTCCCCTGAGCCTCAGCCAGGCCTCTCCGGTTATAGACACTGTGCTTAGTAGGGTAACTGGCACTTTTATCCCTGAGGGGTTGGAGCCTCTGGTTTCCACATCCTTGCCGTGCCCCAGTTGCTATAGGTATCTGTTCACAGGGCAGCCACACCAAGAAGGGACACCGATGGTTCCTGCGTTTCCATTATGTGGAAGTAAGCCTCCACCCTGGTGACAGCCAACATCAATGGAAATTACCCAGACAGAAACACTTCTCTTTGGTTTTCTGGGCTACCAGCCCAAGGAGCTTACCAAGACCAAGTGACAGGAAATGCTAGGTTTAGTGAAATCCAAATTATATTCCTTGACATGGGATTCTCTCCCCTTACTTCTCAGTTCCTGGTGCCTCATTTACTCCGGGAACCAGGACCTTCAGTTAAAAGAATGCAAAGTTACAGAAATACAAAGCACCAACTCTCCCCAGGTAGGTATCCCTAGGAATGACGATGAGAGAGAGAGGGTCACTTCCACCTTTGACTTCCTGTATCAGTCAGGGTTCTCTAGAGGAACAGAACTGCCAGAATGAATTATATTAAAAGGGAATTTATGGGATTAACTTACGGTAGTCCAATAGCAGTTGTAGGTCTGAGAATCAAGGAACCCAGTAGCTGCTCACTCCACATGGCCAGATGCCTTTGCACTCAAGTTTTATTGATAATTACTCATGGTATGGTCCTGGATAAAAGATTTAACTTCCTGGGGCCCTAGATTTTCATTACAGAATGTAGCATGTCTGTGGTCCATTCTAGATCTAGCAGTCTCTCCTTTGGACCTGGGCTAGAGCTTATTTATTTATTTATTTATTTATTTATTTATTTTTGAGAGAGAGAGAGAATGGGCACACCAGGGCCAATTCAGCCACTGTGAATGAACTCCAGATGCATGTGTCCCCTTGTGGGCAAGCATGGCATTGCGCACTTGCGCTTGCATCTGGCTAAACGTGGAACCTGGAGAATCAAACGGGTGTTCTTAGGCACGACAGGCAGGCACCTTAAAGTGCCATCTCTCCAGCCCTAAAGTTTATTTTTATATCATCCCCATAACAGAGGATTCCTTCAGTTCTCCACTTTAAGAGATCACATTCTTAATAATCTATATGAAATAATGTCTCTGTATCTTCCCCATCATTCGTGGTCCTCCAGTTCTGTTGTGTGTGTGTCTTTTTTTTTTCTGTGTCCTGCACCTAGATCATGCTTAATACATAGGAAGGACTCAGCTGCTGAACCAACAAGGATTTTAAAAAGCTATAAAGGGCTATGGAAATCGTGGTTGAAGGCACTTGCTTGCAAAGCCCATCAGCCCAGGTTCAATTCCCCAGTATCTATGTAAAGCCAGATGCACAAAGTGGTGCATGTGTCTGGAGTTCATTTGCAGCAGCAGGAGACCCTAGTGCATCTATACATGTGCTCTCTTTCTCTCTCCATCCTTCACAAATAATCAAATAAAAATATTTTCAAAATTAAAAACAAGGGCTAGAGAGATGGCTTAATAGTTAAGGCGCTTGCCTGTGAGGCCGAAGAACCCAGGTTCAATCCCCCAGGACCCACATAAGCTAGATGCACAAGGTGGTGCAAGTGTCTGGAGTTCATTTGCAGTGGCTAGAGGCGCTGGTGTGCCCATTTTCTCCCTCTCTCTCTCTCTCTCTCTCCCTCCCCCCGACTCTCTCAAATAAATAAATAAAATATAATTTTTTAAAAGCTATAAAGAATTCAAACTTGAAAAGGATACTTATCCTATTTGAGCAAACCCACTTTTCAGGTCAGGAAATCCACAGGCTATAGGAGAGGGAATTGGAGAATTATCCTCTGCCTCCCTAAAAGAAGGCCCTGGGGTGCCCATTCTCTCTCTCTCTCTCTCTCTCTCTCTCTGTCTCTCTCTCTCTCTCTGTGTGTGTGTGTGTGTGTCAAAATAAATAAAATAAAATTTTAAAAAGAGTATTGGCTAAAGACGGCTCCAGCTTCTGATAACCCCACCCTCTCTCCGCTGACCCCTCAGGGCCTGGGGTACTAGCAGCTTCCAGTTCTTGCCAATTTCAGATACAAAGTGTTCCTTGGAGATTCCTAATCCTCTTCAAATGTCTCCATGTAGTCTCATTAAAATCAGGTCAGTTAACCCTCCGAGCTGTGCCTTTTGTCTTCTGCCAAAGTGTGTCTGAAGCCGCATATGTACACATGGCCAGCCCTGAGCAAATAAACACATGACACTCTAGGGGACTTCTAAGCTCTTCGTTTCTGTTCGTTATTATCTCCATAAATCAATACCTCTACAAGACAGCATATATGAAAACACATTGTTCAGAATTATCATACTTTTTTATCATTTCATTTTATTTATTTTATTTTTATTTATTTACTTATTTAAGAGAGAAAAAAATGGGCATGCCACAGCCTCTCACCACTGCAAACCAAGTCCAGATGCATGCGTCACCATGTGTACCTGGCTTACGTGGGTTCTGGGGAATCAAACCTGGGTCTTTAGGCTTCACAGGACATCTTCACAACTAAGCCATCTCTCCAGCCCCAGAATTGACTTTTTTTTTTTTTTTTTTTTGTCTAGGGGGAAAAAAATGCCCAACATTTCAGCCTGGCAAAATCTGCAATTTTATGCAGTCTTTACTGTAAGATCTTGAACAAGTTGAGAAATTTCACTCTGTTTTCTCTGCACTGAGAGCAGCTTCCTGGCCAAGGTCCCTCTGTGTCTGTACAAGGTCCCTCGATGTCTGTACAAGGTCTCTCGGTGTCTGTACAAGGTCCCACAGTGTCTGTGCACAGACTCCAAATTCATCTCCACGCCTCCTTGATTGGGAACCACTCTCCCTTGCCTAGCCCACCACATCTTCTATGATAATGAATGTCTTCAATGAGCTTACGTCCCATGATTTCATCTGTGCCTAGCTGCACCTTCTGAACAATACCATTTCTGGGGTCATCTACCCAGCAGCCACGTTCACTGGATCTGGGCTCTGTAGTTGGTGTGTCTGCCTCTGGGGCTTGCCATTGGGCATGCCAGGAGCCCTTTGCTAAACAACAGCTCTCCATCTTCAACAGTCTCCATCTTCACCAGGCCAGTTCTCCTCCCAAGTGTTGTCTGTCTTGTGTTTCTTCCCTGTATCTACCGGGGAAAAGTGATTGGTGCAGAATTTAGCAGAATAAGAAGAGATAGTGTATTAATATAATGAAAGCTGAAAAAATAATCCCGGAATTTCTCTGGTTGCCATGAGAATGTCACAAGAAGATGTACTGCCCAAGGACGGGCGCCCACACATGTCATTCAGTAGAGAACCAGCACCATATTCCAGGTGTTCAGCAGGGCTCCCCACTTGGTTTAATGCTCTCTAGTCCCTGACTCAAAAAAATTCAGCAAATTTTGAACAAAGGAGCCTTATGCACATTTTTTTCTGTGTACTTGATTCCACAAATTATATAGCCTGCCCAGCAGAAAGCATTCATTTTATTTTTACAAAAACACTAATGAAGCCAGGCGTGGTGGCAGAAGCCTTTAATCCCAGCACTCAGGAGGCAGAGGTAGGAGGATCACTGAGAGTTCAAGGCCACCCTGAAACTACATAGTGAATTCCTGAATTCCAGGTCAGCCTGAGCTACAGTGAGACCGTATCTTGGAAAAAAGAAAGAAAGAAAGAAAGAAAGAAAGAAAGAAAGAAAGAAAGAAAGAAAGAAAGAAAGAAAGAAAGAAAGGAAGGAAGGAAGGAAGGAAGGAAGGATCACTGATGAAATGCTGACAACTTCTTGTACCAAGAAACAGATTTAACACCATCCATCTACAGGAAAATGAGACTCCAGGACAGCATCTGGTGTTAAGACCATATTATTTCTTTAAATTTTTACTTTTATTTATTTGAGAGAGACAATGAGATTGGGCACACAAGTGCCCATAGCCACTGCAAACAAACTCCGGACGCATGTGCTTCCTTGTGCATCTGGCTTTATCTGGGCACTGGGGACTCAAACCTGGGTCCTTAGGCTTTGCGGGCAAGTGCCTTAACCACTAAGCCATCTGTCCAGCCCAGCCATATTATTTCGTTAATAATTATCTGCTGAAGATTCAGGCCCACATGAGCAAATGTGGCAGTAACTCTTCAAATCTAAATGCCCTGCTCTGCAGTTTCAGGGTGAGCTGACCAACACGTGACAGGACTGGAGTTGACCTTGCCGTGAACTGTTCAGTCAGATCTGTGGTATCTGAGTCTCGGGGAAACAAAAATTCGTTTCAGATTTCCTCACAGAGCTGTGACTTGGGATTTGGTCAGAGAATCGTAAATTCAGATGGATGAGCAGGCAGCTAAAATCCTACAGTTTGGAGTTCAAAAATCCAGGAATACCACACCAATTTTGGTAGGACTTGAAGGTCACTGCTTCACTTCCCCAGGATCCTAAGCTCCCAGTGTCACCTCTTCAGTGTGGGAGTCTACACCCAAGAGGCTGCTCTCACCTTAATGTGACCAAGGCGGAAAAACAACACGGATGTTACCTTGAAGGAGAAAAGGTACCAAGCACCAAGGAAGGCAGGACTACTTCCCAGACATCCTGGTATTAGCTCAATAATGTGTGCCCCCTTGGAAAGGCTTCTTCCTTGGTTCATGAGGAGACGTACGTCGGAGGGAAAAATGCCCCCGGGATGACAACCAGCAGCAGCATCCATCAGGACGTGCTTGGTTTCCCAGGTGAGATGAGAAAGGTGCTTCTCCCTCCCGTGAGTCTCCCTGTTTCTCGGGAATCTTACAGGTGTAATTGGAGTAGAATTTAGTAGCTGAGCTTCTGTAGTGAAGGATAGGCTTTAACTGCTTGAGCTACTAAATCAGAGGGCTTTTGTCTCACTAACATGGCAGGAAACACTTATACACAAGCAACACCCACACACCCACCTTTATGACGCGAGTTAATACCATCCCTAAAATACAGCGCAAGAAAACAAGTAGGGCAAGATATGGGGGCAGGAGTTGGTGGGAAGGTCCATTTCTATTTGACCAAATAGTTCCAAAAGTAATGGGGCTGTTGATATTCATGTCTCGTAAGACCCCATTTGGGTTGCCTTCACAACAAGCTTTGGTCTACTCTAGACCAATGCTTAGGGCAGAGTTGAGCTTGGTCTGAGTTTAGCCTGAGAGAAAAGAGAAATGCAAGCAATCTCTCCATACACAGGACTGAAACGAACACGTATCATCTTTTCCCTTTCACATTGCCTTTGATGGTTTCATCAGTTAAAGAAAAGGTTTGAAGAGGGCTAGAGGGATGGCTTAGCAGTTAAGGCGTTTCCCTGAGAAGCCTAAGGACCCCAGTTCGATTCTCCAAGTCCCACATGAGCCAGATGCACCTGGTGGCACATGCGTCTGGAGTTTGTTTGCAGTGGCTAGAGGCCCTGGCATGCCCATTCTTATTCTCTCTCCCCCTCTCTCTGTCTCAAATAAATACAAATAAAATCTTTTAAAAAAGAAAAGGTTTGAGGAGGGCTGGAGAGACGACTTAGCTATTAAGGTACTTGCCTGCAAAGCCTAAGGACCCAGGTTTCATTCCCCAGTACCCACATAAAGCCAGATGCACAAGGTGACCCATGCATCAGGAGTTTGTCTACAGTGGCTAGAGGCCCTGGTGCATCCATTCATTTCTCTCTTTCTCTCTCCCTCTCTCTCTGTTTGCATATAAACAAAATTATTTTTTTAATGTCTAAGGAGAGAAAACAGAAACACAATGTATGCTCTGAGCCTTAACTCCTTCTGAGTGATCGGTTTACATATTAGACAGGGACTCTGCTCAATGAGCACATGCCGTTTCTGATTGTAACTTTGTCATGACTCAAACCCAGATACAAGTTACGAAGCACTAGCTTGTGGGAACCCTGGAGACAGACAGGGTGGGGAGCTTTCATGAACCAAAGGTCAATGGTGAGTCAAAGTCAGCCGCGTATATAAAGAAGGCAGTGGCCGAGTGATGTTTATTGCTAGTATTATCGGACTTTGGCTGTGAGTTCTGTACCCTACAATGGAAGGTGAGTGTAATTATTTCACATACTGATTCATCTGAAAATAGGGACTACAGGACAATTTTGTTGAATGAGTGTTGCTGGGTAGGCATGACTATTGGGATCCATTTTATTACAAAAAATATGAATTTGTCATTGTAGTTTATACTTTCATAAACACTAGTTTCCCACCCTGGGTCAGAGGCATGGATACCAAGTCTCTATTGCTAGCTGAAAGCAGTTGCCCTTCACCTCCTTGCATTGGAGTGGTGTTGATTTACTCCACTCTCATAACTTCTCCTCCTATGCCTTCTCCTCCCTAAGAGAGGACGTCACGTAAAAGACTCCAAAGTCAAGTGCGTTTTATCTGAAAGGCTGGGATAGGAGAAGGAAGAAGAATTTGCAGGATGTCACATCCCTTCCTCATCCTCTGCTTCGCATTAACCTCCACTCCCGCAATCCCCACCTTCAGCTCCTGCCATGATAGACTTCCCCTGGAAACTGTAAGATGAAATAAAATAAACCCTTCACTTACCCACTCATTCTGGTAAGGTATTTTTGTCCCAGCAATGAGAACATAACTGCAACAGACAGCTTCCGGTTCGCTGAGATGAACTTCCAGACCAGGCACAGTGATGGAGGAAGGGATATTTATTAAAGCTTATAGATCCAGGGGAAGTTCCATAATGGCAGAAGAAGCTGGACTGCTTTTACAGGACAAGAGAGAGAGAGGAAGCCCAAAGCCCAAAGCCAAAAGCCACACAGCACAGCACACCTCAGGAACTCCAGCTAGGCACACTTTGCATATCTTTAGCTTGAAATCTCAAACCCAC
The DNA here is from genome assembly GCA_036365145.1 of Orientallactaga sibirica. NCBI lineage: Eukaryota > Metazoa > Chordata > Mammalia > Rodentia > Dipodidae > Orientallactaga > Orientallactaga sibirica. The sequence continues at coordinate 20,305,682 of JAEOAD010000005.1, forward strand.
CACCACACCTTGAGATCTGTCCAGAGACATTGCCTCCAGCCACGTGGCTGCAGATGCAAACTACAAACTAATAAAACACTGAATATATTCGGGGGGCATCTATTCAAACTACCACAGTAACTTATATAAAAGCAATTGTGAAAGATGCCCCAACATTGACTTCTAGCTTCCGTGTGCCTGCATGCATATAAGCATACATATGTACATACATGCCAAACTAATATACAAACACAAAAATAGCATTTGAGTATTTACATTTTATGTTTTCCAATAATTCCATCTGATTTTATTAATGCTAATATGTCAGTATATTCTGGCTCTACTGTCCTTTTCTGACACCTGTTACACATATTCCCTAGCCTCTCATATTATTGCTGTACCTTGGGGAATTAGAGTTTTTAGCATCAAGGTGCCGTTCTAAAACTAACTTATTCTTTTCTCACCCCCTTCAAGAGTAAGGAACATTGTGGAAGAGGGGATGAAGGGAAAGTAAGAGCCAGAGGATGGGGAGGAGTGCACAGAAATTCTGTCTTTCTGCTATGAAATGGCCTTAAGCTTTCATGACTTGACAACAGCTGTTGTTACCTGCACAGTTTAGGGCCCATCAACATCCTGTCACAGATGGTGGAGGAGGGAAAGAAAGGCCATCAAAGCAGACAAGGGAGAGTTAGAAAGAAGAAAGTGTCCAATGGAAGGGAAATGGGTGGCCACAAGAGGAGGTAACAGGAGAGGGTTATTATCAAAGTACATTAATAATAGACATATATTAAAATCTTCAATAAAGGACTGGAGGAGTGGCTTGGTGGTTAAGGCACTTGCCTGAAAAGCCTAATGACCTGAGTTCAGTTCCCCATACTCACATGAAGCCAGATGCACAAAGTGGCACATGCATCTGGAGTTCATTTGCAGTGGCTGGAGTTCCTGGCATGCCCATTCTCTCTCATCTCTCCCCTCTCTCTCTCTATCTCTTTTCTCTATCTCTCTCTGCTTGCAAATAAATAAATCCATAAAATATTTTAAATGTTTAAATTGTCAATAAAAAGTTAAAAACCATTGTAAAGAAACAGTCAGCACAATGGAAGTTTAAAAGATGGTGACATTATTGCTGGTGAAAAGATTTTAGGAGACATTACATAGGACAACCTTGAGTTGATCTTCAAAAACATGTCAAATCCAGGGCTAGAAAGATGGCTTAGCAGTTAAGGCATTTGCCTGCAAAGCCAAAGGATCCCGGTTCAATTCTCCAGGACCCATGTAAGCCAGATGCAGAAGGGGGCACATGCATCTGGAGTTCATTTGCAGTGGCTGAAGGCCCTGGCTCACCCATTCACTCTCTCCCTCTCTCTGTGCCTCGTTCTCTCTCTCAAATAAATAAATACATAAGTAATATATATATAATCATATAATACATATATATATATTTAAAAGCACGTCAAAGCCGGGCATGGTGGCACACGCCTTTAATCCCAGAACTCGGGTGGCAGAGGTATGAGGATCACTGAGAGTTCGAGGCCACCCTGAGACTACATAGTTAATTCCAGGTCAGCCTGGACCAGAGTGAGACCCTACCTTGCAAAACCAAAAAAAAAAAAAAAAAAAAAGCATGTCAAATCCTTTTAAGCCAAGGAAAGGAAAGGAGAGGGTTTTAACTGGAAGAAATGATATAAAATAAAGAAGAGCCAGGAGGGTATCCGGTGCAGGAGGAAATCAGAGTCTGCTGGAATAAATGAAGCTCCACCTGGGCTTAGCAGAAGGAAATGAAGCTGAGAACAATCTGTGATGGACACAGTGGGGGTATTCTTGAAGGCCACCCCAATAGTATGACCTTGAATGTTGCCTTAGCACAAGTGATTTCGGATAAAAGAATCAGAAAAGCACCCAACTCCTTCCAGCCAAAGGGAATGAAGTAACTGAAATGAAGAATGTGAAGACAGAATGGGCAGCTACATCTCCCAAGACTGGACCCAGAAGTGAAAGACTACCCTGGTCTTGATCCCTCAGCTCCACGCCAGGACTGTGCTATCTCATCTTGTCCTCTCTGTATACCTGTCTCATCTTTTCCCTCTGCACAATAATTTCCCTGTCCCCCCATGAGTATACATTAAGATAATCCATCCCTTAATTCACACGCTCATATCTCTTCAGCTCAAATGGTAGCACACTGCCAGCATCTTTGTCTTCTGTTAACATAAAATAACTCTGTTTTGGGCTGGAGAGATGGTTTAGCGGTTAAGGCTCATGCCTACGAAGACTAAGGACCCTGGTTCGATTCTCCAGGTTCCATGTAAGTCAGATGCACAAGGGGGCACATGCATCTGGAATTCCCAGGTCCCACGTTTAGCCAAATGCAAAAATGTCATAAGCATGCAATGTCGCACATGCCCACAAGGGGGAGAATGCATCTGGAGTTTGTTCCCAGCACCTGAAAAGATCCTGGCACACCCATTCTCTGCCTCTTCCTCTTCCTCTCTCTCTCTCAAATTAAAAAAAAATCAAACAAATGTTTTGGAGGTATGGGAGGAGATAATGAAAGCTTATGATCTTAGAAAACTTCAAGATCAGAAATAGACTGGAAGGGAAAGATCCTGGCCAAAAGAACACCCAAAGCAGCTAGTGAATGTAAGCATTGAAAGCTTGCGATGATATGGCTTGGGTTAGGCTGACCACTGAATTCTAGACATGTGCTTGGTTCAACATAAACAATTCTTTGCTTAATTATGAGAGGAAAGTTTCTTAATTCACAGCTCAGAGCTTGATGTTATAAGTTACTGCATATGCCTATGGTTAATCTCTCTTTACCCAGTGGCCACCCAACTTCCTGCTTTGAAGTCAGAACTTGGTCAGCCTTAATTAGTAGGGAGAAACCCATAAAATTAGGTAGGTTCCATGCTGTCCTGCTTTAAGTACTACCTAGGGCATTATAAATTCCCATTCCCTGAAGCTAGGCACAATTTTATTTTTCTTTTTTATCTGCTGCTAATTGATTTGATTGGCTGGCCCCCTGAGGTCATAGTTGTCAGGCAAAGCACACACACGGGACAGTCAGCTTCACTCTGTCTCTTGACCACAAACCATGTCGCCAAGAGGTTCCATATTTGGGTCCAGCTTTGTGAGACTTAGGAGAGCAGAGACCAAAGCCTTTTCCTGCTTTTGGAACAAAATGGAAAATTTACCACCACCCCACCATCTTCTCTTCCTCCTGTTTCTGCTAGTCCTCGTGTTTATGAAGTATTATCCAAACAGTCCTGGGGTGTTCTGGCCTTCATTATTGAAAAGTGCTATGACTCTTATGCTTGGGTTTGCATTCACTTAGAATGCAGTCATATTGCTACAATACTTTTTTTTTTTAATTTTTTTAATTTTTTTAATTTTTTTTTTTTGGAGAGAGACACAGAGAGAGACAGACAGAGAGAGAGGGAGAGAGAGACAGATAGAGAATGGGCTCGCCAGCAGTCTCTCAGCTGCTGTGAACAAAATCCAGATGTGTGCGCCCCTTGTGGGCAAGTGCAGCATTGCACCCTTGCATCACTTTGCATCTGGCTAAATGTGGGACCTGGAGATTGCAACCGGGTTCTTTGACTTAGCAGGCAGGTGCCTTAACTGCTAAGCCATCTCTCCAGCCCACATTTTTTTAAAGTACAATACATTTTTGTATTGAGAATAATTTTGTTTGAATGTTGGCAGGCGTGTCCATAATCCTAGTACTCAGGAGGCTGGGATAAAAAGATCAAGGCAGGGGCTGGAGAGATGGCTTAGCAGTTAAGGCGCCTGCCTGCCAAGCCTAAGAACACCTGTTCGATCTCCAGGTCTCACATTTAGCCAGATGCAAAAGTGACGTGAGCACGCAATGCCGCGCTTGCCCACAAGGGGGCGCACGCGTCTGGAATTTGTTCACAGCTGCTGAGAGACCACTGGCACATACATTCTCTCTCTGCCTCTTCCTCTCTGTCTCTGTCTCTCTCAAATTAGAAAAAAAAAAAAAAGATCAAGACAGCCTGGGATAGAAAATAAGATCTTGTAAAAAGGAATACTTGGGCTGGAGAGATGGCTTAGCTATTAAGGCACATGCCTGTGAAGCCTAAGGACCATGGTTTGATTTTCCAGGTCCCACGTAAGCCAGATGCATGTGGTGGTGCATGCATCAGGAGATCCTTTGCAGTGGCTAGAGGCCCTGGCATGCCCATACTCACTCACTCACTCTCTCTCACTCTCTCTCCCCCCTCTCTGTCTCTAATAAATAAATAAATAAAAATAAAATCTTTTTTAAAAAAAGAAAAAAAATTTAAGAAAAGAAATTATTTAAGAGGGCTGAGAAGATGGCTCAGTGGTTAAAAGAACTTGCTTACAAAGTCTGTCAGCCTGGGTTCAGTTCTTAAGCCGCCCATATAAGCTCTGATGCAAAACATGGCACAAGTGTGTATGATATTCATTTGTGGCAGCAAAGGCCCCAGTATGCCCATATACATACATGCACTCACATGCAAGTAAAAATATCTGTAATTTAAAAAAAAATCACTTAAGTGAATTAAGCAAACAAAAAACTTGTATGGCCTATATTTTAAGAAATCCGAAGTAAGATAGAGAACTGGTTTGCCGGTGCTGTCGTAACCAAACGCCACAGACTGGGTGGTTTTAAACCATGAAAATTTATTTTCTTATGGATCCAGGGTCAAGCTGTCAGCAGGCTTGGCTCCCACTTCCTCTTAGTTTCAGGCTTCCTCCTCTGCGTGCATGTATGTCTGGGACATGTGTCCTAAGCCTTTTTCTCATTAGAAGAATTAAATGGGATTACGCCCACTCAAATCACTTCACTTGACCTTAATGACCTCTTTGTGGCCTCTATCTCCAAGTATAGTCATCTTTTAAGACACCATGGGTTGTCACTTCAACATGTGGATGACTACAGAAGGACGTAACTCAGTCCTTAACAGAAAGCTTGTAGCTGGTGCATTCGGAAGGTTGGTTATATACCCAGGCCCCAGGTGATGTCGTTTGTCGGCTTGGTCATGCTTAGTTGGTGTCTCGTCGGGCATGTTCTCCTCATGTTGTAAAGTGACCACAGCAGCTCTGGGCGTCATCACATCTAGGCATGGTGAGTCCTCATGGAATGTGGTGGTGCAAGCCCGTGATCCAAGCCCATAGGAGGCTGAGGGAAGGAGAGAGACAACTCAAACCCAGCCTGCACTACATTGCAAGGCCCTGTGACAAAACAACAACAATATATATGTATAGAGAGAGAGAGAGAGAGAATTTGTCTCTTGCTGCGCATCTCTCCTTAAAAGCTTTTCAAAAGGCCTCAGAGTGACCTTCCCTTATCTCTCTGGCTAGAATTTCTATCACTCCATCACACACTTGCTCTACCTAAGAGCAAGTAACCAAGAGAAAAAGTAACCTGGGCTGCAGAGATGGCTTCATGGTTAAGGCATTTGCCTACAAAGCTAAAGGACCCCGGTTCAATTCTCCAGGACCCACGCAAGCCAGATGCACAAGGGAGCGCATGCATTTGGAGTTCGTTTGCAGTGGCTGGAGGCCCTGGTGTACCCATTCTCTCTCCATCTCTCTGGCTCTCTCTGCGTCTTTCTCTCTCTTAAATCAATAAAATATATATATTTTAAAAAGTAACAATGAATGGTTTAGGCTGGTCACAATTATCCCTCGGACTTGTGCCAACTTCCTTGGCAGTGCAGAGTGGCTTTATATACAGGACACTCACATAGAATCAGAGTCCCATTAAGAAACAGGAAGGGGAGAAATGGAAACTGGCAAAGTCTGCCACTACACCCCCAGTGATTGCTCTTCCAGGAAGCACTGGTAAGACCAGTCTTTGCACCTGCAACAAAAAACTCTGTTAAGAACCATGTTTGGGGCTGGACAAATTGCATAGTGGTTAAAGTGCTTGCCTGCAAAGCCAAAGGACCCAGGTTTGCATGAAGAATAAAAGAGAATAACAAAAATATTAGCAGAATTTTACTCAGCTAAAGGCTCCAGAGAGATAGATCGCACCTAGTCATAAACATAGACAAAGCCAGGTGAGAGTAGAAAGGACTCCGTGTACCACTGGGGAAATGGAAGAAGATAAGGGGACAAAAAAGGGTGCTAGAACGGGTTAATATGATTCAAAGATGTGTGTGTGTGTGTGTGTGTGTGTACAAACATTACAGTTTTGTGTACAAAATGTCCATTGCTGTGTTCAATGAGTATGTGTTAACAAAATTATTTCAGCTTAACTCCAAACCAGAGTTGTTCTCTCATTTAGCTGCAAGCACTTCAGATTTCTGGGGGCTACAAGTTTCCCAAATTTAGTCATCACACTGCTGATATGTATGAGACACCAAGTTTGCCGCATTTAGTGAAAATCACTCTGGAACTGAAAACAATTTCCTTCTGTCATCTCCTGCCCGGGTCTTCCTCATCACACATCCCTTTGGCCTTGAAAATGGGGCAACCGAAACTTTGGCCTCCTCTTTTGGATTTAAAGTCTTTCAGGGAGAAAAAAGAGAGTTTGAAGTCTACACTCTATCACACTCCTGCTCTTGAGGAAAATGAGGAAACTGGGGTCAGGAAAGGAGAAAATGGAGTGGTGGAGCTTTGGTAGTTAGAGTGCAGCCTGAGTGAGCTAGAACTGGGCTAGAGAACTGGATGTACCCACTTATTAAATTGTGTAAATGACTTACATCTCGCTTTTCTCATTTGTAAAATAGTGATAGTAACTCAATTTCACGGGGCTTTAGAAGGATAAAATATTGTGTAATTATTTTCTCTGAATTGAAACATTCCCTCTTGGAGGGAGCTAAGAGGCTTACATGACTCACGAAGGAAACAAAACTTCCAAAGCTTAGAAAGCTCTTGAAACTTGTAAGAGTCCCAGAGCTTCCTCAAGCTCTGATAAAAGTCTCACGGTTTTACCAGCAGCGACAACTGATGGGGAGAGGAGACCCTTGGGTTGGTTGAGTAGCCTGCGGGCTAGACAGGTAACTCAAGGGGTACAATTCTCAGGAGTCGTCACCCAGGCTAGGGTGGGCCTTTCACTGATGAGGCTGCCTTGGAAGAACCCACATGCCTACAAGCAACCGGAATCAACTCACTGGTTCACTAAGCTAGACCTGAGAAGCATCGTTTCTTTGGTCTGTTATTGGTGACCCAGATATAGTCACTTAACAGAATGGATAAGAAAATGACGGGCTTGAGGGAGGGATGGCTTAGCAGTTAAGGTGTTTGCCCGCAAAGCCAAAGGACCCAGGTTCGATTCCCCAGGATCCACGTTAACCAGATGCACAAGGGGGCCCGTGTGTCTGGAGTTTGTTTGCAGTGGCTGGAGGCCCTGGCACGCCCATTCTCTCTCTCCCTCTCCCTCTGTCTCTATCAAATAAATAAAAAATAAAATATTTAAAAAAGAAAGAAAGAAAATAAGGGCAGGAGAGATGGCTCAGCAGTTGAGGTACTTACCCATAAAGCCTAACAACCTGGGTTTGATTCCCAGCACCCATGTAAAGCTAGATGCACAAAGAGGCACGTGCATCTGGAGTTCGTTTGTAGCAGCTGGAGGCCCTAATGTGCCCATTCTGTCTGTCTGTCTCTCTCTCTCTCTCTTTACAAATACATACACACACACACACACACACACACACACACATATATATATATATGTTTGGTTTTTCAAGGTAGGGTCTCATTCTAGCCCAGGCTGACCTGGAACTCACTATGTAGTCTCAGGGTAGCCTCAAACTCATGGTGCTCCTCCTACCTCTGCCTCCCAAGTGTTGGGATTAAAGGTGTGTTCCACAATGCCCAGCTATAAATAATATGTTTTTTAAAAAGAAAGTGAAAATAAGAGCATAATAGAGTGATTGTGAAGCTTGGACAGTAAATACAGGAAAAATATATTCATGACAGAGTTTGGAGGGAGGAAAAGATGGGGCTCTCTTCTTCACCCTGTGCCACTGGAGAATTCAAGTCCAAGCCACATCTTCATTTGCCAATAATGCCTAGAAAGAGCTTCTTACTTGAAGAGGGATTTTCTTTTTCTTTTTTAAAATTTATTTATTTATTTATTTAAAAGCAGAGAGAGAGATTGAGAGAAGAGAGACAGACACAGAGAGAATGGGCATGCCAGACACATTCCACCCCCTTGTGCATCTGGCTTAGGTGGGAATCGAACCAGGGTCCTTTGGCTTTGCAGGCAAGCGCCTTAGCCACTAAGCCATCTCTCCAGCCCAAAGAGGGATTTTCTAATGTTCCTGCTTCATGCTGTATCTCTGACCCCTTATGTAGTGATTTGACTGTAAAATGATCCCCATAGTCTCATGTGTTTTGAATATTTGGTCCCCAGCTGGTGGAAGTTTGGGGAAGTTGTAGAACCTTTTGGCGGAGCCTTGCTGGGGAGATGTGTCACTGGGGTGGGCCTTGGGACTTTATACTCCAGCTCCTTTGCCAGTGTCAACAAGCTCACTCTGGCTGCTTCCTCCAAGCTGATGTGACAGAATGTGATGCCCTGCTATCTACTGTGTCATGCTTTCCCTGTCATGACGAAACTTCCCCCATGAAACTGTCAGCCAGCATAAGTCCTTTCCTTTATTTGCTGCTTCTGGGTGGGGGTTTTGTCCCGGCAATAAAAGCCAAGAAAGCTGGCTGGAGAGATGGCTTAGCGGTTAAGGCGCCTGTCTTTGAGGCCTAAGGACTCTGGTTCAATTCTCCAGATTCCACATATAGCCAGATGCAAAAGTGATGCAAGCACGCAATGTCACACATGGCCACAAGGGGACTCACGCGTCTGGAGTTTGTTCACAGCGGCTGAAAAGGCCCTGGCATGCCCATTCTCTCTCTGCCTCTTCATCTCTCTCTCTCTCTCTCTGTGTCTCTCTCAATAAATAAATAAATAAACCAAGGAAGCTATTTGATTTGTGGCATTCTTCTTGATACTATTTAATAAATCTCCCTCACAATATAGGCATGCCCTCTACAACTTCTCTGGGATTCAATGTTTCAAATTCACAATATTAAAAATGTGCCTCTTCTCTTGTGTATTCATGCAAACTCTACACAAATGCGATGAGCTGCGAATGTGTGCCAGGTTCCATGCTGGGCGGAGTAAAGCACAGACATGAGTGAAGACACAGATTTTAGCCACTTTATCTGTAAGGAGCTCATGGCGCCGTTGGCGGAGGCACGCAGAGAGGCGGAGTAAATCTATGCACCACGCTGCCTTGAGTAAGGAGAACTGTAGGGCATGCAGCAAAGAGCAAGGGATGGTAGATACTATTTAGAAGCACAGTGACAACTCCCTGAAGGAAATAAGAACCCAATTGAGCTTTTAAAAAGACAAACCCAGGCTGGAGAGATGGCTTAGCGGTTAAGGCGCCAGCCTGCTAAGCCTAGGAACCCGGTTCCAATCTCCAGGTCCCACGTTTAGCCAGATGCAAAGTGATGCAAGGGTGCAATGCCGCACTTGACCATAAGGGGGTGCACGCATCTGGATTTCATTCACAGAAGCTGAGAGACTGCTGGCACGCCCATCTCTATCTGTCTTCCTCTCCCTCTCTCTCTGTCTCTGTGTCTCTCTCCAAAAATAAATAAAATGAAATAATTTTTTTAAAAAGACAAACCCACGTATTCCAGGTGGGTGAGGGAGAGAATATGGTATTTTAGATAGAGGTAATAGAATGGTCAAGGAACCAGAAACAAAACAAACACTGAGGTAGCCTAGAACGGGGATGCCCTTTTTTTTTTTTTTTTTAATTTTATTTATTGTTGGAGAGAGACACGGAGAGAGACAGAGAGGGAGAGGGAGACAGATACAGATGGGCGCGCCAGCAGCCTCTCAGCTGCTGCCAATGAAATCCAGATGCGTGCGCCCCCTTGTGGTCAAGTGCGGCATTGCGCCCTTGCGTCACTTTGCAGCTGGCTAAACGTGGGACCTGGAGATTGGAACCGGGTTCTTAGGCTTAGCAGGCAGGCGCCTTAACAGCTAAGCCATCTCTCCAGCCCGGGGATGCCCTCTTTACCATACTAAGATACCTGGAGATCATCTTGTGGGGAATAACAAGCCATGGTCAGACAGTCAAGTCCAGAATTAATGCATACTTGGATGTACTCAAGGGCCCACTTTTCTCAATTCCATCCCTGACTCCTGGTTGTCCTGTGCCCAGTGTTAATAGTGGGAGGGAGATGAAGGTGCCATGGTCCATCAGCTGCATGGACCTCTCTCCCACAGGTTAAGGACCATGCCTACACCAGATCCCCTGTCATGATCAACCCTTGCTGCTCCCCAAAATGCTGCTCCACACAGACTCCATGAGTGATCTCCTCAGCTTTGCTGAGTTTTATGAACCTGCCTCCCAAATAAGAGTGACTTCCCAGCAGGAGAAACTGTGTGTTCTTAGTGGCATGCTCTCTAGTTTTACAGCGTGTCTGAAGAGAAATAGGTAAATTATCAACCATCGCATTGTTAAGACTGATAATACGAAGCGAATTGGAAAAAGAAAAAAGAAAAAAAAAGATGTCCCAGAAAAGACTCTTATTCCGGCCTAAAATAGCTGGGTGGGGATGACTTCATGGGCTATTTCCCTTCTAATTTCTAGATTGCAGGATAAGTTCAATAAAGACTGCGCTCGGCAATTACTGAGTCAGCCACACACTCGAGTTGCTGCCTTTTCAACATTCACAATGGAGTGGTGAGGTGAGTCACATGTTATTACAGAACATTTGCGCCTGATAGAGCTTCAAACCATCCTGCCGCAAAAATGTCTAGCATCAAGGAAAAAAAACAGTCTAACGAAACCACAGTCTAGGGGAAATGACAGAATATCCCTTTTATTCCAAGTAGCATATGTTTCCCCAAGTATTTTCAGTCTAACGTGAATGCTTTGGGTGGCAAAGATGATTTCAAAATATGAAACGCACTTCCAGCCTAACTTAGTGGGACATAGCAAGACAGCTTTTCTCATCTTCAAACTGGCGCATTGCATTGACTACATTTTGTGTGAGATCTCTCAGTTGTTAACAAATGTATTAATACAGCATTTCGATCTAGAGTTGGATCTAAAACAATTAACCATAAGGAAATGACTCACTGGAGAGCCTGAGATACTCTACGTTTTAGACTTTATATGACCACCTCCCACACTGTAGAACAAATCGAAGCAAGACCTCCACAAGTATGAGACGCCCCCTCACATGTATGTATGTCTGCAGAAGAATGCAATAGTCCAGTACTAAGCACATATAAGCAGAGAGGATTCCCTTCATGCAAATCACATCTGATAGCTGTAAACTGCGCCAGAGGCTTTCAGCAATGCCCCGCTAGATTCTTTGTATCCCGCAAGTGAGACAGGCTCTTGGGGTTTGAATTTAATGGCTCCATTGAACATCTTTTGGGTTCTAATTAGCAAGCGTGGGGCTGCCACTTTCCCCCTTGAACAAGGACCTTGGATTTCAGCTCAAAACATCTGTTTGAGAGAGAAAGAGAGAGAGAGAGAGAGAGAGAGGTGAGCTAATGCAGACTTCCCACCCCATTTGCAAAAGCAGCACTGAGAACTCTTTGCCCAATCTTGAGCCCACATGTCCTGGATGTGGACTACACAAAGCGTAAAGCTGTTCTTTGAACAGAGTTTCAATGGAAGAAAGCTGGGAATCCCATTCAAGATAGTCTGAAACCAGAGAGAAAATAGTTTGACTGACCTGGAATTCACTCTATAGTTTCAAGGTGGCCTCGAACTACCTCTCTTCCTCTCGAGTACTGGGATACATGTGCCACCACACCTAGCTCCTTTTTAAAAAAAAATATTTTATTGATTTATTTATTTGACAGAAAGAAAGTAGCGGTGAGGGGGGGAGAGAATGGGCACGCCAGGGCCTCCAGCCGCTGCAAAGGAACTCCAGAGGCATGTGCCACCTTGTGCATCTGGCTTACGTGGGTCCTGGAGAATCAAACCTGGGTCCTTTGGCTTTGTAGGCAAGTGCCTTAACAGCTAAACCTTCCCTCCATTCCAACCCCCAGCTCCTTTTTAATCATCGAAAGATTTTTGTTTTCATCCTGCATCAAATAACAATTGAATGTGACAGGCACAGTTGGGGGAAAACAAGTAAACATGACTTGGATAGAAAATAAAAAATGGAGAGAAAAGCTAAATAAAAGTCACAAATGTAAAAGGAAATGTGCTGGAATTCTTCAAAAAGAAACTCAGGAGATGTGAAGACTCTCAGAGCAAAGTGTAGAGGCAAGGGGCTGCAACACAAAGCAGGAGCACTGGAGGGTGGCTTAGAGCAGTTGAGGCACTTGCCTGCAAAGCCAAAGGACCCAATCCCCCACCTCTTTCTCTCTCTCTCTCAAATAAATAAACAAATAAATAAAAGAAAGCATGTGGAAAAGAAGGGGCAGGAACAAGAAAATAACGTATCATATTATTGGTGCTAAATGGTTAATTCCTATTTAATTCACTGGAAACGAACGAGCCACTGTTCGTTCTGACTCCCACTGCAGATATTATATAATTCATTAGATAATGTGCATGAAACTAAACAAAACAAAGACAGACCCGAGTCCCCTACTCCCTACTCACTAAACATGACCACCAGCCTGTTGGTGGGTAACGGTTCTTTCTGACATTGAAATATGTTCCTGAAATAGCACTGATCACCCACACGGGAGAGAAATCTAGCCGCCCTAAAGGCTGTTGTATATCACACATCCACTTACTAGAAAGCCTCCTGTGATCTACAACAGTCCAGGAGAACTTCCACTCCGTTCCATATGTAGCACTCCCTCATCCAATAAAAATCTTTGCTGACTACAACCACAAATGCAAGGGCGCCCGTGCTAGACTGGGGCTCTGAATTCCAGCTCATTTCTGGTACATGTCCCTGGGTTTCCCTCTGCTGAGTCTGCCCAGCTGTCCAGAGCAGAGCTGCTTTATGGGGGAGGATTTCCCTACGGATTTTCCATAGAGAAGCCCATTCCCAGATGGCTTAGGGATTGTGAAGGTTGGCCTTTGTAAACATGGAAGAGAGTTGAGTTGAATTTTTTTTTTTTTTTGCATAAACGAAGCTTGAGGTTAAGAACTCCCTTTTGAACAGTCAACTGTATTGTACAGCCTCTGCCTCTCTACATGAGGAGAAAGAAAATCTTAAGGAGACTTGTAAGACTCGGGGTAAGGAATACAGACAAGCCAATAATTATAACTGATTGAATAAGAACCAAAGAAAAAAGTCTTGTTTTGCCTTTTCAAATTACAGACCATGGTCTTGGCGTAATTTTTATAAATCCTGAGTCAGCGCCATGTGATCTTGCTGTTATATATAACTATGAGGTGCAATTACCGGCAAACAGAACGTTTGGACAACTTCTTGGTGGTAATCTTCTTGGAATAATTTTCAGGCCCACACTGGGGTCCAGACTCCAAATCCCAAGAACCAGCATTTCCACCTTCATCCCAGGGACGCTCTACAATTCTAGAAATTCCATGAGAAGAGTCAAGACCATGAATCTTCTAGGTATGAATCCCAACCTCTTAGCCACCCACAAGCTGAGTCTATGTAGGACCCAAAAGGACATTGCCCAAACTCTTAAACCCTGCTGAGGGAATAGAGTTTGGTGCAACTGTTCTGGGAGGTCACGGGACAAGCATCTCTCGCTTCATTCACATTTTAAACTCAAAAACCCACTTGTAGAAAATTATTCTAAAGTCATCATGAATGACAGCAACAATTCAGTTAAATGCCTACTCGTGGTAGCTGAGTTTTTTTTTTGTTTGTTTGTTTGTTTGTTTTGTTTGTTTGTTTTTTTCTCAGTAAGGTCTCACTCTAGCTCAGGCTGACCTGGAATTCACAATGTAGTGGCCTCGAACTCACAGCGATCCCTCCTACCTCTGCCTCCCGAGTGCTGCAATTAAAGGCGTGTGACACCATGCCTGGCAGCGATAGCATTTTTAAAAATATTTGTTTTTAATTTTTTAAATTTATTTATTTGCAAGCAGAGAGGGATAAGAGACAGAGAGGACGAGTGTGCCAGGGCCTCCAGCCACTGCAAATGAATCCCAAATGCATGTAGCACTTTGTTCATCTGGCTTTGCATGGGTACTAGTGAATCAAACCAGGGTTGTTAGGCTCTGCAGGCAAGTGCCTTAGCTTCTGAGCCATCTCTCCAGCCCAGTATTGTTTTACACACATAAAAATGAGAGCATCAACCCAAACATCAAACTACACAAGCTAGCTTAACCAAATAACTTTGGTTGAAATTGTGTGGCAGATTTTATGTGATATTCTAATAGAACACTTGATGTCATGGGATCATCTCAAAATACTGAAGAATATAGTCAGGAGTGGTGTTGCATACCTGTCATCCCAGGACTCAGGAGGCTGAGACAGGAGGATTGTAAGGTTGAGGTCAGTCTGGACTACATACCAATACCATGTCTTAAAAATAAAAGAAGAGGGGCTGGAGAGATGGCTTAGCGGTTAAGGCGCCTGCCTGCTAAGCCTAAGAACGCTGGTTCCAATCTCCAGGTCCCACGTTTAGCCAGATGCAAAGTGACGCGAGGGCGCAATGCCACACTTGGCCACGAGGGGGCGCACACATCTGGATTTCGTTCACAGCAGCTGAGACTGCTGGCACACCCATCTCTGTCTCCCTCTCCCTCTCTGTCTGTCTCTCTCTATGTCTCTCTCCAAAAATAAATAAAATAATAAAAAAATTTAAAAAATAAATAAAAATGAAAGAAGAGGACTAGAGAGATGGCTCAGAGGTTAAGGTTTGTGTTTGCAAAGCCTGATGGCCCAGGTTCGATTCCCCAGTACCCATAAGAAGCCATATGCAAGAAGTGGTGCATGTGCCTGGAGTTCCTTTACAGGGGCAAGAGGCCTTGGTATGCCATTCTCTGTTTATCTATCTCTGTTAAGTAAGCAAATAAATAAAATAAGTTATAAAAATAAGGAGAGATATAGAATATGATCCCATTGTGTTTTCTTCATGATATATATAGAAAAAGGTATATGTGAATTAAGATGTTAATAATGGTCAATTCTGGAGCCTGAGACTAATTTTTATTTTAGGGAGAGCTAATGCATGAGAGAGAGAGGGGGGGGGGAAATTGGCCTGCCAGGACCTCAGCCACTCAAATCAAACTCCAGACACTTGTGCCACCTAATGGGCATGTGCAACCTTGTGCATGCCTCACCTTTGTGCATCTGGCTTATGTGGGATCTGGAGAGTCTAACGTGGGTTCTTAGGTTTTGCAGGCAAGGGCCTTAACCACTAAGCCACCTCTCCAGCCAGTGGTGGATTTTTTTTCTTAATTCTGCTAATCAGTAACAGCATATTGTGTCCCAACTAATATGAATGTATCATAAGTAAAAAGGTTAAATTTTACAAAAAAAAAAAAATACTTTCAAAAATAAAATGGAAACAAAAGATCCAAAGCTTGGGTTCTAATTGCGGCATATAAAACCTCTCCTATCTGCGTGTGCCAGCACACTGTTAAATGAGTAGGCTAAGTAACTTGTAGGCAAAGAATCCTACTCAAAAAGACTAGGATTACATTCCTGCAGGGAGTTTATCTTTGGGGCTTTGGGGGGTCTCCATCTCACTGGTTTCAACTGAGACTGAATCCTTCTACCAGGGAGCTGACAGTAGAGCTATCCTGGCTGCAGACTGGGGTCTCTTTGGCCCACCTACAATGAGCCTTCATGTTCTTTAGCTCCCTCTTGGATCTGTCAGCCTGGTGTTGGCCCATCCTTAGCCACTCTGAGGAGATCTAAAAATCCAGCAGCTCTGACTTGGCCAGATCCTGTCCTTAGGCTGACATCCTAGTCCCCCAGATTAATGTTCTAAAACATCCAGTAGGACCAACTGTAGAATCTGCAGGGCTGTGTGCAGAATAGAGCTGTGGATTGCCTCACTGAGAATTCCAAGGTGGTGCCATCAGAGCATCAGCCACTCACAGGAATGCCTGAGTGAGGTGCCCTACGGGATTGTCTATTGTCCACTCACAGAGCCATCAGGCAGCAGTCCCTGAGTCTGTTTAACTGGAAAGGGGGGGCTGGTTCACCTTTTCTGAACCTTGACACGGAGACGCAATCCATCCAAACTCAGAAATTATGAAACTGAAAAGGACTGTATGTGTAGGTTCTAGAAAAATGAAATTCAGGAAACAGATTTATGTGGCTGTAAATCAATGCTCCAAAGAAGGGAAAGAAGGTGGGCAGTTCTTTGAAGAAAACAATATTGATTTATTGCAAGGCAGTAATTTTCTTTCCCGTATCCACATTCACAGAGAACATCAGTACAAAGTTGCACACTCACCTTCTCATTGCTAGGACAAAAGACCTGAACAACAGCTACTTGTGGAAGGAAAAAGGTTTATTTCTGGCTTTCAGTTTTGGGGGGAAGATTCATCATGGCAGGGAAAGGATAGCGGGAGAAGACAGCAACAGAGAGGACATACAGAGAGCAAGCTGTGCACTGCAGATGGGTAACACACTTCCTCAGCAAGACGCTACCACCAAATCGCTACTACCTGGGAATTAAGCATCTGGCTTCACCACAAATGCAGGAGGCTATAGGGGATATTTTACATTCAAACCACCACAGAGGTATTTCTTGAAAGTGGAAATACATTTTTTGTTGTTGTTCCAACAAACGTATGGATAGTCTTTTGTATTAGAATGTGGGCAAGATCCAAAAATCCAAAGATCATTGTAATAAGCTAAGGAACATATTGCTTGTCCATAGTTATAGCTCATTTATTCAAGTAATGCTGGGTGTTCCCAACTGCATCGTAACAAAAGGTTCTAGGTATGGCCTCTAGATATAACTTATACTCTATAGTGAATTTTCACACAAATATCCTCCACAGATGCACTCGGGCTTTATGTATAAGTTATCTGTGGGTTGTTTAGGGTTGACTGAGGTGGTATAAAAGGATGAGCTCAGCACTATTGTCACCCTGATCAAACCAGTGAGGAAAACAGCTGACTCTATCCATGACGAGGGACCGAAGTGTGCTGAATTTTGAAGAGCCTCTGCTGTGGACTAGAGTTGAATGATATGCATATTAAACGCTGCTTAGCTCAGGGAAGATCCAAGAGCACCTTACTGGCCATGCACCCTCAGATCAAGGGAACTTATAGGGGAAACACAGGGTTTTGTGAAGAAAATTTCGGGTGCCATTTTTCTGAACAAAAATAGTTCATTGTAAACTTGCTGACTTTAGTGCATGCCTGCAACTGGCTTTAACCAGCCCTTTTAATGAACATGTTGTAAAGGATTATTATGTGACGTTAAGAAAACCATATGAGACACTGTAATGTCTTCAGCTCCAAGACCTGAGTGTGTGGTCCAGTGGGACAAAGTTTGGGGACCTAGCCCCTCTACATTGGCTTCTTGCTCTAAAAAGTGAGGATGATGGGCTGGAGAGATGGCTTAATGGTTAAGGCGCTTGCCTGCGGAGCCAAAGGACCCAGGTTAATTCCTCAGGAACCACGTAAGCCAGATGCACAAGGGGCACATGCATCTGGAGTTCGTTTGCAGTGGCTGGAGGCCCTGGCAAGCCCATTCTCTCTTTGTCTGTCTCTCTTCTCTCTATATCTCTCTATCTCACTCTCTCTCTGCTTGCAAATAAATAAATAAAACTTTTTTTAAAAAAGTGAGGATGGTTTCTTCTTTGAAAACTGCACAGGCTGTGAACATGACATGAGATCAGCAGATGAAATGTATCAAGATTAGGTGTATAACCTGGATGCAGAAGGAAAACAATCTTCCATATGAGGACTGAAATAACGTCCACCCTCTGCTCATGCCATCGTTTTCCCTTGCCATTGTGGAGCTTCCCCTCGAGTCTCTAAGCCAAAATAAACTTCTTTCTGCCCCCCACAAGCTGCTCTTGGTTGGATGATTTCTGCCAGCAATGCGAACCTGACTGCAGCACTGACGGAGGATATGCTGGAGCTGAGAGTGAAGAATGAAAGAGACGGAGTAGGTAATGGTCACCCCAGGCAGAGGGAGGAGCAAGTTCCAAAGGCTGAGGTGAAAAGTGCTCAGCATGTTCTAAAAATAGACAGATGGTGATGCTGGTGGGAGATGAGGTTGCAGGGCAGTTAGTGACCACATCCTCTAGGACCTTGCAGACTGTGGGGTAAGACGTTAGTGTTTGATTCTAAAACTCTTTTTTTTAATGTTTTATTTATTGATTGATTTGAGAGAGAGAGGGAGGGAGAGAAGGTGTGCCAGGGCCTCCAGCCACTGCAAAGGAACTCCAGATGCATGCGCCCCCTTTTGCATCTGGCTTACATGGATCCCAGAGAGTCAAACTGGGATCCTTTGGCTTTGCAGGCAAACGCCTTAACCACTAAGCCATCTGTCCATCCCCTAGTGTTTGATTTCTGAGCAAGAGTCCATTGAAAGGCCTGTAAGTTGATTTCTGGGGTTGAAAGATGAGTGGGTTTTTTGTTTTTTTGGTTTTTTTTTTTTAACTTTGGTGATGATTGCAGAAAAGAGTGGGGAGCGGTTGGGAAGGTTTGCGGTAACTAGAGGGAGAATGAACCTGGAGGACTGAATTCCTTAGGAGCAGCCGCAGAGCTCTATACTGAAGCCAGGAGCCTCTCTGACTATTCACTGTGTCCCTGTCTCCTGGCTGTCCAATTTGCAACCCCCAAAAGAGAGAAGAGAGGGTGACAATGACAAGATAGATACAGATAGGTAACTTGTATCCATCCAGAAGTTACTGCCTCTCTCGTTGGTGCCTCAGTCTGGTAGCTTAGTGAGACAGTATTTGCCTGGTATGCACAAGACTTTGGATTCTATTTCAGTACTGGAAAATTTAGAAGAAGAAAAAAAAAAAAATCTAACACAAGTGATCCCTTTATTTTTCTTCAATTTCTTTTTACTGACATATAAGTTCCTCAGAAACATGATAGTCATACTTGATGGATAATGTTCTAAAATTCTCATTCATTTTTGTATTTCAAAAACTCTATACCAAAACCTTTCATAGCATAGGCTGTGACAAATTGACTTGACGGCATAGTGTTATGGAAAGAATGTAAGTTTTAGGGTGAGAAGACAATAGGTTAAAATTCTGGCTCAGACTGACTGAGGCCTTAGGACCCCACAGTGAATACCAATAATCCCATGGAGGAGGGCCCTCAGTGGAATGAGGGTGGAGGAGAGAGGCTATAAGAGTATAACTTGGGGCTGGAGAGATGGCTTAGCAGTTAAGGCGCTTGATTCTGAAGCCTAGGGAGCCAGGTTTGATTCCCCACTACCCATGTGAGCCAGATGCACAAGGTGGCACATATGTCTGGAGTTCATTTGCAGTGGATGAAGGCTCTGGTGTTCCCTCTCTATCTGCCTCTTTCTTTCTCTCTAATGAGTAAATAAAAACTTAAAAGCAGTATTACCTTTTATTTTGTCAATTTAATTAATTTATTTGAAAGAGAGAGAAAGAGAGAAAGAGGCAGATAGGGAGAGAGAGAATAGGCATGGCAAGGCCTCCATCCACTGCAGAGAGATGGATAAGGGGGCTAAAAAGTCTTGCTTGCAGAGCCTGATGGTGTGGGTTCAATTCCCCAGAAGATTGTTTTGGTGTCTCTCTCTGTCTCCCTCAACCCCCACCACCGCTCCCTCCCTCCTTCACCTTGCAAAGAAATAAAAATGTAAATAAATAAGTACAAAAAAATCTTGGCTATGCCATACCCTAGAACTATTGACTTAATCAAGTCATTTGAGTTCCTTGGTCTCAAGTTTTTACACTTTTAAAATGGGAATTAAGAGTAATGTGTAATAGTTATAACATGCCTGACTGCTAGACTCTTGATAGTATCAGAATAACAGTTAAAGGGCCAGGTTCCTTTCTTAGATCAACTAGATAGCTTACAGAAAGAAATCACTTTTGGGCTGGAGGGATGGCTTAGCGGTTAAGGTGTTTGCCTGCAAAGCCCAAGGACCCCAGGGCCCATGTTAGCCAGATGCATATAGAGGCTCATGCATCTGGAGTTCATTTACAGTGGCTGGAGGCCCTGGCGTGCCCATTCTCTCTCTTTCTCTCTTCCTCTTTCTCTATCTAATAAATAAATAAAAATGAAATATTAAAAGAAATCACTTTTGTACAGATTGTACTAAATTCCAGCATACACAGGTGGTCACAAGAAGAGCTTCTGGGTTAAGGAGTAAGAATTCCTGAGCACCAACCCTTCCTCCCTTGACTCCCTATTGTTGGAACCCTTCAAAGCATTGCACAGAACGAGTCAGGATCAACCTCTTCATCACATCCATTGTTCCTTACCCTTCCTTTTGAAGTTATGGGTGGAAACTATTAGAGTTAAGGAAATGACTGAAATATTTTTCCCCCAGGCATGAAATCATATCAATATGAAAGCTGCAGACATTCAGAAGTCTCAAAGCTCACCAGGGTGGTAAGCCTGAATTGATTTGCTTGTAACACATAAATGAGGATAGTTCTTCAAATTTAACTTCTCACTGTGCCCAGAAATGAAAAACATTCCAGTTTGTCACTGACCTCTTACAAAATTTGGAAGCGGACCCCCTTTTGTAGTTAGGATTCATCTAAAGCAGCTCAGCTGAGCCCGGATTCCTTTGTTTCATGCTTGGTTATAATCAGTTCATTCTTGAGGTTTCTTACCCACAAAGCTTCCTTGTGCAAAGCATTACCAGAGACTTGTTCCTGTTTTAGAAGCAGCGGAGGTCGAGCCCAGCCACCTCCATCTCAACCTCAATGCCCATACAGAAGCAGCTGAACCCCACTTTCCAGCCTTTAAAAAGTCTTCCAATACTCCAGTGGGCAGGACATCAAAACCAGGTAATCTCTTTTTTTTTTTAATCTATTTTATTCATTTATTTAAGAGAGAGAAAGAGGCAGAGAAAGAATAGGCACTCCAGGACCTCTAGCCACTGCAAACAAACTCCAGATACATGTGCCCCCTTGTGCATCTGGCTTACATGGGTTGTGGGGAATGCCTTAACCGCTAAGCCATCTTTCCAGCCCCAAACCAGGTAATCTTTACTTCAGATGTTTGAATGGCTGCTGACTGTTTATGTAATGATGACAATTACTGCTCTTTCCTTCAACTTCCCTATTTGAGATCATGGAAGGTAAAGTGTTGTGAGAGAAGAAATATCAGAGGCAATTTTTATTTTTGGAGCTTTGAAAATAGAGGAGGGAAAAGTAAAGTACTCTTCTAAAAAAAATGAGAGAAAGAATTAAATGTGGGAGAGATTCAGTAATTGTCCCGATTAAGGAAAACATAAGCATTCAAAGGTACAATAATGGCTGGAGCTGGGTTTTGGAGAACCAGAAACTTGATTTCCTCTTGTGACCTCCTTCCCAAGCTGGGGAGGACCACCTACAGTTTCAGGATGCTGGCTCCTTGCCCAATGTCATCCTGTACAAAAGGAAGAAAGGAGTCCAAGAGGGGAGACTGTGAGCCTCAGGATGATGCAGGCTTTCCTTGCAATGTAGCTTATTCCATGCGGTGTCAAAGCAGAAACTAAAGTGAACTCAGGCAACCCTTTAAATGGTATTACTCCAGAGGCTCTGAAGAGAGGCAGGGCTCAACCTATCTCCAGGGCAACCTGAAATTTCCCATAAGACTCTGAGTGAGTTAGCTCATTCTAATCTTTCTGAAAGGCCAAGGGGATATTTGGTAAGGGCTCAGCCTAATCCTGGCTCAACCATACCCTGGGTCTGTTGTCAGAATTTAGTATGACTTGGGGCTGTAGAGATGGCTTAGCAGTTAAGGCACCTGCCTCCTAAACCTAAGAACACTGGTTCCAATCTCCAGCAGTTCCAATCTCCAGGTCCCACGTTTAGCCAGATGCAAAGTGACTCAAGGGCGCAATGCCGCACTTGCCCACAAGGGGGCGCCCGCATCTGGATTTGGTTCACAGCAGCTGAGAGACTGCTGGCGCACCCATTCTCTATCTGTCTCTCTCTGTGTCTCTCTAAAAAAAATAAAAAATAAAACATAAATATATATTTAAAAGAATTTAGTATGACTTGGATTCTCACACCCGGAATGCTCTGAACTGCGTATTTGTGTCCTCTTCTTCCTCAGGTTCATAATTTGAAGCTGTAGTCCCCGAGTTGATGGCATGAAGAGGTGAAACTCTGGGAAGAGGTTATGAGGGTGGAGCCCTGGTGAATTGCAGTCATGTCCTTATTAAAAAAAAAAAAAAAAAAAAAAGAGGCCAGGTGTGGTGGCACACGCCTTTAATCCTAGCACTTGGGAGGCAGAGGTAGGAGGATCGCCATGAGTTCGAGACCACCCTGAGACTACAGAGTGAATTCCAGGTCAGCCTGGACCAGAGTGAGACCCTACCTCGAAAAACCAAAATAATAACAATAATAATAATAATAATAATAATAAGAGAGAGAGAGAGACTCAAGGGGTTGAAGAGATGACTTAAGATTCTTGCCTGCAAAGCCTGTGGACCCAGGTTTAATTCCCCAGCACCCACGTAAGTCAGATGCACAACGCGGTGCATGCATCTGGAATTTGTTTGCAGTGGGTAAAGGCCCTGGAGCGCTCTCTCTCTCTCTCTCTCTCTCTCTCTCTCTCTGCCCATCTCTTTCTCTCTAATAAGAAAATAAATTTTAAAAATTTTGAAAAATAAAAGAAGAGACCCAGAAAGCTCTCTTTCTCTCCATGCCATGGGAGGATAGAGCATTCGTCCACAGAAGAGGCCATCAGGACACCACACACTAAACGTGGAAACCCAGGCATGCACAGGGTGTTTGGGAGTGCGAGAAGGAAACCGGGTGTTAGCCCAGCTCAGGGGGAGAGGTGGGAGAAGGTCAGGCTTCCAGGAGGTGAAATCTATTCAGACCAGGTTCTTCACTGATGGGAACACTTTCATTTTCCCATCGCAGCATCTCTGATTCTTCTTAATGCAGCAAAGACTCAGAATAGCTCCGGGTCAGAAGGCTGCCTTGACATGCCTGTTACTAACAACGCCTTTAATCCCAGCACTCGGGAGGCAGAGGTAGGAGGATTCGAGAGTTCAAGGCCACCCTGAGACTGAGTTAATTCCAGGTCAGCCTGGACCAGAGTGAGAGAAAAAAAAAAAAAAAAACTAACAACACTGGGGCAATTCAGTTCCTCTGAGTTACTCGGCATGTGAGAGTATAATTGCCGCTTCAAATGTCCTTAGGAAGATTGCCTGTGGTTTAACGTGAACAGCACAAAATTATTGTCTACACAGGAAAAGCACAGGGACGGAGTAAAATAACAACATTGGACATTAAGAAAGCATTTGCTTTTTGGTGGTGTTCAAGGAATGGCCTTAGTGCTACATTTTTTTCATACTAGATGGTTTTATTAGACTCAAGGAGACACCCACAAGTAATTGGAACTATGTTACATTCAGCTACTAAGATGCCCCCCCCCCCCAAAAAAAAACATGTCTATCACACAGGAAGTGACGCAAGGTGAGGCAGGGTAAGTTGCCAACTGCAGAGGAATAGGTTCCCGTGAGCAAACACTGGTGCTACTGACTCCCTGTGGGATGTGGAATCATCCTTATAGCCTTATATTATGGCTTGATACGCAGCATGAATTTACTCTCTTTTCTAGTGTTAGATGAAGTCTTAATTTGATATAATTGTTGGTTACAAGAACCAGAAGCAGAAACAATGGTGTGCTAGAGCTGGCTGGTACCAGCTCACAAAAGATAAACACGAGTGCGCATGCCTGAATTCAATGACTTCATAATCACTTGCACTAGACCACTGTAGTCGAAATTTTTTACTCCTTAGCCATTGGTAGATGCAGCAAGTCAGGGCTTGGTTTGTTGTTGTTTTTTTTTAAAAATATTTAGTTCTTTATTTACTTATTTGAGAAAGAAAGAGAGAGGCAGATAGAGAGGCCAGGGCCTCCAACCACTGCAAACAAACTCCAGACGCATGTGCCACCTTGTGCATCTGGCTTATGTGGGTGGGTCCTTTGGCTTTGCAGATGAACACCTTAACTGCTAAGCCATCTCTTTAGCCCTACTTTTAAAGCACCGATGCCAATGGAGGAGTTCATGGATCCTGCAGGAATCTCTGGTGGGAGCCTTGCAAGGGAGTGGAACCATCTAATGTCAACTCATCAAGAAGAGGCACTTTCTTCCTGTGCTTGCTTTCCTCTTAGAATCGCCGCGGGTACCTGTCCTCCTGTCTGTCTTGAGATGCACACGTCTTGTCATTCTTTCCATGGAAAATCATGGGCACCTCTGTGTGATAGTCAGGTTGGAGGACAGGGGCAGTATGTCAACCTGCTTTTCCTAGCACTAATGCTGGAGCAGGGGCTCAAGAACGACAGGGGAGGCTGGAGGGATGTCTTAGTGGTTAAGGCATTTGCCTGCAAAGCCAGAGGACCCAGGTTCGATTCCCCAGGACCCACATTAGCCAGATGCACAAGGGGGCACATGCGTCTGGAGTTTGTTTGCAGTGGCTGGAGGCCCTGGGGCACCCATTCTCTCTCTCTCTCTCTCTCTCTCTCTCTCTCTCTCTCTCTCTCTCTCTCTCTGTCAAATAAATGAACAAATAAAAATATTTTTTTAAAAATGGACAGTAGCAACAGGAGAAAAATAATAAGCATTGGTGTTACCCTTCCCTCCCTCCCTCCCTCCCTCCCTCCCTCCCTCCCTTCTTCCTTCCTATTCTTTATTAATGCAGTACTTAGTTTGATGAAACCGCCCTTTCCCCTCCTCTGCTCCAACTCCTTGCTCCCCTCCCCCAACCTACTTTCATTCTTGCATCCCCAGGATTCCCACTTTGATGTTCATATCATTTAAGATCTACTACATGCTACTATTTTCCCTACCCTCAAGGGAGAAGGATAGGTATTCTTTTTATTCTTTTTTTTTTTGAGTATTTTTAATTTTATTTTTATTTATTTATTTGAGACAGAGAAAGAGTGAGTGAAAGAGAGAAAGAATGGGTGCACCAGGGCCTCTAGCCACTGCAAACGAACTCCAGACACATGCGCTACCATGTGTATCGATACACTGGCTTAAGTGGGTCCTGGAGAATCAAACCTAGATCCTTGGGCTTCACAGGCAAGCGCCTTAACCACTAAGCCATATCTCCAGCCCCTTTTTATTCTCAAAAGGTGTTGGCTTTGATCAAAGTACGAGAGAGAGCTTCTCAAGCCATGAGAACTTGTAGTACAAATGCACTTAGAGTTGCTGGCCATATGTGAGAGCTTTGTGCATACTACTAAGGAGTGCAGATTTTATTCTGAAACTAACAGGGTTCAGGGACCCTGTATAAAGGCTGGGATACTTGGAGACTGGATGGCCCTGGTAGGATCAAAGTAGTCTGTAGTAGAAATTGTGGATGAGCTATTGACTGATTCCTTCCAGGGCTTAGGCATGTCATGCGTCCTCCAAAAGCTTCAGTATATAAATAACACCTTCCTTCCTTTACCTGAAAGGGTTGTTGGAAAGGCAAGTGATATTATCTATGTGAAAACCCTCTTAGAACTCTAAGTCACAGTTCAGGTTTAAGGCATTTACTCATCTGTAAAATGAGAGGGGTGGCCTAGATGGGATCTAATGTTCCCCTAGTTCTAAAATTCTACAACTCTGTTATTATCCCGATTATCTGATGATCATGCTAAAATTACAGGCTTTGTGGACCTGGAACAGCCTCCTTTCATCTTGCCAAGAAAACTTCACAGGAAGCTCTTGGGCTGGGAAATACCACTTCCTAGGTGGGTGTTTCCACAGTGACACCAATAACCATAAAGTTACACAGGAATGTCAAGTGTTTGGATTTGAGTAGGAAAAGGAAATGGATTTATAAACCAGGAATAGTTCCAGACCCTTAAAAACAAAGAAAGGTTTTCTTTCTGTGCATTGCATGTAAATACGTAACGATCCCACATTTTGTAACCTCTCTGCATTTTAAAAATATTGCATATTTGTGCTGTAACCCCAAATACCAAATGATTAAACAGTGGTTTTTGAAAGGTGGGGATAAAATTTTGGAGGTTTAGAATTGACGAGGGTTTTCTTTTAGAGTTGTTGGGTTGTTTTTTTTTTTTTTCATTTCCAAATTGCCCTTCAACCACAGTGTTTCATGTTCAGTAACTCTCTTCTGGTTTTAAGACAGAAAAGGGGGAAATAGAACACTCTTCCTAGAAATATGTCATCATTGGTAGCACAGTTAATAGCTAGTCCGAAGTTGAGGTCATTGCTGATACTCACAGAGGGCACATCAGCACAGGACACTGGGATGTCTTGCTTAGATGTTTTCTTCTCAATGCTCCTAATGAAATGTTCTTGCTTCCATTGCAGGGATGGAAGAAGGAGGCTCCAGTCCACTAATTGGCTTGCTCAGACTCACACTCAGCAAATGATGGCACTGGGATTCAAAGTCACACTGCTTGTCCCAACACTTCATACTTGTTATCACCTTGTGACAGCTTCATGTGATCCCTGCTTAATGTGATTCTCTAAAAGACTATTTTTGTCAAAGGCACGGATGGCTCTCTGACCCCTGGAGGTAGGAGGATGTGGAAAGGATTCCAGCAGAAGTAGGTTCTGTGCTCAGTTTGCGCGTTGATCTTTTTTTTAAAATATATTTTTATTTATGTATTTTATTTGAGAGAAAGAGGTGCAGAGAGAGAGAGAGAATGGGCACGCCAGGGCCTCCAGCCACTGCAAATGAACTCCAGATGCATGTGCATCTGGCTTACGTGGGGCCTGGAGAGCCGAACCAGGATCCTTTGGCTTTGCAGGCAGACGCCTTAACCACTAAGCCATCTCTCCAGCCCCATGCATTGATCTTTTGCAACAGTTAAGAGCCAGTAATCAGACTGGAGTCCTATGTCAAGGTGGATGAAATTAGAGATTATCTTGTTAAACAAAGTGAGCCAGACCCAGAGGAGCATTTATCACATGTTTTCTCTCATGTGTGGAATCCAAAAGAGAGGGAGAGAGGAAGAAAGGGAGAGGGAAAGAGATGGGAAGGGAGAGGGAGGGAGTGACCGTGAAAGTAGAGGTGCACTATTAGAGAAAAAGAAAGGATCTCTTAGAGGTGCGAGTATCCAGGGGAAGGTAATGATCAAAATATGTTATATGCAGACACAAATTGTCACAATGAAATTCATTATCCTGTGTAATTGTGTGCTGCTTTAGTCAGACTGCAAAATGTCGTCCACGGTCTCGTGTGTGAACACTTGATCCCCAGCCAGCGGCTCTGCTGTGGACAGTCATGGAATCTTTTTCAGGACGGAGCTTTGCTGGAGGAAGTGAACCACTGAGGATGGCTTTGGGGTTTAATAACTTTGCCTCACTTCCTGTCTGTTCTTTGCTCCCTGGTGCACAAACAGTGTTACCTGCCACTTTGTGCTCCTGCCAATATGTCTTCCCAACCACGATGGGCTTGTATCCCTTGTTTCTTTAAAAATATTTTATTTTATTTTATTTTTATTTATTTATTTACTTAAGAGAGAGATTCAGAAATAGGCATGGAGAAAGAGAGAGAGAGAATGGGTGCGCCAGGGTCACCAGCCACTGCAAACAAACTCCAGACGCATGCACCTCCTTGTGCATCTGGCTTACATGGGTCCTGAGGAATTGAGCCTCAAACCGGGGTCCTTAGTCTTCACAGGCAAGCACTTAACTGCTAAGCCATCTCTCCAGCCCTATCCCTTGTTTTTTAAAGGCAGAGACATGCTGTAGCCCAAGCTGACCTGGAACTGAATTCAAACTCATGGTAATCTTCCTATCCAGGTCTCCTAAATGCTGGGATTAAAGACGTAAGCCACCACACCAGGCTTTAAGGTTTAGTTCCGGCTGGCCTCAAACTCATGACCCTCCTATCTCATCCTCTTCATTATTTACTTAGGGTTGTGCACCATCACAACCAGTCTGTATCCCTCCTCAAACCACAAGGCTAAAGAAACTCTTACTTCCTTAAGTTGCTTTTTTTCAGGTATTTTTTTTGTCACAGAGACAAGCAATGTAACACATACATGTGCTAATAAAAACATAGCAGGGGGTGTTCAATTCCAGGTCAGCCTGAACTACAGTGAGACCCTACCTCGAAAAACCAAAAAAAAAAAAAAAAAAAAAAAAAAAACATGAGTAGCTTCCATAGCGTTCCCAGCAGATATGAATAATCCATGCTTTCTGGGGGATCCAGCTCATAACATCAAGGGTGTCATGTCTCAGGAAAGGTTAATTAAGCCTTTTGCCTCAAAATAAATGGTAGGTTTCCTCATCCCAGCTGGCAGGAACTTGAGAGGAGACAGAAACTTTCTGACCAAAACCTGGCTCCCTCCCTGGTAGATCATAGTATGAGTTGCAGCTGTTTCTCCCTGTAGCTCAGAGTGATAAAACCTGTGGAAAGTAAGACCCGGTGGAAAAGATCCTCTCTCAATTTTCCAAGCACATTTCTTTTAACCCAACATCTTTTTTTTCCCCCCATGGCTTTATGCAGACTTCAAAAATACACTCAGAGACAGCCAAAATGGCATTAGGATATCCACTACTTTGGTTAACCATAAACGTTTATGAGGCAAAAATAAATAAATAAAATAAAATAAAACCTCCATGGAAGGGAGAAATAATAGTGCAACTTTGTAATACACTTCTATTTCCAGAACATAATGACCAGGCAGAGATCAAGTGGCATACATTTATGGAATAATGACTAGTGCAGAGCTCAATGGGATGGAAAGTTGGGACGGTAAGATCTCAAGTAACAGATGCCTGGGAAGTAAAGTTTATTAAAAAAAAAAAAAAAAAAAAAAAAAAAAAAAAACCAGGGCTGAAGAGATGGCTTAGCGGTAAAGGTGCTTGCCTGTGAAGCCTAAGGACCCTGGTTCAATTCTCCAGGTCCCACATAAGCCAGATGCACAAAGTGGCGCATGCATCTGGACTTCATCTGCAGTGGCTGGAGACCCTGGTGCACCCATTCTCCTCTCTGTCTCTCTCTCTCTCTCTCTCTCTCTCTCTCTCTCTGTCTATAATAAATAAATAAAAGTAACAAAAATAAATATAAAAAAGCTCAAAGAGGCAAACAAGACTTCTCATTGAACTGAGGCAGGCAATGCTGCCAAGAATAAGAGACTATTAAAAGGACAGTGGGTTGTGAAGCATCCCTCTCTTGCCTTGACCTTCTTTGTGGGGGTGCTGCCTTCATTAGTAGACAAGTATCTCTCCGTTTCTTTTACTCAACAGAAAAAGTGATTGGGCTCTCCTGCATCTCTGGCTAGAAGCTGAGAATGCAAGGAGGAATTCCCCCCAACTCCCTGCCACAATGAGTTAGGGTTCACAAACCCTATCACCATCGTGCGTTGTCTGATCAGGTTTCTGATCTGGGTCAGTTCACCCCTCCTTAGGCAACCTGGTGGTCCCTACTCCTAGGAGGTCACCGTATTGATGCTGAACTTAGTATGGAAAACAGATGGGGATAGTGTACTACGGCCCAGAACGCCTGGACTTGGAGATGCTCCTGCCTCAGCCTCCCCAGTAACTGGGAAGCACAGGCGCGGCGACCATGGCACCCGGCACTGATTTACACTGTCTGCCTTTCAGGCAAAACAGGCTGCGATAAGCAGTCGCTCATTCTGGTGAATGGGTTGGCCAGTTATAAATACACTAAGTGTCATTCACAGTAAAATGGATCTTATGTTAAGTCTGTTTATTTCAGTTGCGAGAAAGGACATTTAGATGCTACTAATCAGGTATTTGGGAGGGTAAGATGAGCTTAGAGTCACCTGTCTGGTTTATCTAGGTGTCCATGAGAGACTCAGCTCAAATGTCATCTTGTCAGAAAACCCCTCCATGACACTAATGTTGGATATTCACTTGTTTCACAGCATTATTGTCACCAGAAACTGTCTTGTTTATTTTTTTTATTATTATTATTTATTTTTATTTATTTATTTGAGAGCAACAGACAACAGAGAGAGAATGAGGCAAAGAGAGAGAGAATGGGCGCACCAGGGCCTCCAGCCACTGCAAACGAACTCCAGATGCATACGCCACCTTGTGCATCTGGCTTACGTGGGTCCTGGGTTATTGAGCCTCCAACCGGGATCCTTAGGCTTCACAGGCAAGCACTATCTCTCCAGCCCCTTGTTTATTTCTTTATTGCTTTATCTTTCTACACTTTCCTCTCAGCATTTTCAGAGTAATGACCTCGAGTTATGGTTGGAACATTTGCATCTCTCCAAAACTCATGTGGAAACTTAAACCCTAATGCAAAGGTGTGAGAAGGCGGGGCCTTGAGAAAGCTTGGCCCTCGTAAATGGAAATGGGTGGTAAAAAATCTTAATTACCAGATGTCTGGGAGCTAAACTTTGTAAAAATAAAGGAAGAGCCAAGATTTCTAAAGGGACTGGGGACTAAGCCATTGCCTTGTGCACTCCCATGTCATCTGCCATGGAAAGTACCATCTTGGGAGCAGAGACAAAAACTCTTCTGATCTTGGATTTCCCCAGAATCCAGAATGTTGAGAAATAAAATTCTGTCAATCAGAAATTATTCAGTCTAAGGTATTTTGTTATTTCAGCATGAACAAACTAAGATGTGTTGTTGGTTCTATGGTTTTTTCTTTCTTTCTTTCTTTCTTTCTTTCTTTCTTTCTTTCTTTCTTTCTTTCTTTCTTTCTTTCTTCTTCTCCCTATCTCCTTTTGAGGTAGGGTCTCACTCTAGCCCAGGCTGACTTAGAATTCAATATGTAGTCTCAGGGTGGCCTCGAACTCATGGTGATCCTATCTCTGCCTCCCAAGTGCTGGGATTAAAGGCGTGTGCCACCACGCCAAGCTGGTTCCACGGTTTTCTTTCTCCAGGTCTGACACACGCCCTAGAACATGGAGGCAATTAGAGGATGCCATTGTTGGGGAACAAGAAATGAACAAATGACAACCGTGGCTAAAATGGTTTTGGAGATCTAGTTCTTTAGGCCCAAGGTCAAGGCTAAGCAAATTACGGACCAGCTGTGTGTTTTGACGACTGACGAGTTTTATCGGAACTGTCGCATTCATTCATTTACTCATAATCTGTGGCCCTTCTGGCGTCTGATGAGAGTGGAGTCAGTACAGCAGAGCCTAGATGGTCCACAATGTCAACATATTTACTATCTGACTCCTTTAGAAAAAACTGTGTGGGTGCCCCACCCCAGACTTGCCATGGCGAAGTTGAAACAGTAAAGCACCCAGATTATGTGAGCTGCTAGCAGAAGGAATTAGTACCTTGTCCTCATTAGAAAAGGCTTATCCCTTGCATCACTATGCACTATCTTTTCAGAATACAATTGTAAATCAAAATAAACAACCGTATAACAAATATTTATGTAAAATTTGGTAGTTTACAAACCATCTATTTATTGACAGGCTAGGTTGTGCTATCATCACACACACCTTTATTTAAATATTTCATTTTCGGGCTGGAGAGATGGCTTAGCAGTTAAGGCGCCTGCCTCCTAAGCCTAATAACCGGGTTCCAATCTCCAGGTCCCATGTTTAGCCAGATGCAAAGTGACGCAAGGGCGCAATGCTGCACTTGCCCACAAGGGGGCGCACGCATCTGGATTTCGTTCACAGCAGCTGAGAGACTGCTGGTGTGCCCATCTCTATCTGTCTCCCTTTCCCTCTTTCTCTGTCTGTCTCTCTCTGGGTCTCTCTCCAAAAATAAAAAATAAACTTTAAATATTTCATTTTCATTTTATTTATTTACAAGTAGAGAAAGAGAGAGAGGACGGGTGCAGCAGGGCCTCCAGCTGCTGCAAATGAACTCCAGATGCATGTGCCCCCTTGTGCATCCGGCTTTACGTGGGTCCTGGGGAATCAAACCTGGGTCCTTTGGCTTTGCAGGCAAGTGCCTTAACCACTAAGCCATCTCTCCAGCCCCACACCTGAAAATCTTAATGTATTCACATAGCCAAGTTCATGTCTCCCTCGTCTTTCTTTCTTCATAAAGGTTGGCAAGAGTTCTTCATATTATAGTTATTCAGATTACACTCATTCAAGAACTAATGAGGCCAGCTTCTTTTGTTTTGTTTTGTTTTTGGAATTAAGTCTTGCTCAGGCCAGGTGACCTGGAATTCACTATGTAGCCTCAGGCTGGCCTTGAATTTACAGTGATCCTCCTACCTCTGCCTCCTTAGTGCTCGGATTAAAGGTGTGTAACACCAGGAAGGCGGGCGGAGATGGGGCGGGGGATGAATATGAGTGTGCCACTGCAAACAAACTTGAGGTGCATGTGCCACCTTATGCTCCCAGGAACCCCAGGCAGAACTACAGCACTTTGTGCATCTTTGGCTGGATCCGTCCCCCACACCTTAGAACTGGGCCCTGGGATCTACTCACAGTGACACCTCCTCCAGCTACGCTACAAGTGTGAATAAAACTCCTGAATATATTGGGGGGCATCCATTCACACCACCACAACTACAATGGATTCTAATTCCTAGCAGAATTAGACCCAAGCACATTAAGGCCAAAATGACAAGTCTCTCCCAAATTCCACCACCTGAGGTACCTTGAGAAACTATAAGCTCCCAGCATCACTGATCTGTCAGTTTGTTTTGCTTCTTTTTCTTTAAAAAAAAAAAAAAAAAAAAAGCCTGTTTGAGATAGGCTCCAATAGTCTATCAGACATGTTACCAAGTTGAACATTTAAAACTACACAGAACAAAATAGCCTAGCAAATAATATCAAAATAAGACTGAGTAATTTAGAACCTTCTGCATTGCTTTACATTTGTCTAGAATCCTCAAGGCCCCATGCCTCTTCTGGTGTCTAGCCGTAGCAGGAATGTTCTGCATTCCTTCACACAACTGCAGCATGCCTCCGGTGCATGACATAGGAAATACTTGACTCCTGAAGTTTCCATATCTGGAGCAGGGAACTGTGTGGCTGGGTCTTTCAATGTCTTCCTCAATTCACTCCTAGGAATGAGTGCAGGCCCTAGAACCAAAAGACGGAAACTCATGGGGTGTGGGCAGTATAGGAAGCGGAGGACATGGTATAGCTAGCCATAATTGAAGTCTTGCTTTTGGCGCTTCCTGGGCAACCGTGCATCATGGAGGAATGCTTTGGAAAGAAAGTTGATAGATATCACGTTAATGTTCTTGTTCTAACGGAGGCCTGACTTTAGTTATGATAAGACAGCTAGTGTGAGTGGCGATGCGGCTTGTGGGCCTCCGGGCAGTTAGAAGAGTACCTTGGTTGGTTTGATAGCTTGATGCACTTATACAGAAGAGAAGAATTTATTTTAAAACAAGCTCTTGCCATGTAATCCAGGCAAACTCATGATCCTTTTGTTTCAAACTCCTGAATGCTGGGATTTCAGGCATACGCTCAAACAGAAAATGAATATTCAGAGACAAAAATAAACAGACCTTTTGGATCAATACTGCAGGGAAGGTGTATACAGAAAATATAAAGGTGTACTGTCTTAGCTAGGATAAACTAGTGTCCCAGTCAGCTTCTTGTTGCTGGGATGAAACACCAGACCAAGGAGGCTTACAGTCCTGAGGGGAAACTTCATCATGGCCGGGAAAAGATGGTATAGCAGAGGCTGGACACCCTGCTTTGCCATAGCAGACGGCAGGAAGGAGCAATAGAGTGAGCTGAGCTCTGTCAAGGGGGAAGCTGGACTATGAGACCCCCAATCCTGCCCCCAGTGGCACACCTCCTCCAGCAGGACTTCACTTTCTAGCCTGCTACCAGCTGGGGACCAAGCACTCAAAAGACACAAAGCAACAGGGCACATCTTATTCAAACCATCACAACTAGGAACAACAAAACACCATAGACTAGGAGGTCTAAATGCCAGACAGAAATTTGCTTACATTCCTGGAGGCTGGAGGTCCAAGATCAAGGGGTCAGCAGAGTTGGTCTTTGCAGGAACCCCCTGGATTGCAGGTGGCCAATCGCTTGCTGCCTCTTCAGCGGCTCCTCTATAACACACCCAACCTGTGATCCAACGCCTCTGTGTGTCCTTATCATCTCTTATTTAAAAACAACAACAACAAAAAAAAAAACCTTCCAATTGAATCAGGGCCTACACCAATGACCTCATTTCATCTTACTTCTTTTTTTTTTTTTTTTTTTTTTTTTTTTTTTTAGTTTAGTTTTGTTTTTCAAGGTAGAGTCTCACTCTAGCCCAGGCTGACCTGAAATTCACTATGTAGTCCCCAGGTGGCCTCAAACTCACAGTGATCCTCATACCACTGCCTCCCATGTGCCTCCTACCTCTTTCAATAATTCTAAAAAAAAAAAAAAATCACATTCTCAGATGTTTTCAGTTGGAAAAATACAATTCATCCCATAACAAGGACTTCCCAGCACATAGTTGAAATGACTGAAACTTCTCATCCTATGCACTAACCAATAAAGAATATCATGTATGACTGCCTTGCTCATCCTTTATAAAATCTCCTCAGCACATCTTCACCAACATTATATGTATGCATGGGGCACTGATACATTGATTTAAAAAAAAAAAAAGAAAAGGCCGGGCGTGGTGGTGCATGCCTTTAATCCCAGCACTCGGGAGGCAGAGGTAGGAGGATCTCTGTGAGTTCAAGGCCACCCTGAGACTACAGAGTGAATTCCAGGTCAACCTGGACCAGAGTGAGATCCTACCTCGAAAACCCAAAACAAACAAAAGAAAAGAAAAGAAGAGAAAGTCAAGCACCTATAAGAAGGAGAGGTGGCAATAGGAATGAGAAAAATAGATATATGCATACAGTTTCAACTAGCCCAGACTTTTCTTTCTAGAGGCACATCAGCCTAAATCATTTTAATGATGCTGCCAAGGCCATAAGATGTTGGTTCTATATAGCCTGCAATTTTTATGAACGTGGAAATCTATATGGTACAGACAGGTGTAAAGGGTCCTCTGAAGAAGCCAAGAGCATGATAAAAATCTCCCCATATTCTTCTGAAAATGTCGTTAACCCTAATCTGTTTTTCCTTTTTATTGTGTGCATGTGTGCATAATATAGTGGGTGTGTGTTGTGCGTGCATGTATATGTGGTGTGGTGTCTCATATTCTTGCCTGTGGGTGCTTGCCTATATGGCAAGAAAGCAGAATGGCAGATGCCCTGCTCCATCGCTCTTCTGCCTGGTCTTTGTTTTGAGCCAGAGTCTCTGCTCAGATTCCGGAGCTTTCTGAGCTCTGACAATTTTCAGATTTCTGCTCCCCTGCAAGACTGGGATGACAGACACATGCAGCCATACCCAGCTGTTTCCATGGTATCTGGTGATTTGAACTCTGGAAGTCTCAGGTCCTCATGCTTGCACAGGAAGCACACTTAACTGCTCAGTCCTCTCTCCAGCCCTTGGCCCTAATCTTGACTGACAGTTTAGCAGGGTATACAATTCCAGGCTGACATATTCTCTCTCTGGGCTGTGAATGTTTCTTTCAGTCTAGATTCTCTCGTTGAGAGAAGACAAGTAGCTAATTTCTCTTTACTAGGTCATCTCAGCATTTTATCAGGTTGTTTTTCTTTTTATCACATCTATGTCCATAGTCTTCTAAAGTTTCATTATGAAGTTTATAGGAATACATTTATTTTTATTTTGCCGGAGTCTGGCTGTGTTCATCCACAATCTGAGGAATCATGTTCTCACCACCTTTGCTTTTCATGATTACCTTGTACACTCCCTTCACTTCCTTCCTGGCTTGTTCTAGAATTCCAAGCAGAAGTATTTTAAACATCTTTGTTTTAGTCCATATCTTTTAGCTTCAACTTCAGAGTTTCCATTCCTTTATCTTGTTATATAGCATAGTGAAGTAATTTTGTCAACGTTTTTCTAATCTGTTGTTAATTTATCCTACTATAACATAATACTTGAGATGAGTAATTTTCACAAACAGAAATCTAGTTGGTTTTTTTTTTTTTTTTTTTTTTTTTTGGAGAGAGACAGAGAGAAAGAGAGAGAGGAAGAGGGAGACAGATAGAGAATAGGTGCGCCAGCCACCTCTCAGCCACTGTGAATGAACTCCGGATGTGTGCGCTCTCTTGTAGGTAAGGGCAGCATTGTGCCCTTGCGTCACTTTGCATCTGGCTAAACATGGAACCTGGAGATTGGAACCAGCGTTCTTAGGCTCAGCAGGTAGGCACCTAAACTGCTAAGCCATCTCTCCAGCCCCAGAAATCTCATTTTTAGAGTTCTGGATCATAGGAAGTCCAAAAATAAAAGTTTCCATCATCTGATGAAGGCCTTTCTGTTATGTTTCCAGATGACAGAAGGCCAAAGGGCCCCAAAGGGGTAACCTCCGTACCGTCCATGGTAGAAGAGCAGACCTCATTCCTGCATGCTCTTTTTATAGCATGTTATTCCAGTCATGTGAATGGGACCCTCATATCCTAAGTATCTTCCATTATCTTTGACTATTTTGATTTGGGAATTACATTTCCAGCACATGAAGTTTGGGGAACACATTCAGACCATTGTATTAATCCTCTCAGTAGCTATGCTTCATCAGCTCTTTAATCCATTCACTGTGTCTTAAATTTGAATCTGTATGTTCTACATTTCTAGACATGAAATTTAGTTCTTTTTAAAAATGCATTATTCTTGATAGTGTTTTGTTCATTTCTTATGTTTTAGGTTCAGACCATTGTAGTAATTCTCTCATTAGCTATGTTTTATCAGCTATTTAATCCATTCACTATGTTTTAAGATTTAATTAGTATGTTCTACAGTTCTAGACATGAAATTTAGTTCTTTTAAAAAAATGTAGTATTCCTGATGGTGTTTTGTTCATTTATTATGTTTTCCATTTCATATGATATTTCAAATATATTTAGCTGGGCATGGCAGTGCATGCCTTTAATCCCAGCACTCAGGAGGCAGAGGTAGGAGGATCGCTGTGAGTTCGAGTCCACCCTGAAACTACACAGTGAATTCTAGGTCAACCTGGGCTAGAGTGACACCCTATATAAAAAAAAAACCCAAATATAAATATGTATACATATAAATATATATCAAGCATATTCATTCATTTTGCATTCTGTATTAGATAACACTATGCCTAAAGTTTATAATTTTATTCTCCATTGTTTGTGCTGAGCCCAATTTATAATAGTTTATTTATTCTCATATGTTTGCAATATTTTTGTTGACTGTTTGTATATGTAAGACTTCTCTGAAATGTCAGAATCACTAACAGTCTGGTGTATTTTTACACATGCCAGGTGTTTTGGGATGGTTTAAACTAAAACTAGTTTTTAAAATAATTTTTCTAGGGGCTGGAGAGATGGCTTAGTGGTTAAGGCATTTGCCTACAAAGCCAAAGGATCCCAGTTCGATTCCCAGGACCCACATAAGCCAGCTGCACAAGGGGACTCATGCGTCTGGAGTTCATTTGCGGTGGCTGGAGACCCTGGCACACCCATTCTCCCTTCTCTCTCTCTCTGCCTGTTTTTCCCTCTCAAATAAATAAATAAATTATATTTTAAAAAATAATTTTTATACCCAAGGTTTCTCAGACCACAAAAGCAGTGTTAGCACTAAACCCACATGAGGTCTAGTTTAGGATTATCAATTCTCATAAAAGTTTCATTTTTGTTTGTGTTTTTCATTCCTTTGACCAATGCCTGAGACAACCACATTTCCTTGTTGACTTCCTTTTGGCCAGAGGATTTATTTTCTAACTCAGATTTGTTGGAGGACGGGGACATTTGAGATCCTTGGCTTCTCCTTCGTGTTAGTGTTCTCACAGAGAACCAGGCTCCCAAGGTCAGACGCTCACAGGCTGACTACATTTCAGGATCTGCTGCCACTCGAGGGGGTGTATCTTCTCCCTATGAGTCCCATTTAAGGTGTGCTGGAATCCACTGACAAATAATAAATAGAGAGAAAGACATAAAAATTTACTAACATGCAAAAAGGGAAAAATCGCAGCCAAGGGGAGAGTCACATAAGTATTACTACCCAGTCGCTTAGCATCATTTTAAACTTTATATACCCCTTTCAAGAAAGGAGGGTGAAGGCTGGAGAGATTGTTTAGTGGTTAAGGCACACGCCTGCATAGCCTAAAGACCCAGGTTCCATTCTCCAGGTCCTACGTGAGCCAGATGCACATGGTGGTGCACACATCTGGAGTTCATTTGCAGCGGCTAGCGGCCCTGGAGAGCCCATTCTCCCTCTCTCTTGATTCTCTCTCTCCCTCTCTCTGTCTCTAATAAATAAATAATAAATCTTTTTTCTTTTTTAAAAAGGAGGGTGAGAATAAGGTATGTCAGGGGGAATAGTAGTAAATTATGTTTAGGGGACATCAGTGGGCTTAGTGAAGACAGAATGGCCTGGGACAAGGGCCACTGGGCTGGTAGAACAGAAAATGGATTGTTAATGTTTCCCTGTGGAACCAAACTAGAGGACAATGCTGTGATGTAAAAGACTATCCAGGTGCTGATAGACTTCAGTCTTTCTTCTGTGATATAAGTTAGTTCATGGAAAACAGGGGAAGGGACCAGAGGTAATTGTTTCCTTCGGTGGACGGTTCTAAGCAGTTAAGGAGATACCAGAGGAAAGACTTTGCCAACATCTGCTGCTCCCCAAGTTTCCTTTAATTCCAAATAACCCAGGGGGGGGGGAAAACATCCTCATTCCTGGCATCCCAGCCAGTAATTTTTCAAAATATTAGGAGGGAAAAGCCCTTATTTTGGTAAAGCCATTGTTGCTGAATTATAAGCATCTGATTGAGATGCTAATGAGTTTCCATCACCCCTTATTAGCATGAAAACTACATAGGATGTTGGGCACTTGTGTCACATTGGCTGGACACAAGCAGTCTGTGGGTGAGGAAGAGTTTGCTTACACCTTTTGGCCCCATAAGGTTTTGAACAGAAGAGTATGTGCACGCTTTCAAGAGCATGACTGGATAGGCTATATGACCCGGCAATGCCACCAACTAGTGCTACAGAAACTGGAGGCAATATAAAGTCACTAGCAACCTTTCTTTTGTTGACTTTTTTTTTTTAATTTGAGAGAGACAGATTGAGAGAGAGAGGAAGAGGCAGAGAGAGAGAGAAAAAGAGAGAAAATGGGCGTGACAGTGGCCTCTCAGCCACTGTGAGCGAACTCCAGATGTGTGTGTCCCCTTGTGGGCAAGTGTGGCATTGTGCCCTTGCGTCACTTTACATCTGGCTAAACGTGGGACCTGGAGAATTGAACAGGCACTGCTAGGCTTAGCAGGCAGGCACCTTAACTGCTAAGCCATCTCTCCAGCCCAATCATTTTTTAAAAATATTTTATTTTTATTTATTTGAGAGAAACAGAGGGAAATAGGCAGGTGGGGAAAGGGAGGGAGAGAGAGAATGGGCACATCAGGGCTTTCCACCACTGCAAACAAACTCCAGATGCATGAGCCCCCCTGTGCATCTGGTTTACATGGGTCCTGGGGAATCAAACCTGGATCCTTTGGCTTTGCAGGCTAGTGCCTTAACAGCTAAGCCATCTCTCCAGCCCTGTTGGTTGACTCTTTACCCATTATAGGGAGGTTTAATATTTGCTCATCTGCCTTTGAAAGCTTGATAAATTTAGTCTATAGATAAACGGAGAATAGGCATATTAAAAGGAGGAAAAGCACATATCTTCCTAGAATTCTGAAACATAGGAGCTGAACACAAACCACAGGGAACAAATGAGTGCTAGACCCTTGTAGTTCACACAGAGCTCAATAAATGGTCAGGGGGCTTGGGCATCTGAAAGATGCCACTTAGAAAGTCTTAAATGTATTACCTATGTATTTCTTCTTTGTGTGTTTTTTATTTAAAATATTTTATTTTTATTTATTTGACAGAGAAAGAGGGAAAGAGAGAGAATGGGTGCTCCAGCCACTGCAAACAAACTCCAGATGCATGAGGCCCCCTTTGCATCTGGCTTATGTAGGTCCTGGGAATCAAACCTGGGTCTTTTGGCTTTGCAGGCAAATGCTTTAACCACTAATCCATCCCTCCAGCCCCTTTGTGTGCATTTTAAGACCAATTCTTTAATTTCTCATCTTCACTTCATGTTTAGAAACCAAGAGAAGGGTCTGGGGATATGGCTTAGTGGATAGCGTTTGCCACACAAGCGTGAGGAGCTGAGTTCAGTTGCCTAGAACCCACATAGATGCTGGCAGTCATATCAGCCTGCCTGTAATTCCTACCCACAGGAGGGAGGCAGATACAGGGCATCCTGGGGCAAGCCACTTAGCTAGACTAGCCAAATCAGCAGTCTGTCTGGGTTCACGTGAAAGAACCTGTCTCAGGAAATAAAGTGGAGAGCTATGGAGGGAGAACCTCTGGCTTCCACACACAAACATATAACCAACCATACACATAGGAACATATAAACATACACCACACACATACACATGGAAGGCCAGTGAATGCAAAGAAGCCATATTCAGGCAGGAATCTCCCACAGTGGCCT
This sequence comes from Orientallactaga sibirica, assembly GCA_036365145.1. Taxonomy (NCBI): domain Eukaryota; kingdom Metazoa; phylum Chordata; class Mammalia; order Rodentia; family Dipodidae; genus Orientallactaga; species Orientallactaga sibirica. The sequence goes on from JAEOAD010000005.1 coordinate 20,346,065, forward strand.
AGAGTTGAATTGGCTCTTATTTCTCTCTCTCTCTCTGTTTTCTGCATTCATTGGCCTTCCCATGAACTCACTTCATTCTAAAATTTCTCCAAAATGCTCTTTAATTTCTAATCAATTTCCATTCCTCTGAAACAAACATTCAAGAAAGAATGCCCCGATGCAGGGCAAGAGGCAGTATGTTTGGTCAAGGAGGGTGGATTAGGAAGAGAAGGAACACATGGAACGTTCCCATAATTTATACTTGTTAATATGAGCACATTGTGTTGGAAGTAAGTGGAGAGTCCTCTTACGACATACAGTTTAAATAAAAATGTTTTAATATGACTTCCCAGAAACTCACAAAGCAAACATGAGACTCACTCAGCTCTCCCCTTCCTCTCTCTGTCCTGAGTTCTGGGACTTTGGGTGAGAGGTTTCTCAGACTGATTCAGTGCCAACTTGCTTTGTTTCTGGTTCTTTCCAAGAGCCTCCAAAATTTTCTCTCCTGTTCGATTGCAAAGGGACAAACTCCCATCTGGGAAGCCAATAGTAACTTGGGTATCTTTAACCTCACAGCCCTCCCTGCCCCACTCACTGGCCTATTATTGTGAAGACAATGTTTTCCTGACTTTTCTGTTCTTGGGGTTCTAGGAATCCATGGGAGGAAGTAGACACAGCCTTGCTTCCTGCTTTGCTGGTTTCCAAGGGCCCTTCCTCTCCCACCTCAGCTCTGTTGAAGGAATATTCCCAGAGATCTCTCTAGATCCCCTAATTCCATTCCTCTCCCCTCTTCTGGAGTGATGGAGAACAGACAGAGACATTTTCGTAGTTATCTCCTTATTCTGAAATGCAAACCAGGAGTCTAGAATGAGAAATGATGAGAGTCTTTTAAAATATTTTATTTATTTATTTGAGACACATAAAGAGAGAGAATGGGCATGCCAGGGCCTCTTGCCACTGTAAATGACCTCCAGGTGCATGTGCCACCTTGTGTATCTGGCTGTATGTGGGTACTGGAGAACTGACACTAGGCCATCAGAATTTGTAAGTGTGGTGGTTTGAGTCAGGTGTCTCCCATAAATTTAGTTGTTCTGAATGCTAGGTCCCCAGCTGATGGCAATGTGGGAATTAAAACCTCCTGGAGGCAATGTATTTTGGGGGGTGGCTTATGGGTATTATAACAAGCCTCCTCTTGCCAGGGTTTGGCATACTCTCCTGTTGCTGTTGTACATCTGATGTTGGCCAGGAGGTGATGTCCACCCTCTGCTCATGCCATCCTTTTCCCCTGCCATCAGGGAGCTTCCCCTTGAGTCTGTAAGCCCAAATAAACCCTTTTCCCTCACAAGCTGCTCTTGGTCAAGTGTTTTCTGCCAGCAAAGCAAACCTGACTACAACAGTAGATTATAACCATTGTGATTGGGCCAGCTGACCTGCATTGGGACAACAGAAAGGGTACCTTTAATCAAAGTCTGCTTTATTTCCCACTCAATTAACAAACTGTCACCCACTTGGTATTATGGAGTATATAAAATTCAAGAAAGAGAAGGTCATTGAATTTGTAACATGGTCTTATGTTTTGAAACAGCCATGGGCAGTGCAGAGACTGAAGCAGGTTTGCTGGATTGCCCATGGAGACCCGATAGAGCCAGATGAAGTTTTCCAAAAGCCCTGTTTTAAATCCTTAGCAGGACTTTTAAAGATTTCATTGTTTTTTTTGGTTTTGCAAGGTAGGGTCTCACTCTGGTCCAGGCTGACCTGGAATTCACTATGTTATAGTCTCAGGGTGGCCCAGTCTCCTGTTGAACTCACGAGATCCTCCTACCTCTGCCTCCAGAGTGCTGGGATTAAAGCTGCTCTTGGTCAAGTGTTTTCTGCCAGCAATGCCACCACGCAAGTACCTTTAATGGCTGAACCACCTCTCCAGCCCCCTGAGATTCTTTTTTGGGAAGACAAAGGAAGATTGACAAATTTAACTTAGAAGAATCTGCATCATGACTAGGAGAACTTTCCTTGAGGTGCATATTTGGACTGTTCCAGGAATTTGCATGAAGGCAAAGCAAACAAAAAGCGCTTATGGAATTCTGTTCAATATCTTCGCAGCAGTCTAGTCAAATATCCGAAGCACGAACAATATGCTGTGGAAATGTCTCAAAAGATGTGTTCACTCACAGAAGAAAGATGGGTTTTGAAAACAACAAACAATCCACTTCATGCAGTTTGCTAAGGATTTCAGAGAGGCAACAAAAAAAGAAAAGTGACAAATCACAGAAGCCAATCGGGGCCAGAGCCTTTGAAAACACAAGAAGCCGTTCACAGATTCAAAGACATCCCACCAGCGTAAGTACGCAGATTAACTTTGGTTGTAGTAATTGGATCAGGGAGAAATACCAGGTAAAATATGTCATAAGCAGAAGTTGATGGGCTCTCAAAGCTGGGGTGTAATGCTGTCACAGAAAATAACTATAGGAGGGCAACAAAAATAGTAGTTGGGGGGCTGGGGAAATGCCTTAATGGTTAAGACGTTTGCCTGCGAAGCCTAAGGATCCCTGTTCGATTCCCCAGGACCCACGTAAGCCAGATGTACAAGGGGGGTGGGGCGCACGCATCTGGAGTTCATTTGCAGTGGCTGGAGGCCCTGGCACACCCATTGTCTCTTTCTCTCTGCCTCTTCCTCTCTCTCAGATAAATAAATAAATAAATAAATAAATAAATAAAATATTTGAAAAAAAGAGGGGAAATGATTTTTAAAAATATAGTAGTTGGGTTTAGATTGAACTCTTTCAGTCATTCTGGCGTGTCAGCTTTTGCAAGGACCATCAAACGAACCACACTATCTTCTCACCTCATCTCATCCTGCTTGCAAGCCTCTGAGCACAACTGGAGCAACCAATGCAGCGGATGCCCTGTGTTAAGATGACTCAGTGACAGCGTGTACAATACCGACGTCTCAACCCTCACACCATTCCTTTTTGAGCAGCATCCTGGGTTTGGGGGTTGAGATACTATTGTGGATCTTTGTTGTTGTTTTTTCGAGGTAGGGTCTCACTCTAGCTCAGGCTGACCTGGAATTTGCCGTGTAGTCTCAGGGTGGCCTTGAACTCACGGCGATCCTCCTACCTCTGCCTCCCCGAGTGTTTGGGATTAAAGGATTTTGTTTTGCTTTGTTTTAGTTTTGCAGCTGTGTGGGGTCACACCCATGCTCTAGTAACTAAATCCAATCAATTCTGGCTCACCAAACTGGTCTTGGATGGAGTCACTTTGGTCTTTCCTTGGTGTCCTATGTGGGATGAATGCACATTTGTTTACAGCTCCAGAAAAAGTGACACATCAAACACTTAGTGTCTCTGTTTTCAAAGCAGGTGACTTTAAAGGGCTGCCGGGATTATAACTCCCTGTATAGGAAGCAAGGAAGAACACACCTAGTATATGCATAGATTTGTATGCCAAGGCACTGCTTGTGACAGGAGTGGAGCTTTGTGAAAACCCCTTTTTAGTATTCTGGTGACCAAGTGCATTCTTGATCTCCCGGAACTCCTCAAATCTCCCCTCCCCCATGAACATAACGGGAGACTATTTTCAGTAATTTCTTTTTTTTTTTAAAGGCATGTGCCACCATGTCCGGCTTTTTTTTTTTTTCCTGGTATGGTCTCACTCTAGCCCAGGCTGACCTGGAATTCACTATGTAGTCTCAGGGTGGCCTCAAACTCATGGTGATCCTCCTACCTCTGCCTCCCAAGTGCTGGGATTAAAGGCGTGCACCATCATGCCCAGCTTTTCATTGTTTTATTCTTACTAATTCTTTTTTTTTTCTTTTCTTTTTCTGTTTTTTTCTTGAGGTAGGGTCTTACTGTAGCCTAGGCTGACTTGGAATTCACTATGTAGTCACAGGGTGGACTTGAACTTATGGTGATCCTCCCACCTCCTCTGTCTCCCAAGTGCTGATATTAAAGGCATGCATGCACCACCATGCCTGGCTATTTTCTTACTAATTCTTGGCAATCTGGTGCATTTTCATTTATAGTGCATCTCAATTCATGCTAGTACCATTTAGGGTAGCCAGTAGCCGTGTGTGGTTTCTTCCCTACCATATGAACAGGATTCCTCTGAGGATCTGCGTTCCTCGTGTGTGATGATAAATTGGAGAGTCTTAAGGCGGTCATAGGTCAGTAGTGCCAAGGTCAAGATGTTCAGCCTCATGGCCACTCTCTGCAAGCAGGGCTCTGATTCAGGACTTGGGAATGTATTTATTGCCACACATCTTAGCTTCAACTCCTGTGCAGGTGTGCAAAGTTAAGTAACCTACCCTTGAAGGAATCTTTGTGGCTTCCTGGGAAGTGGAAAAACCACAGACCAATTAGTGTTTGCAGCTGCCTTATGGCTATGGTCTTGCTAAACTTTGCAACCTAAAGTTATTTTATTTATTAATTTTTTTTCTGTGGTAGTTTCCTCCCACTGAGAAATAGTACTTGAAAAATACAGAAAGTGTTTGGGGTTTTTTTTTTTCCCCTGTGAATATTTGAACTGTGTGGGTAAAATATTGCCTTCTAACCGTCTGCTTGTGTTGTCTTTTTTTTCTCCATTCTAGACACGTCCATTAGCACCGCAAACTCATCCTGCTTCTAATTAGACACAAAGGTGCAGTCAGATCCTGTTAGTCATCTTCCCGTCACTGTAACTAAATACTCGAGATAATCAAGCCCTGAAAAGCAAAGCTTTGTTATTAGCTCATTTTTGGGTGATTGATTCTGTTGCTCTGGAGCCTGTGGCGAGGCAGCACACCATGGCGGGGTGCACATGGTACATACAGCAAAACTGCTCACTTTGTGGCTAGGTAGCAAAGGTAAAGAGAAGAGACTAGGGTACCACAAACCCCTTTACAGACACCTCCCCCCCAAACTCCCCAACAGGAAAGCAACTTACTAGGTCCCACTTCTGGAAAGTTTCATCTTCTCCCAATAGCACCACCCTGGGGAGAAAGCATTGAAAACACAGATGATAGTCCAGACCTGATCTGTAGCACTGACCACTCGCTCAATACACTAGAGGGTGTTTGGACTCTGGTGGGATCTGGTGGCAGGTGATTTTTTTTTTTTTTGTTACCCTAATCTTAAAATGTGTCCAATCTGGACAGAACAAACGCTGATAACCAGGCAAGGAAGAAGAAATGAGATAGTATTCATTTCAATAATAAAAGTGAGTCCTACCAGTCAATGAATTTCATTTATGGAGCCCTACTAAGTCCTAGATACCAACTCTCTTTGTTGGTGCAATAAGACTGAGCGACTCAAATAATCAGAGAATGCTCTGCCCTAAAATGACAAGACAGTTTTGCTTGCGAGGAAGGCTCTGCAAACTAAGAATGGGCTTGGAGGATAGTATGGAGAAGACTCTGACAGACCATGTAGTTTGACGATTAGGAAAGTGGGAACTGAAAGGGTTAAAACACTTGAAAAGTAAGTAAAATCAACAGCTATAGGATCGCCCTCTCTCCTGACTCTTAGTGTTCATTTTTTAAAAAAAGTATTTTTATTTATTTATTTATTTATTTATTTATTTAGAGAGAGAGAGAGAAAGAGGCAGAGAGAGAGAGATTGGGCACATCAGGGTCTCTAGCCACTGCAAACGAACTCCAGATGCATGCACCCCCTTGTCCATCTGGCTTATGTGGGTCCTGGAGAATCGAACTGGGATCTTTTGGCTTGGCAGGCAAACGCCTTCACCGCTAAGCCATCTCTCCATCCCTCTTAGTGTTCATTTTAGTGCGCAGTGCACCACGGTTATCTTGCTTGGAACAAAAGACCACAGCCTGCTCTTCCTCCTGAAAGGTTCCAGATTACAGATGCTCAATTCATTTTGGCTGCCTTTGTGCAGTCCTGGGCATATTCAAACACCCAGAACCAGGTGAACAATTCTAAAAGGCCTGGGCAAACCAACCTACAAAACAAAACAAAAATAATGAGAAACCCCCACTTAATCCTGAATTTGACCATTGATCTCCACAAAGGAGGCGCTGTTTAAGAACTCCAAGAGTGCTCTGGAAGTCAGTTGTGAGTTCAAAAAGAGGCACTCTGGGAAAGGATACTGGCACAGTCAGTAAACAGTCCTTCCCTCCAAGCCATCCCTCAAGCAGTTTTGATTTGCTGATGTTGGGGGGTGGGGTAATAAACTAATGGGGATAGCACCAAGCCATCCATGGGAGCCAGCTCTTTGGAGGTGGCTGGGGAAGATTAGCACAGTCAGGACTTACACAACTCACAGGCTGATTTAGCCTGCTCCAGACAATCATTGTTCGATAATTTAACTTCTTCAGCTTGTCAACTCTCTGTGAAGATTATTAAACCGTTGATTTACCTTACAAGGCAGCATCTTATACCCTGTACCATCTTGCCAGCAAAGAGCAGAAAAAGGGCTGGAGAGATGGCTTAGCAGCTTAGGTGCTTGCCTGAATAAGCCAAAGGACCAAGGTTCGATTCCCCAGTACGTATATAAGCCAGATAGATGCACAAGGTGGAGCATACATCTGGATTTTGTTTGCAGTGATGCGAGGCCCTCCCACACCCATTCTCAATCTCTCTCTCTCTTTTTTTTCTCTTGTCAAATAAATACAAATGTTTTTTTTAAAAAGAGTGAAAAAAACAAAGCAGAAAATTCACACGAGTTCTTAGCCCTGTATGTTCAGAAAAGTACTGAAATACTCTAAAATACCTACTTAATATGAACTGATAAGAAACCCTGGGTTGCAGAAATTTCCAGCATTAAACAAAAACAAAGTGTGTGTGTGTGTGTGTGTGTGTGCGCGCGTGCGCCAGTTACAATTCTTCTGGAGTGTGTTTTTGAGAAGAGACAGGAAGAGGAGTGTACATTTTGCTTTAAACTGCTTGTTCTGAGGAATCTTGGGTGTATGGTGTTAGGAAGTGAAGACTTCCCCTTCCTGGTTGACCAGTTCACCTGTGAAAGCTGAGAGAGGCTGTTCTCCTGAGGGGATGGGGCTGTGGGAGGGGGTGTGTGTGTGTGTGCGTGTGTGTGTGTGTGTGTGTGTGTGTAAGGCAGTGCTATCTGTCCCCCCCCCACACGTTGGGATACAATCGGGTCTCACCTGTTGGAATTGGCACCCCCCCCCACACTTTTAAATTCAACAGACTTACAGTAGATGGGGAGGGGAGAGGAAGGAGTCACATCACTTATTTATTCTAGAAAGTTTTCTCCCTTAAGGGCAAAGGATGCCGCACTAACCAGGAGACGTGGAACTTCGGTGAAGGACACTTCCTGAGTCCTAGCTGGCTAGCAGTCGAATTCATGGAAAAAAACCCGCCCAAATGAAAGGAGGCTCGAAATCCTCAGAGTCAAGGGAGGAGTCAGTGGACTTCGGTTCAAAGGTCGCTCTCGGTGGGCTGGGGAAGGAAGAGAAGCTGCAGGGGCGGGGTGGGGTGGGGGAAGGGGGTCAGTGACCACACACCCCTGGGCGTCTCGGGACACTCCTTGAAGGATGCTGCCATTGCACATCTAGCCCATCAGTGCAGGCCAAGTCCGGAGCAGAGCAAAACTTCACCGCTGCCATTTGGTGTTGCCACCTGATGAGTGTTAGGAAACAGCCGCTCCGAGCCAGTTGGTTCAGTCCGGGAAGAGTTCGGCGAGCGCAAGGCTGGTTTACTTTCTGTTGGGAAATAATTCGATTCTGGTTAGCAGAGGTTTGCATGGGCCACTTAAAACCCGTCTCCAGATGGGCTTTGCAAGTTGATCAGGAACGAATACCATGTGGGCATTCCTCCACCACCCCTCCACCCGGAGTGTCCACAAACTTCAGGTGAAGACGATGAGACCGATCCACGCAAAATAAAAATAAATAAATAAAATAAAACAAAAGGGTCCTAGGATTCCCCCCCCCCCCACACACACTCGTGCAGAAACGAAAAAACAAATCCAGTCCAGTCCAGTGCGCCTGGGCACCCGGAGCAGGTCCCTCTGGATTGGAGCCGGGGGAGGGGAGGGGAGGGAAAAGGGGGGTTGTCTGGGTCACCTGACTCCGGGAATTTGGGGCCGCGCGCGGGGTGGAAGGGGAGGGGAGTGGCTAGCGCCTCCCTTCGCTCCCCGCTGCTTGCGGGTCTGCGGGGGCCGGCGCCCGGCGGCCACGTGGTGGTGCTGCGGCCGCCCCCAGCCGCCCAGCCCTGCCCAGAGCAGCCCGGGAGCCTGCGCCCACTGACCCCGCGGCCGACTCCAGCGGCGGCGGCAGCAGCAGGAGGAGGAGGAGGGACCGAGCGCAGGAAGCCGAGCAGGAAGCGAGCCCGGCGGCCGGCCGCGCTTTCCAAGGGGGGAGAAGGGGCGGGCGGGGTGGCGCAGCCAGCCGGGGCCGGGAGCCGCCTTCGCCGCCGCCTGGATGGGGTGAGTGCGCGGCGCTTGGTCGGAGGCTCCGGGGCGCGCGGGCTGGGAGTGAGGGTGACTGGGGGTTGGGGAGTAGGGGGGTGTCCCGGCTCGCCTTTGTGTCTGGGGCTCGGGATCTGCTGGACAAGCAGGAAGGGAGGATGCAGGATCTGCAAGGAGAGAGAGAGAGAGAGAGAGAGAGAGAGAGAGAGAGAGAGAGAGAGATTGGGAGGACCGGCCAAGTTCGGAGAAGAGCTTTATCCGTCCTCGTCCCCACCCCGCTTTTGCAAAGTCGCCGGAGCGCGGCCCCCGGGGTGCCGGGCAGGGAGCGCGGGTGCAATGAATGGCAGCCCCGGGTGGACCCTCGAGATGCGTCCTCGGGTCAGTCCCGTCCCACCTGCTCTCCCGGACCCAGGGTAGTCCTCCTCCTCCTCCACCACCATCACTATCAGCACTCCCCCCCACCCTCACAGACCCGGCTTCGGAGCTCAACCCGCCTCGCCACTGAACTTGGAAGAAGAGCGCGGGAGAAACGCACGCTCCGCTATTGTTCCTGCCCAGATCCCGGGTGCCGCCGCTGGGCTTGCGGGAGGGGTGGGGGAGACCACCCTCGGGGGATCTGTCTCTGTCCTCCCCCCGCCCCCACTGCCCCTTCCCCCGCCACAGCTCCGAGGGAGGGAGGGATGAATGAATGGATGGATGGATGGATGGATGGATGGATGGATGGATGGATGGGGGGCGAGGTGGAGGGATGGCAGAGTTGGGACACTCTAGGGGACGGGGGGGGGCACTTTGGTCTCCATCCTCAGGACCCCTTTCTGGGTGGGGGTGGGCATCCTTGCTCACCTCCCCATCGCTTCCCCGGGCTCTGTCGTTGCCCCGTGCTGCGCCTTGAACTCCTTTGGGCTTCGCATCCCCCCTTTTTTTTTCTTTTGGAGGTGGGGGTCAGTGGATAAAAGGCACCAGATGGGGATTAAAGCAGATGGAGCCCAGAGTGACATAAAGAGGCAGAGGCGACGTCTCAGGGGCCTGGGCATGGGCTTTGTATGGAGCCAGGCTTTCTTGTCCAGAAGCAACTTTATTTCCAGAGAACGGCCAAGTGCGCGCGCGCTTCCTTGCTGCCGGCGGCCTCCTCTTCCTCCCTGCAGCTGTCCCTCCCCAGGTGTCCCGCAGGTGGCCTGGTTGGGATGCTGGACCACAGGGAGAGCACCCCGCTGCGCTGCTGCTCAGAACTTTGTCCCCTCATCACACTTGTGGGTGGGAAATGTATTACTGATGAACATAATTTGATCATCTTTTGCTACTGATAACTTATAAATGAGATCTTTTCCCCCTCGGGCTTATAAGGCAGTCAGTTTTATCAGAAGAATCCCCCCCTTTTTAATCACTAAGCACTGCTTGCTTAATGTGGAGAGATAATCCTGGTATGGCTGTCAACATATTTCATCGCCATTTACTGAGATGTGTCATTAATACATTTTTAAAAAAATTTATTTATTTATGTATTCGAGACAGAGGGAAAGAGGGAGGGAGGGAGGAAGGAAGGGAAAGAGAGAGGAGAAAAAGCGTGTATGGGCATACCAGGACCTCCTGCCACTGCAAACAAACTCCAAATGCATGTGCCACTTTGTGCATCTGGCTTACGTGGGACCTGGAGAATTGAACCTGGGTCCTTAGGCTTCACAGGCAAATGCCTTAACCACTAAGTCATCTCTCCAGCCCTAATACATTTCTTTATCTAGCATTTACATCTTTAGATTTGTTTGATGGCTTTTAAAAATATTTAAAATATTTTATTTATTTATTTATTTATTTGAGAGAGAAAGAGAGGGAGAGAATGGGCACACCAGGGCCTCTGGCCACTGCAAACGAACTCCAGATGCATGCGCCCCCTTGTGCATCTGGCTTACGTGGGTCCTGGAGAATCGAACTGAGATCCTTTGGCTTTGCAGGCAAATAATGCCTTAACCGCTAAGCCATCTCTCCCGCGCCTTTTTTGATGGCTTTTTTAAAGGATGGTGGCAGTGGCTGTAAGGCAGGTAAAAGAACCTCAAACTATTTATTGTTTGTGAACTGCGTAAGAAGGGATAGGGAGCTGTGGGGGGAAGGAAATACTCCCCCCCCCCCCACCCCCACCCCGCCCCCAGTGTACTTGACAATGAAATCCTATCTCCAGACCACTACTTTGCAAAGCATGTTAGAGGCAGGGACGCCTGTTGTCTCAGTGCATATCTAAATGTCACTAGGGGTCAAACCCTGGGCTTCTAGTGTGTGAAGCCCTTCAGTCACAACCACACCCCCACCCACTCCTACCCCTGCTCCAAACAAACAGATTTGGAGGTTATGGACAACTGGCCCTTGGAATGAATAGAATGTGGTGGGGAACTTTGGTCTTTTCCTCTTGTTTTAGTTGTAGTTACCCTTCTTGTTGCTGGGACAAAACACCCAACCAGAAGCAGCTGATGGGAGGAAAGGGTTTATTTTGTCTTGTAGCCTCAAGGGGAAGCTTCATGATGGAGGGGAGAGTATGCATGACCGGAGGCTGGACATCGCTTCTTGTCACTGCAGATGGAAAGTAGCAGGAAGAGAAAGGAAGCCTAGTTCTGGCAAGGGAAAGCTGACTGTAACACCCCTAAACCCCCACCCCCCCAGTAATACACTTCCTCCAATAAGACACTTCCACCCACCAAATTGCCACTAGCTGGAGACTGACTATTCAAAACCCATGAATTTATGGGGGGCATCTAGTTCAAACTACCACACCTACCCCCTTCCTTTCCTTCCTGTATTCCAGAATAAGAAAACATGAAATAGTTCAAACATATATGATAGGGCATTCATTTTTCTACTGTTTACGTTTAAGAATTGCTAATAAATCTGTTTTGTTCCTCCTCCACATGAAAATAAGTTGCAACATGAAGTCCGTCCCCCGCCCCCCCCAGGTAGGGTTTCACTCTAGCCCAGGCTGACCTGGAATTAACTATGTAGTCTCAGGATGGCCTTGTAGTTTCATGTGATCCTCCTACCAAATGCTGGGATTAAAAGCATGCACCACCAGTCTGGGCGACAGGAAGATTTTTATCTCTGCCTTCAGTCTCAGTTGACTGCTTACATGGGGTTGGTTCACATAGCTCCCAAGCATGTTTTGGTATGTCAGTGTCTTATATATCCACAAAATATATGGGAACGAACTCTAGATGTATGCGCCCCCTTGTGGTGCATGTGTGACATTGCATGCTTTGCGTCACTGTGAGTTCTTAGGCTTCTCAGGCAAGCGCCTTAACTGCTAAGCCATCTCTCCAGCCCCAGCTTGCATTTTTTAATAAGCATACTCTTTTTTTTTTTTGAGAAACATGGGACTTTACTCACTTAGGCTGCTACAGAAAATTTTAGTGTATGAATAAGTTATAATGTACTCATTACCTTGCCAAGAGAAAACCAGTTTACAGGTTTTTCTTCTTCTGTTTTTTTTTTTTTTTTTTTTTTTTTGGCTGCGGGACAGTTTTCTACTTTTTTATTTTTATTTTTTTATTTTTGGAGAGAGAGACAGAGAGAGATAGAGAGGGAGACAGAGATGGGCGCGCCAGCAGTCTCTCAGCTGCTATGAATGAAATCCAGATGTGTGCTCCCCCTTGTGGGCAAGTGTAGCATTGCACCCTTGCGTCACTTTGCATCTGGCTAAATGTGGGACCTGGAGATTGGAACCAGCGTTCTTAGGCTTAGCAGGCAGGCGCCTTAGTCTCTAAGCCATCTCTCCAGCCCAGTCTTTCTACTTTTAAAAAGCATGTATTATAACAAGCAGTGGTCCAGTCCCCATCCCTAGACAGGTTTTCTTGTGTGCACTGCTCTGTTGTACACCTGTGAACTTCATTGCTAAGATAGTGAGGTCTTTCATTCACTGCTTAGTGAATATCTAGGGTGACTTAGGGTCTGTCTTGGGCATCTGTTAAATGAAGAAGTGACCATTGATCAGCTTAAAACATTGAAATCACACTAGTTGGCTGGACTATTTTTGTTTGTGTTTTCAGGTTTTTTTTTTTTTATTTTATTTCATTTTTGGTTTTTCAAGGTAGCCCAGGCTGACCTGGAATTCACTATGTAATCTCAGGGTGGCCTTGAACTTACGGCAATCCTACTACCTTTGCTCCCAAATGCTGGGATGAAAGGCATGCACCACCACACCAGGCTTTTTTTATTTATTTATTTATTTATTTATTTATTTATTTATTTATTTATTAGAGAGAAGGAGAGAGAAAGAGTGAGAATGGGCTCACCAGGGCTTCTAGCCCACTGCAAACGAACTCCACACGCATGCGACCACCATGTCCATTTGGCTTACATGGGACCCGGAGAATCGAACCTGGGTCCTTATGTTTCGCAGGCAGATGCCTTCACCACTAAGCCATCTCTCCAGCCCACACACCAAGCTTTTTTTAACACGAGTTTTGGGGATGAAACTTGGTTGCATGCAAGGCTTACTGACGGAGGCATTGGGAGGTCAAAACATGAGATGAGTCCGTTGTGCTGAGTTTGGGATACTTGTGGTAAAACCTTCCTCAGCCAGTTGTCTGCTCCCTGATGAATCACTGTCTTCTTCCTCATTTCTCCTTGGTAAGACTAAGAGCTTGAGGAAGCATTTGCAGAGACTGCCCCTTGCCTGAAGAGCTTATGAAAATGTTCCGTAGCTGTGTGAGTGACACTTTTTGCCCCTAATGATAACCCTTAAGCTAGAGGAGTTTGAGGATTTCAGCATATTAGCTTCCAAGTTATTCCCTTTAAGCCACCAGACACATGCTGGCCTCTGAGCCTTGCTGTATCTTCTGCCTAAAGCTGCTGCCTCATCTCCTGAGGTGTTTGCCCAGGCACTCTCTTCCCGTCCACTCTGCAGCCTCTTTCCTGCTTTATTTTCCTCTATGGTGCTTGTCACTTTCTACTTTGCCTTATATTTTAATTTCCATTAGTCATCTCTGACTTTCTATACTTGAGTATCATGCCCTGAAACCAAGGGTTTTAGCTATCTCTCTCTCTCTCTCTCTTTTTTTTTTTTTTTTATTTTTCAAGGTAGGGTCTCACTCTAGCTCAGGCTGACCTGGAATTCACTCTGAAGTCTCAAGGTGGCCTTGAACTCACGGTGATCCTCCCACATCTACCTCCAGAGTGCTGGGATTAAAGGCATGTGCCACCACGCCCGGTTTATCTCTTTTTATATATTTTATTTCTATTTATTTATTTTGAGAGAGAGAAACAGAAATAGGTGGGGAGAGAGAGAGAATGGGCACACCAGGGCCTCCAGCCACTGCAAACGAACTCCAGATGCGTGCGCCCCCTTGTGCATCTGGCTTACGTGGGTCCTGGGGAGTTGAATCTGGGTTCTTTGGCTTTGCAGGCAAACCCCTTAATCTCTAAGCTATCTCTCCAGCCCGGTTTTATCTCTTTTGATTGTTGTATCCCTGATGTCCAGAATACATAATAGGTACTCATATTTGGTAAATATAAATGACTATGTAAGGTTTTTTTTTTTTTTTTTTTTTTTTTGAGTCAGACCAGACTGGAATGGAACTTTCTATGTGGACTAGACTGTCCTCTGACTCACCCTATACTACCTTTCTCCTTCACACTTCCTACTCAGGGCCTGATTACAGATGCATGCTTCTCTTTCCCTGGGAGCCAACTGGATATTCCCTACCTTGTGTGACACATTCAGGGGTTGACAAAACAAAGCTAAGAATATCAAAGCCCTCTTGGATATATTCTAAGCATGTGATGGAGAAAGGAGTCTATTTTTTTTTCTCCAGTGAACTATAGATGTAAGTTATAGTGATAATACCCTTAAAAATGATTAGAACATTGAATTAAGAAATCAGGGCGGGCTGGAGAGATGGCTTAGCGGTTAAGGTGCCTGCCTGCTAAGCCTAAGAACCCAGTTCCAATCTCCAGGTCCCACGTTTAGCCAGATGCAAGGGTGCAATGCCACACTTTCCCACAAGGGGGCGAACACATCTGGATTTTGTTCACAGCAGCTGAGAGACTGCTGGCGCACCCATTCTCTATCTGTCTCCCTCTCTCTCTGTCTCTGTGTCTCTCTCCAAAAATAAAATAAAATAAAAAAGAAATCAGGGCTGTGCCAGGTGTGATGGCACATGCCTTTAATCCCAGCACTCAGGAGGCAGAAGTAGGAGGATTGCTGTGAGTTCGAGGCCACATTGAGAATACATAATGAATTCCAGGTCAGCCTGAGCTAGAGTGAGACCCTGCTCAAAAAAAAAGAAAAGAAAAGAAAAGAAAAGAAAGAGAAAGAAAGAAAAAAAAAAAGAAATCAGGCTGGGTATGGTGGTACACACCTTTAATCCCAGCACTCAGGAGGCAGAGGTAGGAGGACTGCTGTGAGTGCTGTGAGTCAGAGGCAAGCCTGGAACTATAGTGAGTTCCAGGGTTTAGCCTGGGCTCAGTGAGCCCCTACCTCAAAAATGACCCCCCCCCCCATAAAAAGAAATATATTCTGGATCAAGACTGGGTTAGGTGGGTTAGTTAACTATGATATGGTTATGATAAGATGGTACATACTCAAAGTAGACTTCTCTTTGGTTTATAATTGTGAGGTGACGATCACAGATGGTTCAGCTGCCCGTGTTGTAGTTGCATCTCTCTTCAGGAAACAGAAAGCTGGTCTAATCTCAGACATCAGACTCACTGATGGGCACCAGTCAGTTTAATCAATATCTTAAGAAGTAATTTTATTGACCTAGTCATGTATTTAAAAACATTCTCCTTAATTGAAGGAAGTATGCCTTAGTCTTCAGTTTTGTCACATGGTGGATGATTAACATTATTGAACTACAGAGGCTGAGGAGATGGCTCTGTGGTTAAAGGTGTAAATAACAGCAGAATGAAAGTTGACATGTAAAAGATCTGTAAGAAACCCCCTTCCTCCCTCCCTGTCGCTGTCGGCTTCATGTTGCTGGGATGAACAGCCAAACTAGGCACAGTTTATAGGAGGAAGGGGTTGATTTCAATCTTAAAGATCAAGGGGGGAAGTTCCATCAGTGGCGGAAGAAGCTGCTTCCATACATCCAAGTGGAGAAACCCATCACCAGCCAGAAAACACCAAAAGCGACAAACACAACACTGGCAGCAAACAGCAGGCACCCCGAGGGAGCTCAGACTGCTCTCCACACCTTTAAACTGGAAATCAGCTCCACCTTCTAATACACCTTAGGGCTGGACTCCAGGATCTGCCATCAGTGACACCTCCTCCAGCCAGGCAGCTGGAGATCCAAGTTACAAGCTTTATAAAACACCTGAGTGTATGGGGGACATGCATTCACACTATCTCACTCCACCCTGGAGAAGTTGGTGTGTGTGTCCTGGCGGTTTCATCTGCTGTTTGTCTCCTCTTTCTCTCTTTCTTTCTCTCCTTCCTTCCTTCCTTTCTTTCTTTCTTTCTTCTTTTCTTTCTTTCTTTCTAATCATTTCATCTAACTTTTCTCATCCTCTGGTTCAGTCTTTTCTGTAATAAGTGTCATTTATTGGAAATTAGTGTCATGTCATATAATCCCATGGCCTTTGTTCATCTTGAGCAAGGAGAAACCTTTTTTTCCCATGGTTGTTATTTACTCCTTCTAAGCAAGCAGTCCAAATGCAAGGAAAGGTGGCTTGTCATCCAGGAAGCTTACTGCATGGTAGATGGGCTCCCCACCTTATTATTTTCTAAAATTGATATTCATAAACGCTATTCATCATCTGATACATTAACGGGTCCTCATAATCATTCATGATTACAATAGTATGTTCATCATAAAACGATTTAAAATTCTCTTAAAGCCCCAACTTGAAAAAAAATTGCCACTTAGTCACTGATATTTTGCTATGGATTAGAAACAAGATCTTTCTCTCACATAATGTCTTGATGTAGTCGAGGCTGGCGTTGAGTTTGCAGTTCTCTTGCTTCAGCCTTTGAGTGTTAGAGCTATGTCACTGAGCCCCATTTTTAAATTTATGATTTCTAGATGAATTCAGTTTGTTTAATCAAGATGCTTTTTTTCCCCTTTTTTAAAGAGCTAAATAATTTAAAAGCAGCAGCAGCAGCAGCAGCATCCCTCCCTTTCCAGTCCTGCTGCATCCGTCTGGTTGCTGTTGCTGGCTGGAGTGGTGGAGTCTCAGCCAGGAAAGAAGGCTCTGGCCCAGCTCACAGGCGGGGAGACAAGAGCCAAGAAAAGGTTCCTTTGGCACTAGAGCATTACTGAAATAAAATGAATCTATTTTACAAACCAAAGAAGGCTCTAGCAATCAATCTTTCTTTCTTTCTTTCTTTCTTTCTTTCTTTTTTTTTTTTTTTTTTTTTTTTTTTTTGGTTTTTCGAGGTAGGGTCTCACTCTAGCCCAGGCTGACCTAGAATTCACTATGTAGTCTCAGGGTGGCCTCGAACTGATGGCCATCCTCCTACCTCTGCCTCCCGAGTGTTGGGATTAAAGGCGTGTGCCACCACGCCTGGCTCTAGCAATCTTTTTAAGATGTTTTGGAGCCATAGGTAAAGCGCCTCTGCAAATCTGATGCAGAGTTTAAACCATTTTATTTATTTATTTATCTATTTATTTATTTATTTTTGTTTGTTTGTTTATGTTGGTTTTTCAAGACAGGGTCTTGCTCTGGTCCAGGCTGACCTGGAACTCACTGTGTAGTCTCAGGGTGGCCTCGAGCTCATAGCAATCCTCCTACCTCTGCCTCCTAAGTGCTGGGATGAAAGGCATGCGCCACCAGGCCTGGCTGTTATTTATTTTTTGTGTATCTGTCTGTCTGTCTGTCTGACTGCCTGGATGTGTGAGTTGCATGTGAAGGTCAGAGGACAGGCTCCACGTGTATACACTCTTCTTCCACGTTCTTTGAGACAGGGTCTCTTGCCACTGGAAATGAAACCCTTGAGTGTTGGACTCTCCTGACTCCAACTCCCATTGCCCTTAGCATGTTGGGATCACAGGTACATGCGCTACTCTGCATCTGGCTTTACAGGGGCCCTAAGGGAGGATCAAACTCAGGTCAGTAGGCTTTGCAAACAAGCACACCTTTAATCGCTGAGCCATCTTCCCAGCCCTGGACCATTTTTCCATGGAGGTGTGGCGATGCTAAATGCTCCGAATGTTTTCCGTTTCGGAGGCTCATGGGATTTCCCACCCTAAGGTAGTTTCAGAACCTCCTTGACATATTCAGGGTAATAAGAACCCGGAATCTGCTGAATGTACCTGAATCACCTTGGAGCATTTGACCTGTTCACCTTTACAGTCACTTCTCAAGGGAAGATTATAATTACAGGGGATGTTTTCTGTCTCCTAGGATGGTCTGATAACCTGTCATGTATTATCAAAAAGAATTAATTGTGTTTAGCAATACCTTCACAAGACCCTCACAATAGGAGAAAAAGATGATATCAAATTGAAAGAGAGACTAATGGAGAGAGGGAGGGGATATGACGGAGAGTGGAGTTCTGAAGGGGAATGGGGGAAGGGGAGGGAATTATCACGGTTTGTTGTCTGTAAGTATAGAAGTTGTCAATAAAAAAAAATTTGAAAAAAGAATTAAATGTGGGTTTTCAGACCTCCTAGGACAGTCTGATAACCTATCATGTATTATCATGAAGAATTAATTGTGGGGTTTAGATCCCCCAATTTGAAATATAGTCACTGGTTGTTATACCAAACAGTTCACATACTCTTGGTCTTTTTAAAATATTTTTTAAATTTTTATTTATTTATTTACTTGAGAAAGAGAGAGAGAGAGAATAGGTGCACAAACGAACTCCAGACTCATGTACATCTGGCTTATGTGGGTCCTAGAGAATTGAACCTGGGTCCTTTGGCTTTGCAGGCAAGTGCCTTAACCTTCAAGCCATCTCTCCAGCTCTGTTGGTCTTTTTTGCTTGTGTGTGTGTCCATATGTATATATGTACTTGCATGTGAGTGTAGGCATGCATGTTCCGTAACACTTGTGGTGTATGTCTGTGTGTATATTATGATGTACACTCACATGTGAGTGTGGGTGTGCATGTTCCACGGCATTGTGGAGGTCAGAGGACAGCTCTTGGATGATGGGCCTAGCCTTCCACCTTATTCTGAGGCAGGGTCTCTCATTGTGGCTCTTGGCTGCACTCACCGGCCTAGCTGGTCCACAAGCTTCTGAAAATTCTCCAGTTTCCACATAAGGCAGATGCACAAGCTAATACATGGGTCTGGAGTTCATTTACGGTGGCTGAGACCCCATGTACCCATTCTGTCTGCCTTGCTCTCTGTCTCTCTCTCAAATACATTAAAAAATAATAATAATAAAATTGGGCCAAAGGAGACGCTGACCTTTATGTAAGGTGACGCTTTCTCAACGAAACATGTCAGTTGACCCGAGCCCCTTGTCTGTGGTAGGCACTTTGTAGTTGGGCTGTCAGTAAGGTCAAGGCTGGTCGAACTGATCTAGGAACATGGTCAGATTTCTCACAAGCTGCACACATTGATGGGAGAATGGAATGTTTGAAATCCCTGGGCGAAGGACAAACCCTGCCTCATCGACTCACAGGGTACGGCATGTTCAGAATCTGATTGAGTCTAAGGTGGACCCTTAGTGGTTGGAAAGAATGGTGGTGGCCACTCATTTTGCAGAGAAGGGTGAGGCTCAGGGACGTGAGAATGACCCCTTGGCCAGGAAGAGGCAGAGACTTGACCTTAGTTCTGGCTGCTCATAGCAGCGGGCTCCTAAGCATACATTTCTGTGTCTCCTGGATACAGATTTTGACTTTGGGGGCCCGATCTGTAGCTAATGATTATTGTTACCAACGCAGTAGACGTGTTTAGATTTGGACAGGCGGCTTTGAAGAGCAGGGTGCAAATGGCTGTGGATATGATGTGAAGGACAGCGCAGGTGTGGAACCCGAGCCCTTGGCGTCCTGTTGAATAAGAGAGAACCACGTGAATCCGTCAAACTTTGTCAGTGAGGTTGCAGATTCTCTTCCGACTCTTCGTTCGACAGGAATTGTTCATGCATTTGAACATCTCCTCCCATGAAAGTTGACAGACATAGTGATGAGGGTGCCCTGATGTGTTGCTGCTGATAGTCCCTGGCCCACGCACAGGGGCCTCCTCCCAGCCACCAGAGGTGGGAACCCCACGAGTCAAAAGGCTCCTGAACAACTGGTGGCATTTTCTTTCTTCCTTATAAGAAGCAGCCACAAGGAAAATCCAAGGTAGGGCCTCACCACAGACGGCCAAGGCCCCAGGAAGGGTTCTGTGGCCTTCGTGGGCTGTGTTGAGAGTCATAAACACTTCCCAGAGAGCTTTGCACTTTCTTGTTCACTCTCTAAGTGACTCTTCAGCTGAATCCTTGTGCATCGCTGGTAGTAGTTCAGTCTCAACCTTTTGGGGTCTTTGTTTAAGGAAAAAACAAATCCTTTGATGTATAGCATTTTTCTCTTCAGAAATAAACTCACCTCCTTCCTTCCTTCCTTCCTTCCTTCCTTCCTTTCTTTCTTTCTTTCTTTCTTTCTTTCTTTCTTTCTTTCTTTCTTTTTTTTTCCTTTCTTTTTTTGGTTTTCCAAGGTATGGTCTAACTCTTGCTTAGGCTGACCTGGAATTTACTATGTAGTCTCAGAGAGGCCTTGAACTCATGGGGATCCTCCTACTTCTGCCTCCTGAGTGCTGGGATTAAAGGCATGTGCCACCATGCTTGGCTCCTTTTTTCTTTTTTAACCTAGTTTTTGTTTTAGTTTTTTGAGGTAGGGACTCACTCTAGCCCAGGCTGACCTGGCATAAACTCTGTAATCCCAGGGTGGCCTCGAACTCACAACGATCTTCCTACATCTACCTCCCAAATGCTGGGATTAAAGGTGTGCACCACCACACCTGGCTTTATGAGCTTTTTTTGTTAGTTTTAATTTAATTTGATTTAATTTAATTTTATTTTTTTTTGCTGGATGTGGTGGCACACACCTTTATGAGAGACTGAGAGGGAGGGGTAGAAAATTGGTGCACCAGTTCAGGTGCAACTGAACTCTGGACGCCTGCACCCCCTTGTGCATATGCACAACCTTGAGCATGCGTCACCTTGTGTGTCTGGCTTACATGGGATCTGGGGAGTTTAACATGGGTCCTTGGGCTTTGCAGGCAAGTAAGTGCCTTAACCACTCTCCTGCCCGAGCTTTTTTTTAAATTGAAAAAAAGTTTGAAAATATCAGAAATGAATATCCATATTCCTACTGTGCAGGTTTTTCATGTTTTTTTTTTCTTTTTTAACTCATTATGGCACTAACCTTATGTATGAATGCGGTCAGTTTGAATTCCCAGTCTTTAGATGCTACAGTACTTTAATCAGTATTGGGTGTGACTTTATTTACTTTTTCTCTTGCCCTTCTTTCTGTCTCTGAAAAGCCTGAAAGTGCAGCGATTTCCTTTCAGTAATACCTCGTCTAATCTTGTCTGTGGGCCGAGTCACTGACAGCTGTGTCACCGTGCCTGCCTTGCTTGGCAGGAAGCTTGCCTCCTTCTCTAATACCACCCTGATTACTTTTAAGTGCATGCCCCCAAGAACAAAGGGCATTTGATTCCCGTTACAGTGAAAGTGGCTGTTTATATCCACCGTGGCAAAAGAGACAGAAGGATAGGCTCATACGTTCCTGTCCTTATCTGCCTGGGGCCGAGGTGGCCGCCCGCCGGGCTGTGGGCGCTTTGTATGTGTGGCTTCGGGATAAGTGTGATCTGCACCGCTATACCCCATCCGACTCTTATTGGGCAGCCTTTTTGAATTACATTAAAAAAAATTCTATCAGGGCCTTTCATTGTCCTGTAGAATTGCAGTATCTTTATAGCATTAAAACATATATCTTAGAGAGTGGTACAAGATGGAATGACTTCTTTTTTTAAATATATTATTGATTTATTTATTTGAGAGAAAGAGAGAGAGAGAATGGGCATGCCAGAGCCTCCAGCCACTGTAAGCGAACTCCACATGCATGTGCTCCCTGGTGCATCTGGCTTACGTGGGTCCTGGAGAATCGAACCAGGATCCTTTGGCTTTGCAGGCAGATGCCTTAACCGCTAAGCCATCTCTCCAGCCCCCAAGGAAATGTTTGAATGATGGGGTGATATATAAGTATCAGACCTTCTGCTTTTCTAATTTATTGCCAAAACATGGGCACTACCACCCCAGGCTGGGCTTTGTTAGCCTAGCTGAGTATAAAAATAGCCACTAAGCTTGTCTGCAATTATCTTTACATTTTCTCTACACTGATTTGGTATCTTAACAGAGGTAAATGGAAAAAGATTTGACTTGTGAGTTGGATAAAATTATTCACTAAACATATGGTTCACATATAAGTAGGACAAAGAAAGAAGCTAGCCTCCCTTGGAGTGAGGCAGGGATGTGGGAGTGAGGGCCAACAGCCAGAAAGAATGCCTCTTACAAATTACTCCATTCAGACTTGTGAGAGGGAGCGCTCCTGTGCCAGCAGCCATTCTCAGACTGTTCCTATCTTTATTTTTCTTTATTTATTTGAGAGAGAGAGAGAAATAGGCAGGGGGAGAGAGAAAGAATGGGCACATCAGGGCTTCCAGCCACTGCAAACAAACTCCAGATGTGTGCACCCACTTGTGCATCTGGCTTATGTGGGTCCTGGGGAATCGAACCTGGGTCCTTTGGTTTGTAGGCAAGTGCCCTAACCACTAAGCCATTTCTCTAGCCCCTGTTCCATTTCTAAAGGCAACTCATTTGTTTGTTTGTTTGTTTGTTTGTTTGTTTTTTTCAAGTACTAACAAGATTAACCATTTGGCCATAACCCACTATCATATTGGACTCAATTGAATCTGACTCTTTAGTTTGTAACTTTACCACTTTAGCCAAATAAACCTTCTGTGCTACAGTGTATTAATATGGAAACTAGGAATCATAATGTCATTGGATTTGGAAATGATTGTGAGTATTACGTAAGCTACTACTCAAAGTAAAACTTAAAAAAAAAAAAACAACTTCTTAAGCTATGGACTTCAACCCCATATGAAGTTGTGTGAAAAACCTAGTGACAGCAAGAGGTTTCTAAATGTACTGTGACCGAAAATTAATTCAGAATCAAGCACCCAAGGAGTCTGAGGTATTCTAGCAGCACTGGCCTGTGTTGTGCTGTGTGACTTCACTGCAGCCTTGGTTCTTGTCACTCAACATACATACTTTGTACTGCGCCTGCTGTCACACCAGACACCAACCACACTGCCCAAGACACCTTGGCTTACATTTGAGATGCTTCTATGCTATGAAATACAGCATTTTGACTGTACATTACAAGTTTTCTGCTCTTACAGAAAACGTAATTATTTAAAAAACAAATAATATTTTCCTAAAGTTATTCCTTAGCATGTAACTATCAAGTTAGTACACCTTTGGATTATATAATATTAGAATGCCTGACTTTTTAAAAACATACTTGTGGGGCTAGAGAGATGGCTTAGCAGTTAAGGCGCATGCCTGCAAAGCCTAAGGACCCCGGTTTGATTTTCCAGGTCCCACGGAAGCTAGATGCACATGGTGTCACATGCACCTGGAGTTCATTTGTGATGGCTAGAGGCCCTGGCACACCCATTCTCACTCTTTCTCTATCTCTCTCTCCCTTTCTCTGTCTCTAATAAATAAATTAATTAATTAAAAATATATTAGAAAATATATTTGTATTTATTTGCAAGGAGAGAGAGAGGGAGTAAGAGAGTGAGTGTGGGTGTACCAGACCTCTTGTTGTAAATGAATTCCAGACAGTCCAGGCATTTTGTGGATCTGGCTTCACATGGGTATTGGGGAATTGAACTGAGACTTGCTGGCTTTGCAGGCAAATGCCTTTAACTACTTGATCCATCTTCCCAGCCTTAGAATGTTTGATTTTAAAAATTACTGTTTGAGTTACTGGCTTTAAATTGTATTAAGAAAAATCAGTAAATGAATTTTGACTTGAGATTAGAAGAGAAGCTCCAGTTTTTAGAAATGGTCTTAAAACATATTTCTGTCATTTTGTCCTATGTATTTATGCAAAGTGGTGTTTTCAGCTTTGATGATTGTAAAATCAAAATGTCCAGCCTGTCTGAAAGATGCTGTACATCCTGTAACATCAGATATTGAGCTAGTATTTAATTCTTATGTAATACTGAATGAGCATAGCTATCTCATTAATATGCAAATTTGCCTTTGTTTTTAATAAATGGTAAAATGGTAAAGGGAGAGGCTTACTGGCTAGGATTCCTGTTGTACTGGGATGACAAGTAGACTTGTTTGAATCACCCAGTCTTCCACTTTCTTTCTCCTGATCCTAGGGTTTCAACATCCACAGAAAATATTTTATAATTTATTTATGTGTCCCTTATTCAGACAAGCATTTAAGATACCGGGTGACTGGGTAAAGAGATTTCGTAGGCCATGTGGAACCGCTGTGATCATTATAAGTGATGTTTCCAACTTTCTGGAATGTGGAATGTCCAAGTTCCCTCCAGTTTGAAACTGAGTCAAAGAGTTGCTGAAATATGCAGTTAGCCAACTCTGTAATGAAATCTTTCTGGAATAAAAACAGGGATTAAGTGTAGTCACGAACAGAGCCGCTCCTCTCACTCACTGTAATGACAGTTTTCAGATCCAAACACTGCGTGCATGAACCTCCTTTGTCTGCATTTGACCTTTTTACAAACATCTTCCCTGAGGTGTCGTTTACATTCTGCCACAGTTACATCCATGATTTTAGTAACAATGGAGTGCTTTTAAAAAGATTTTATTAGGGCTGGAGAGATGGCTTAGCAGCTAAGGCACTTATCTGCAAAGCCAAAGGACCTAGGTCCAATTCCCCAGGACCCATATAAGCCAGATGCACAAGGTGACGCACGCATCTGGAGCTCGTTTGCAGGAGCTCCATTCTCTCTCTCTCTCTCTCTCTCATAAATAACTAAAAATTAAAAAAAGATTTCATTAATGCAACTCTCACTGCAGTCTAGTCTGAAAACATTTCCCCCATCCTAGAGGGGTCCCAGTCTCCATTTGCAGTCACTTCCTGCTACCAGCTCAGCCCAGACAAACACTAATCCATGTTGGTCTCTATAAATTTGCCTTTCCTAGCTAGAGAAAGAGGCAGAGAGAGAATGGGCACGCCAGGGCCTCCAGCCACTGCAAATGAACTCCAGATGCATGCACCACCTTGTGTATCTGGCTTATGTGGGTCCTGGAGAATCAAACCAGGGTCCTTTGGCTTTGCAGGCAAGTGCCTTAACCACTAAGCCATCTCTCCAGTCCTGTGTTTTTATTTTTTGAGATGAGGGCCCGTGTTGGTCTAGAACTCCTGATCTCCCTGCCATTGTTCCAAGTGGATTTGAATTTTGGATTTGATGGGTGAGTTAAACAAGGAACGGCCCTTGGAGGAAGGCCTCAAAGAGTCTTCACACACATGGGCACATATGCCTTCAAACACTTGGTCATTTGGAGTTGGTTACTAGGTATATTCAGGGCAGTTTTTTTTCACTTGAAAGGTGAGTATGGTGTTATGTTTAGAAGGCAATACTGACGTAAACATCTGAACACAGACGTAGTCTACAGAGGGCATTTGAGAGCTTTTAGAAATCACCTCTCTATAGGAAATGATTGTTTGGACTTTCTTAGTCCTTAGTCTTTATACTCCAGAGGTAGCTTGCTTTGATTAAGCCTGTGCTTTTTAAATTAGATGGATTTAGGGCAGGAGGTAACCTTGGGGCTAACGTTGGTAGGCTCATTGGAGCATATGAGTAGCAGATTTGACAGACCAGATAGTAATGTTGCCAGAGCCGCGGCCAGTTTCAGATCAGTGCCGCTGGCTCTGTGTGATTCATGGACCGTGATCAGTTCTGGTGGATGGCAGGTTTCATCCCCAAACAAAGAATGATGGATTTGGTTCTCAAGAGAAAGGTCTTCCTCCAGAGAACGGCAAGCTGTGAGTATAAGGAGATTAACGTTCTCAAGAGAGCTTTACTACGTAACTATTTTGATGCAATATCTGAATGACATTTATGGTCCTAAAAGAATGTGCTTATTTATTTTCTTTGAAGAAATGTGAGATCACAGTATCTTAGAAAGGTTTCAATGCCAAAACAGAACTCTTGCTACATCTTTTTCTCCTCCCCTAACTCCTTTTTCTCCCTCCCTCCCTCCCCTCCCTCCCTCCCTCCCTCCCTCCCTCCCTTCCTTTCTCTCTTTTTCTCTTTCCCTTCCCCCCTTCCCTTCCCTTCCCCTTCCGCCTCCCTCTTTCTTTCTTTCTTTCTTTATTTCTTTCTTTCTTTCTTTCTTTCTTTCTTTCTTTCTTTCTTTCTTTCTTTCTTTCTTTCTTTCAAGAATGGACACATCTGGGCCTCTAGCCATTGCAAAAAATTCCACACACATGCACCACCTTGTGCATCTGGCTTTACATGAATACTGGGGAATTGAACGTGGGTCCTTTGATTTTGCCAGCAAGCACCTTAACCACTAAGCCATCTATCTCTCCAGCCCACCCCTAAGTCCTTTAAAAACAAAAGCTATTTTTTTTCTTTGTGTGTATGTGAGTGCGGGTGCAGGTGTGCTGTGGCATACACGTGGCAGTCAGGAGACAACCTCCAGGTGTGTGTTCTCTGCTCCCACCTTCTCTTAGATAGGATCTCTCTCATTCTATTGCTGCATGCACTTTGTGTCCAGCTTTACATGGGTGCTGGGAAGGCTTGAAATTGAGCAGGCAGGCTTGCAAACAAGTGCCTTCAACCAATGCAAGTCTCCCCAGCACCCACATGTGCAAATAAATAAATAATAATTTCTTAATTAAACAAATTTAATTTAATTTATTTATTGGGGGATGGAATGGGTGCACCAGGGCCTCTAGCCACTGTAAATGACTCCAGATGCATGCACCACCTTGTGCGTCTGGCTTACATGGGTCCTGGGGAAATGAACCTGGGTTCTTGGGCTTCACAGGCAAGTGCCTTAACCGCTAAGCCATCTCTTCAGCCCAAATAATAATTTTTAACAAGATTTAACTGATACCAGCTTATGAGGCACAGTGTGATATTTTGAAATGTGAATTCAACATATAAATGATTAAGTCACAGGTGTTAGCATACTCATTGCCTCAAACATTTCCCAACTTCCTAATCACATGGACAATCTTCCAACCAACCTACACCTTAGTTCATTCATACGAGAACATAAGTGAAAGCATTCAATCCATAATTAATGCTCAGTAAAATCTGCTTATTTGTATCTTGATAGGCATCTGGTTTGGTGAACAAGTAAGATGTAATCATAAAATAGCTTTGATTTGTACCCCACTGTGAAAGTCAAGTTAGTTAGATACCTTATCTCTGACTTTTCTGATTGCTCTTCATTGAAAAAAGTTTCAAGGTCTGGGATAGGGAGTGGCACAGTAGCTCAGAGTGCTTTCTGCATCTGCCCGAGGACCTTCGTTCAACCCTCAGTGCCCACATGCACAGCTGGGTGTGGCTACCCATGCCTGGAATCCCAGGGCTGAGAGCACGAGACAGGAGAATCACTGGGGCTTTATGGTCAGCTAGTCTAACCAACTAAACAAACAAACAAGCCAACCAACCAGGGAGCTCTAAGTTCAATAAGAGACTCGGTCTCAAAGAAATGAGGTAGAATAGTGACAGAGGAGGAAGACACCTGACATTCCCCCATAGCCTCCCCACCTGTGTACATGGCATGTGTGCATCTGTATGTAGTATACACACACACACAAAAAGAAAAACTTCTAAGGTCAGTTTCAATTGTTAAAATATTATTTGTTCAGGGGCTGGAGAGATGGCTTAGCAGTTAAGCCGCCTGCCTGCTAAGCCTAAGAACGCCAGTTCCTTCCAATGTTCAGGTCCCACGTTTAGCCAGATGCAAAGTGATGCAAGGGGCGCAATGCCACACCTGCCCACAAGGGGGCACACACATCTGGAGTTCATTCACAGCAGCTGAGAGGCTGTGGCACGCCCATTCTCTGTCTCCCTCCCTCCCTCTCTCTCTCTCTCTGTCTCTGTGTCACTCTCCAAAAAAATTTATCAGTTCAGAATTGGATGTCTATTTGGTTGTATTTATTTATTTTTAAAATATATTTTATTGGGCTGGAGAGATGGCTTAGTGGTTAAGGCACATGCCTACAAAACCTAAGGATCTAGGTTTGATTCTCCAGGTCCCACGTAAGCCACATGCACATGGTAGCGCATGCGTCTGGAGTTCTTTTTATAATAGCTAGAGGCCCTGCTGCGCCCATTCTCACTCTCCCTTTCTCTTCCTCTAATAAATAAATACAAATAAAATCTTTTTTTAAAAGTTTAAAATATATTTTATTTATTTGAGCGAGAAAGAGGCAGAGAGAGAGAATGGGTGTGCCCAGGGCCTCCAGCCACTGCAAATGAACTCCAAACACATGCGCCCCCCCCTTCCCCCCGTGCATCTGACTTACATGGGTCCTGGGGAATCGAACCGAGGTCCTTCGGCTTTGCAGGCAAATGCCTTAACCTCTAAGCCATCTTCTCCAGCCCCAACTTGGTTTTAGTTTTATTAGTGCTAAGGTTTGAACCCAAAGCCTCATATGCAAATGTGCTGTACAGACACTCTACTGTAGCCTCAGCTCAGAATATTCAATTTCAGATAATGATTAAAAAAAAAAAAGTTAAAATTTGTTTTAAAGTTAAATAATTTGCCCCTTTCTCCTTTTGTACATGTCACCCTGGCTGTCCTTCTGACTCTGTCTTCTGCCATGGTTTATAACAACCTCTGTGGGGATTGATAAAACAGGAGTAGAGGGCAGCATAAGAGAAGGATAAGAAAGTCCTTTGGGGCTGGAGAGATGGCTTAGCAGTTCAGGTGCTTGCCTGTGTAAGCCTAAGGACCCAGGTTCAATTCCCCAGTACCCACATAAGCCATATGCACAAGGTGGTGCATATGTCTGGTTTTCATTTGCAGTGGCTAGAGGCCCTGGTGTGCCCATTCTCTCCTTCCCTCTTTCTTTCTCTCTCCTTTAAATAAATAAATAAATAAATAAATAAATAAATAAAGTATTTTATATATATAAAAAGAAAATCCTTTTCTTGACAGGTACAATGACATGTACCCATGTTCTCTGAAGTTGATGGATGTTTTGGGCAGAATCTTGTCCTTGGGATTTTGGGGGAGTGTGATGGGCTGAACTGTATGCACCCGAATTCACATTTTGAAGTTTTAACATTTAATTCTTCAGAATGTGACTATTTGGAGATGGTTTTACAGAGGAAATAAGGTAACACAAGGTTATATGGGCCAGTCCTATTCAATAGCAGCTGTGTCCTTAAAAGACATAATCAGGGGCTGGGGGGGATGGCTTAGCAGTTAAGGCACTGGCCTGCAAAGCCTAAGAACCCAGGTTCGATTCCCCAGGACCCCCATAAGGAAGATGCACAAGGTGGCGCATGCGTCTGGTATTTGTTTGCAGTGGCTGGAGGCCCTGGTGCACCCATTCTCTCTCTCTGTCTTTCTCAAAATAAATAAATAAAAGTTAAATGCTAATTTAGAAAAAGACGTAATCAGGGCATAGACACAGGCAGATGTCTATGCGAAAACAAAGAGGGAAGGTGGAGATCCACCAGCCCCAGGGAGAGGCGCCTTGACATTGGGATTACGAATGGTCAGAAGTACGTCTCTGTTACCTAAGCCATAATGCCACTATGGTGACGTCTCATGGCGCCTCCAGCAGATCAGAAGGGGACCTTTAAAGACCGTTTTCTCCTCATCCGACCCCTGGAGCATCCTGAGGGAGCTCTCT
Source organism: Orientallactaga sibirica (assembly GCA_036365145.1). Classification (NCBI taxonomy): domain Eukaryota; kingdom Metazoa; phylum Chordata; class Mammalia; order Rodentia; family Dipodidae; genus Orientallactaga; species Orientallactaga sibirica. Next base: position 20,375,196 of record JAEOAD010000005.1, read on the forward strand.
TGCAGTTCTCCTGAGGAAGGTTTCATGCTGGCCTCTCTGGCCACTGCTGCTCCACCAGCCAGTCAGCTTTGGTCTGTCCTCCTTGTCTTTCTCATCCTCCCTGCGACAGAGATCTAAGATAGCTAATGATTCTCTGAGGAGTTGTCTACGTGAGACACGCAGGAAGCACGTATCTGTGTGACCATGACCCCAGCACTCAGGCTGAGTCATACGGGGACAGCTTCTCTCCCCTCTGTGATATGTCATCGAAGACTCACATGGGGTTGAGCAGGCATGATGACAGTACTGCAGAGCTCTCTCCAAAGAAAGCTCTTCCGGGGCTGGAGAGATGGCTTAGCAGTTAAGACACTTGCCTACAAAGCCGAAGGATCCAGGTTTGATTCCCTAGGACCCACGTAATAAATAAGTAAAGAAATTAATTAAAATAAAATACAAAGAAAGCTCTTCTTTAGTCTCTGACCCTTTAGACCCTGTATGTAAAGAAAGGATTCAGTCACCCTGCTACCAATTTTCTGTTACATCCTTCGAAAACGTGCATGTTGGATGAGCCACTGTGTAATGAAACGACTCTTCTGTCTTTGTGCTTCCAACTCCACACGTAGTGTTCACTCATTTGTTGAACATTTATTCATCCTATGAAGAGAGCCCCGTTGAAGTTGGAGGAATGACATTTAATGCTCATACAGCTGTGGTTTCGAGGCGTATTTGAGTTGGAATATAATTATCTCAGATAAGCTATCTCATACCAATCTCTGCTGGAGAGTTACATTAAATCTCTGTATTGCTCCATTCTCCGTAATTAACATGAGGTTCCATCATGTGATGATTGACAACCCGTGATGATGACCATTCAGTGACGTCTTTTGAATTGAGCAAGGAGTCTCCAAGGAAAACATCCATTCTAGATGGGGCCAGGGCTAGAATTGTATGTGAAATAACAAAACAGACAAATTCCTTTGCGGCGGGGTGGGGAAGAAGGGGCGGATTACTGGCTTGCCCATAGCTCTTCACAATCCAGCAGATGAAATCTGTATTCCTCAGGTTCTGTTGGAGGATCCTTGTTCTGAGCCGAACGAGTCGTTATTGAAATAGTCTGCTCCTTGGCCGGAGTTGGTATGTAGATCTAGTGGAGATGCATGGTGGAAATGGCAACGAGAAGGAAGGTGACAGGCGGGAAGAAGAAGGAGCAGGCTAAAAGAACTAGTCTTTAAGCTTCCCAGTGCTTTCTCAGTACATGGTGAACCCCAGTCATTATGTTGTTCACACAAATCCCTGTGCTCCTTCCCACTGCCCTAGAGATCAAAGAGAGGCCCACAGAGGTCAAACATGCGCTAGAAGGCTCTGCAGGCGCCTCATTTGTATCTTTGTCCTACACGTTTGTTCATGAAACACTGATTATGAAGCAATGACCAGGGCCAGGCATGTGTAAGCGAAATGCAAAATTCTGCCCTAAAAAAAAAAAAAATCCCCCTTTCCAAAATAAAAGGGCACTCAGAGATGTAATGTTTCAAATTTGCTGAAAAACGATGACAGGGCTGGGCGCGGTGGCGCACGCCTTTAATCCCAGCACTCGGGAGGCAGAGGTAAGCAGGATTGCCGTGAGTTCAGGGCCACTCTGAGACTACAGAGTGAATTCCAGGTCAGCCTGAGCTAGAGTGACAGGGCTCCCCGAAGCCCTCTCTAATATCCAGGATTTGAAGGAGTCAGTCCTCAGGGTAGAACCTTTGGAGAACTCTGCAGTGATTCTCAGCTCACATGTTTAGCCTTATCAGAGGACTACTTGGGGAGGTGGCACAAGTGTCCAACCCGAGTATGGAGAGATGGATGCCATGCCCTACCCTTCTCAGCCTGCCCAGATCCTGTGCAGGCTTTAAGACCAGCTGGGACATTGCCCCATTTAGAGATGATTCTCTGGGGCTGGAGAGATGGCTTAGCTTTCAAGGCGCATGCCTGCAAAGCCCAAGGTTCATTTCTCCAAGCCCCACGTAAGCCAGATGCACAAGGTAGCGCATGCATCTGGAGTTCGTTTGCAGTGGCTAGAGGCCTTGGTGCGCCCATTCACTACCTCTCTCTCTGTCTCTGATAATTAAATCAAAATGAAAATAAAAAAAGAAATGATTCTCTGATTTTTTTTTCCCTAGACCTCAAGGATTTCCAGCTCTTGAATTCCTGCAGTACCCTACTCCTTGTTGTGAGATTCTTTGTGTGTGTATGTGTGCTTGTATATGCCTGGGCACACCCGTGTGCTGGTGCCCATGTTCACATGTGTGCATATATGCGGAGACCAGAAGTAGATGTCTGGTGATTTCCTCAGTTGGTTTCCACCTTAATTTTTTTTACTTATTTGAGCGCGACAGATAGAGAAAGAAGCAGAGAGAGAGAATGAGAGAGGGAGAGAGAGGGACAGAATGGGCGTACCAGGGCCTCTAGCCACTGCAAAAGAACTCCAGATGCATGTGCCACCTTGTGCATCTGGCTTACGTGGGTACTGGGGAATCGAGCCTTGAACTGGGGTCCTTAGGCTTCACAGGCACGCACTTAACAGCTAAGCCATCTCTCCAGCCCTCACCTTAATTTTTGAGACAGGGTCATTCAACCTGAGCTCACCAATTCATGCAGACTAGCCAGATAGCTCCAGAAATCCTTCCATCCCTAACATCCCAGTCCTGGGATTATTCATGCGTGCCTCCAGGCCTGGCATTTGATGTGGGTGCCAGGGATCTGAACTCGGGTCCTCAAGCTTGTGCAGGCACTTTTCTCACTCAGCTACTTCCTTAGCCCTTCTTGTCTGTGTCGAGCGCCACAGCACATGTATGGAGGTCAGAGGACAGCCTCGGGGTGTCGGTCCTTTCCTTGCACCTGCAAACACCAGTGTCGCTGGCCCCAAGCTTCCAGATTCTTCTGGCTCCACCTCCCATTGCTGTCCAAGTGTTGGGATGATAGCCGTGTGTGCTACTTGCATCCAGCTTTACATGCTGGGGTCTGGGGGTCTGAACTCTGTTCTCAAGCTTATGCAGCAAGTGCTTTTCACCTCTGAGCCATCTCTTTACCTCCTCCCCGCTATTCTAGTAAATTGGACAGGAGCAGGCAGTATTCACCGGGCTCTGTTTCCCAAGTATAGTCCTTGTTCCAGATGCAGCAATAGAACTCACACGCGGAAGCCAAGCGTGGTGGCGCACGCCTTTAATCCCAGCACTTGGGAGGCAGAGGTAGAAGGATTGCCGTGAGTTTGAGGCCACCCTGAGACTACATAGTAAATTCCAGGTCAGCCTTAGCTAGAGTGAAACCCTACCTCAAAAGACCAACCCCCCCCCCCCAAAAAAAATCTCACATGCGGAGCTCTATGTGAGAGGCGCCATATTGTTAGAACGTTTTCCTAGGATGGTTGGTTTGAAGGGGCCTTTTGGACAATGCTTTTGTCTTGCCAGATTCTAGAGAATCAATGTTTCTGCAGCTCTGGGTAACAATCCATCTTTGCTGCAGAAAGATCACTCTCTGAGAAAACACTGAGAAGTATTTTAGCTTGTTCCATTTGCCCAACACTTTTCTCAGTGGTATGGATTTTATGTCTTCTGTTTTCTTGTCTGGACACACGTTAGGGCTGCGCTGTTGCCGAGGGCGCCATACAAGAATCCCCGGGCATACTCCATGATGCAAGGATTAGCTTGCAAGGCCCTTGCCTCACTTTGCATCCTGTGGTACGATCTTTCAGATGCTAAGGCATTCCTGTGACCCAAAAACATCACACCTGTTGTTATGAGTTACAATTACTCTATAGTGCCCCTGGCGGACTGGCTAATTGCTCACGTAGAAGAGAAAAGAGTCACTTTTCCAAACCCCAGCTCCTCCATCTCTAACCCTTTCCTTTGTGCTTGTCCGTCTAGTTGTACATCAGAATTACCCAAGGAAGTTCACCTTGGATTGCAGACATCTGGAACAAAAGAATTTAAATGGGAAGCAGAGCCCTGTGAACTAGTGCCTCCCACCCTGCCCCCCGCCACCGCCCCACAACCCGTCTAATTTAATTTATAGCAGATTGGTCTTGTTTATGAAACTGAATTTTTAAAAATCAGACATTTAGATAAGGGGAGATGAGAGATATGCATTGTTTGGGACTCAGAATGGATAGAGAGTATGAATAGAGAATGATTTTAAAAATTGTACAACTAGGTGTTAAAGATTGCAGGAATTCAAACACTGGAAATCCTTGATTGGATATATAATATGATATGATATAATATAATATATAATAATATAATATAAATCAGAATCGCTTATTTTAAAAAATATTTTACTTTTTCTTTATTCATTTGAGAGAGAGAGAAAGAGAATGGGTGCGCCAAGGCCTCCAGCTGCTGCAAACGAACTCCAGATGTGTGTGCCCCCTTGGGCATCTGGCTTATGTGGGTTCTGGGGAATTGAACCTGGGTCCTCTGGCTGCACAGGCAAGCACCTTGAACACTAAGCCATCTCTCCAGCCCCCAGAATTGCTTATACACGGGCCATGTTCCAACTGGTCTTCAAGCGTAGGTTTGGCAGGTTGAGAAGGAAGGGGCATGGCATCTATGTCAGACCCCTGTACAAGCGGTCTAATAGCACCTCTCAGGAAAGTGGTCCTTGGGCCTTGTTGGGTGGGAGTAAGAGATGATTTTAAACCACTTCAAATCCGTGGGGAGGTGTGATTGAGAATGTTCTGATGGGTCAAGCTTCCTGGGCTAGTATCAAAACATCTTGATTGAGGCTTTAAGCATGTCAGACAAAGGTCAAGATCATGTTGAGCTCTTCTTGAAAGTCACGTTATTATTGTTTTTGAAAGGGAAGATAATTCACTCCTGGGTTGCATCTTGTCTTTCTGCTCATCTCTGTACTGCTTAATCCTCACCCATTAGCATGAGGCCCACCATGTGATGACTGGCGACCAGTGATGGGTGGCATGATTGAACTGAACAGGGAATAAACTAATATTTCTGCTCATTGGGTAAGTGTCCTGTATTCTGCTTGAAGTGGGAAAATTTAATTGAGGTGCTTTTTCCATAGATATGTCTTCTTTCCGTATACAACCCAAATGAGACGACTCTGTAGCTCGATTTCATTGCAATTCTTTTGAAATACACATCCAGTAAAAGACACGTGGCTCGTTGGAAATAGGCATCTTAAGTGGTTTTTTTGCACAGATTGCCACTAGTGGCAAGGCTACTAGCCACCATGTAGATGTCACTTGACCAAAGGGAAGCTGTAGCAAAGTCTGGGCACTGAGATTGGGGCTGTAAAACCCCAGCTGACCTAAAGAAGGCAAGTCTGTGACTTATTCCCAGGTCATTTTCAGGAAGAGGAGGTGCCAAAGAGACCTGGCATTTTTCTCTCTTTCTTCCTTTCCTTTTTTAAAATTTTTGTTTATATTTATTTATTTATTTGAGAGTGACAGAGAGAGAGAGAGAATGGGCACACCAGGGCCTCCAGCCACTGCACACAAACTCCAGATGCATGTGCCACCTTGTGCATCTGGCTTATGTGGGTACTGGGGAATCAAACCTTGGACTGGGGTCCTTAGGCCTCACAGGCAAGTGCTTAACTGCTAAGCCATCTCTCCAGTCCCGAGACCTGGCATTTTTCTAGGGAGCCGGGTGACTTCTCACTAGCCATGGCTTCTAGGTGTTAGCTTCTTTCACCAGTGCCAGGAAGGCCAAGGTTCCTTTCTCAGTAACTCAGTTTACACCCATCTTAGAGGTCTTGTTTCTAAGGCTATTTATGCAGGTTTCCAGCATTTCTTTACCCTCAGCACCCGTCTCCGTCATCACGAGGTTATGCCCGTGGACCACCCAGCTATTACATTCTCAAAGCTTTGGACTGCAGGAAGATATTCATTTAGTAGTTAAGACCTTCTCCTGGGAACTTTTGGAATTTGCTATTTTATTTATTTAATCCACTTCAAGTAACAGTTCACATACTTCTTACTGCCAGGTGGAAAGAAAGAAAGAAAGAAAGAAAGAAAGAAAGAAAGAAAGAAAGAAAGAAAGAAAGAAAGAAAAAAAAGAAAAAGAAAGAAAAAAGAGAAAGAAAGAAAGAGAAAGAAAATGAAGGAAGGAAGAAAAGAAAAGAAACCACTAAAGACAAACACACCAAAAAAGAAAAAAAGAAAAACTAACCCAACACCCATGCAACCCTTTTGACCTCAAACAAAAAGCTAACCCACTATTGCCTAAGACGCCGTGATCTGTGAGTGAAGGAATGCTTCAGGCGGTTCTGCTGTGGTGGGCCACACAGTTTGTGGGTTACCCCAGCTGTTGCGGCTGCTCTTTCCCTTGCCTACTGCATTGATTTGCTCTTTTTCCTTGGTTATTTCCAGACAGTGGAAGAAAGTACACTTGAAGGATGGTTTCCATATTGTAGACATAGAATAGAAACCCTAGGTCAGTGACAGTTTGGTAATACCAATTATCATTATTTCTGTTTTGATTCATCAAAAGGTGATTTGTTTTGATAGAGAAAAAGAAACCAGCTCAGTTTTTGTTTATAAACTAGATCCTGTCCAATCTTCTGTGTCATGACAAATGTCATCTTAGGTTCTCTCTCTCTCTCTTTTTAGCTTTTCGAGGTAGGGTCTTGCTCAAACCCAGGCTGACCTGAATTCACTCTGTAGTCTCCGGCTGGCCTTGAACTCAGCGATTCTCCTACCTCTGCTCTACCTCTGCCTCCTGAGTGCTGGGGTTAAAGGGGTGCCCCACCACGCCCAGCTTGTTTTTGAAACAAAGTCTTGTGTAGCACAGGCTGGTCTCAGACTCGAGATCCTCCCGCCTCCACTTCTGAAGTGCTGAGGTTATAAGCAAATGCCACTGGCCTAGGTTCTTGAAGAGTATGAAGATCAACCAAGGAGCTCTCTGGATCTTACCCTTTGAGACTCAGCTTCTGTAGGGTCTAGACTAGGGGTAATGCATTTCACAAACTGTTCCCTGGTCCTGATGTGGGAAAATGAGGGGGTGGGCCAAGCAGCTCTGCTCTGGACTTTAAACTTGCTGTGCAGGTACCAGCGCGGCCTTCTCTGTGATTAAGCACTTGCCAATTAACCATGTGTAATTACAGTGTGTGCGGTTTCCAAGGCAACAGGCATTCTATCACTTCTGTGGAGGCTGGGAAGATTGAAAGGAACCTGAGAGGCTACAGGGACAGGGTGGCCTCTGGATTAAATGCCATCAGAATGCTTTGTGATGACTGGGGTTGTCATGCAGCTCACCTAAGGCAACAGCAATGAAAGCGAACACATTAGAATCTGGGGACTCATCTCTAAGGGTGACTTCTGGAGGCAGCAGCAAGGACATTAGTAGAAGGACGAGGATAGCCATTCGGTTGCTTTCCCTGTATTTTCAAAGCATGTTTGTTCCAAATAAGAACGAGGAGGGGGCTGGAGAGATGGCTTAGGGGTTAAGCGCTTGCCTGTGAAGCCTAACGACCCCAGTTCGAGGCTCAGTTCCCCAGAACCCACGTAAGCCAGATGCATATGGTGGCACATATGTCTGGAGTTCGTTTACAGTGGCTAGAGGCCCTGGTGCACCCATTCTCCCTCTCTCTCTCCCTCCCTTTCTCTTTCTCTAATAAATAAATAAAAATAAAAACTTTAAAAAAAAAAAAAAAGAGGGCTGGAGAGATGGTTTAGTGGTTAAGATGCATGCCTACAAAGCCTAAGGACCCCGTTTCAATTCTCCAGGTCCCACGTAACCCAGATGCACATGGTGGCGCATGCATCTGGAGTTCGTCTGCAGTGGCTAGAGGCCCTCACGCGCCTGTTCTCACTTGGTCTCCCTCTCCCCCGATCTCTAATAAATAAATAAAAACAAAATCTTAAAAAAAAAATAAAAGAATGAGGAGGCACACAAAATGGCCTTTGTGGTTTGAATATAAACCGTGTCCCATAGATTAATGTGTTTGACTGCTTAATCCTCAGCTGGAGGTGCTGTTTGAGAAGGTTGGGGTGCCTTTGGGAGATGAAGCCTTGGTGGAGAAAGTGTGTCACTGGGGGACAGGTCCTGGGGTAGCCCAGCCCTGCTTGCCACGCACAACCCCTCTTACTGCTACTTCCCTGCGGTAGGGAAGATATGATGCCCAGCTGTCAGCTCCTTCCATACTTCCCCCTCCATAATGAAGCTTCCCCTCTAAAATGTAAGCCAAAAGTAAACCCTTTCCCCCCAGAAGCTGCTTCTGGCCAGCTGTCATGTTCCATCAAGGAGAAAGTAACTGATACATCCTTGAAAGAGTTAAAAAAAAATTGCCTTGTTAGGCATTTGTCTGCCACCCCTAGTTCTCAAGGAGAATAGTCCTATTGGCTAAAAGTTCACCTGTTACTTTCTGTCAGCTTGAAATTAACATTTATTGAGTACTTACTCTGCAGTAGGAACTTTCACATGGATTATTTTGCCGTTATAATCTTTTTTTTTTTTTTCGAGGTAGGGTCTCACTCTGGTCCAGGCTGACCTGGAATTAGCTATGTAGTCTCAGGGTGGCCTCGAACTCACGGCGATCCTCTTACTTCTGCCTCCCGAGTGCTGGGATTAAAGGCGTGTGCCACCACGCCCGGCTTGCCGTTATAATCTTAAATGCACTGTAATCTTTGTTTAGAATTAATGAAGGAAAGATAAACTGTGCCACATTTTAACACAGTACTGGCTGGCTTGTAGGTTTTCATTATGAAGATGTGTAGGTCATGGGAAAATGTTTAGCTGCCAGTCAGACTTTAGACTTTAGGATGTGTTAGCAATCAAGTTTCTTAACATCTCAGAATTGAGACTTTTTGGTTGTGGTGGTACTGGGGGGATCAAACTTGAGGTCTTACATATGCTAGACAGCTGGTAGAGACCCAGTCCTGTAGTCTTATTTGAAAAAATGTTTTGGCAGGGGGCTGGAGAGATGGCTTAGCAGTTAAGGTGCTTGCCTGCAAAGCCTAAGGACTCACGTTCCACTCTCCAGATCCCATGTAAGCCAGATGCACAAAGATGAGGCAAGCGCAAGGTTGCACATGCCCACTAGGTGGTGCAAGCATCTGGAATTCGATTGCAGTGGCTGAGGCCCTGGTGCGCCAATTCTCTCTCTCTAAAATAAAAAAAAAATGTTTATATGAGAGAGAGAGAGAGAGGTGGGGAGCAGTCAGGAAGAGAGAATATGAGCATGCCAGGGCCTCCTTTCACTGCAAACAAACAAAATCCAGAAACATATGCCACTTTGTACACCTGTCTTTATGATGATACTGGGAAATGGAACTCAGGCTGTCAGGCTTTGCAAGCACATGCCTTTAACTGCTGAGCCATCCCTCCAGCCAGACACCTTACAGAATCTAGTGAAAACTAGGAACTTTCTTCCCTGAACAAATTACATATATACTTGGGGGGGGGGATTATATTCAGTTTCCAAGGGAACCACAGACTTCTAAGTGAAGTAATTGCTGAAGACTCTTCCAGCCCCATCTCAGAATTACTGGGCCCTAAGACCTGGAGAGTCTGGCATTGTTTTGAGAAGTTCCACTGAGGAATGAGGTATTTGCTGAGGGAGGTTTTGTTGTTCCTGGCATTCTCTCCTAACTGCGCTGTGCATTTATGAGGGGTGACAGAGGGAGGCGAGCGCTGGGGAAAATAAATAAGGAGTGAACGGCATCTGGAATATAACTTGTTTTCCTTATCATTTTCCGCTATTGTAACCTTCAAACAGAAGTGGATAGGATAATTGCAAAATGAAGGGTATGGAAAGGAATTACTTTAGCCTATATTGCATCTAGTTTTTGTTGCTATAAGGAAATACCTGTGGCTAGATAACACTAGGGCATATTAGTTCACAGTGCTGGAGGTTTAGGGTCATGCCTGGTAACTGGATCAGCTGGGCTCCAGTGAAGGCCTTGTGGACGTGACAGTGGAGACATGCAGAGGTGAAAGTTCATGTTGCCAGAAAGCCAGAGATTCAAGGATCAGGCTTTGGCTTTTTTTAATAACCGCTCCCTCTTGCAAGAACTCACTCCAGGAGACCTGCATTCCTGGCCGTGTGCACTTTCCCAGCCACTTAAGGCCCTCCCATGAGACCGCACCTCTTAAAGACTCCATTACCTCCCATCTTGCTAGGCTTCTGACCCAAGAGCCTTGGGAACAAACCACATCCAGACCATAGCATTGCAGATAGAGCCTTCATAAGCCTCAGTCACACTGGAACTTCGGCTTGGTCTTCTTTGAACATTTGGGAATGCACTTATACGTGAAATCTGAAAAATGGCCCAAACTCATTAAAACAGAGACGACAGTGCTTTGCCAGGGGCTGGTGTGGAGGGGATGGAAGATTGAGGAATGTTGGCCAAAAGATACATTTCAGTTTGACAGGAGTAATATAGATCAACAGATCTGATATAAAACAGGGTGAAAATTGCTAGAACTTAAGTGTTCTCATAACGAAATGATAAATTTGTGCAATAATGCATAGTTTAATTAACTCATTTGACACTCCATAATGTATGCATATTCTCCATGTTGTCCCTGAGAAGTATTTTGTATTTCAATTAAAATAAATGAGAAGAAAAGATTAAAGTGTTGGCTAATTTTAAAATGTCAGAGAAGCAGGGTGTGGTGGTGCATGCCTTTAATCCCAGCGCTTGGAAGGCAGAGGTGGGAGGATCGCTGTGAGTTCAAGGACACCCTGAGACTACATAGTGAATTCCAGGTCAGCCTGAGCTTACAGTGAGACCCTACCTCGAAAAAAAATAAAAAAAAACCCAGAAGGCTGCAGGGAATACATACACACACACACATACACACACACATATATGAATATGAATGGAGAAAACATATTTCTTTTCTGTTTCCCAGCTGTTCACTCTTACCATCATTTCAGCCCAGCCCTGTCTCCTACCCATGGCCCAGTGTTGTAACCCACTCAGGAGAGAAAACTGTAGAGTTTATTTGGAAACTTACATTCACTCATTCATTCATTCATTCATTTTTTTTTCCCCTCTGCTTAGGTGTTGACAAATCTGCTCGGACTTTGGAAGGCTGAATGGACTAAACATGAAGAGTCTGAAAGCGAAGTTCAGGAAGAGTGATGTAAGTCTGCTGTGACTCACAGTCTGGCAGCTCTGTCCCTGGGCTGCAGAACCAGCCTCCTCCTGCCCTGATAAGCCTCCTAGTTAATGAACTGCAGATTCTGCAAGCACTCGCCACGCTTGCTCAGAGCCGCATGGTCAATGAGTGTGCTTTAGGTTTCTTGCTGTTTGTGGGACAGCATTCAAAACGTGACTGGTAATCAATTCTTGGGGTCTGTGTTGGATTGAGAGAGCAGTAATAAATAGTTAAATATCGTCAAAGGATTCAACAAAACCTTGCCGGGTGTGGTTTAATCCCAGCACTTAGGAGGCAGAGGTAGGAGGATCGCCAAGAGTTCGAGGCCACCTTGAGACGACATAGTGAATTTCAGGTCAGCCTGGGCTAGAATGAGACCCTACCTTGGAAAACCAAAAAAACAAAACAAAACAACAAAAAAAACAAAAACAAACAACCAAAAAAACCCATTTCTAAAGCTATCAAAAATACTAATTCAGAATTAAAGTTTTATTTATGAACCCATTTATTTATGTAATATGCATTTTTGAGACAGGGCCTCACTCAAGCTGGCCTCTAAAACTTGTAGCAATCCTCCTGCCTCAGCCCTTTGAGTACTGGGATTAGAGTCATTCCTGGAGAGACTTGTTTTTTTTTTTTTTTTTTAGTTTTAGTTTTAGTTTTAGTTTTAGTTTTTCGAGGTAGGGTCTCACTGTAGCTCAGGCTGAACTGGAATTCACTATGTAGTCTCAGGGTGGCCTTGAACTCACAGAGATCCTCCTACCTCTGCCTCCCGAGTGCTGGGATTAAAGGTGTGTGCCACCACACCTGGCAGAATGTAATTTTTTTTAATAAAAATTCAAAAAAAAAAAACTGTCCTCATAAGAGTGGTTCAGGTACGATGTATTAGTGTTGTTAATCTTTGTCTTTAAGAAATTTTGACTGTCTGTTAACATTTTCATTGTCAAACAGCACTGTCCATATGTCAGTACCTCTGCTCCCCACGGAATTCCTGAGGTTCTGACTCTCTTGTCCATCGTTAAAGACTTGGTTGGGATTAGAGGAACTGGTTATAGTTCCAGAATTCTGGAACATTCTCCCATCAGGGAAAATGGTGAAAAATCACATGGGGGGGAGGGTTTTACCGAGTGGTGTTTTAACAAACCCTGTTAGCATCCCTGTCTTGTAACACGTGGTGCTCTGGTGGTTTCCAGCAAAGTTGTTGCATGAGGGAATTCATAGAGGGAATTAGCAGAAAGCCCAGATAAGTCACCCTCAAAACAGGCTCTGCTTAGTTATGGTTTAATATTAGGTGAGCCTGCCTTTTCTTACTTTGCCGTGGATTCTATTTTGACAGTCTGTCACAGTTGCATTTTTGCAATAAATAGAAGCTGTGTCTTCAATGGCTAGCCTGCCACATACGCACCTCCTGACTTTTGGCCGAAGCTTATCCCTTGAGGCCACGTTGTGACTTGCAACTCTCTGCTCTGATAAGACCCAGTCCAGACAACATGCTTTGGGGATGACTGTAAAATGTTGTCTCATTTAAAGAAAGAAGTAAAAAAGAACCTTTAAGAAAAAGTTGATCTTATTCTTAAGGTAAACTACAACCCAGAGAATGTAAAGTGACTTGACCAAAGTCAAGGGTCACTAACCATTTACTACAGAGAGCTCCAGTTCCCTAAAATCCCTTCCCTAAGGAACCTTCACCCTGTTCATCTGCTAGCCAGTTAGACCAAGCCTACACATCTCCTCTGGCTTCAATTAAAGAGGGAAAAAAGGTGAGTAATGATAGCATTGCCTAGTTCAGTAGCTATGGGTTTTATAAGTTGTGCAATCAGGCCAACAAGCGCCTTTTCCCACGAGAATTCAGGGTGGGAATGCAGTTCAGTGGAAAAGCACTCTCCTGGTGTGTATAATGTCATGTGTTTAATTCCCAGTATTGCCGGGGGGTGGGGGTAACTTCCATTGATGCACACTGAGATTATTTTAATAGAATTCCATAGGCATATAATACACTTTGGGTTTATTATTTACTTATTTGTGTGTGAGAGAGATGGAGAGATTGGGTGTGGCAGGGCCTTCAGCCACTGCAAATGAACTCCAGACACGTGCAACACTTTGTGCATGTGGCTTAGGTGGGTTCTGGAGAATTGAACCCAGGTCCTTTGGCTTCGCAGGCAAGTGCCTTAACCACTAAGCCATCTCTTCAGCCTGCACTTTTTGTTTAAAAAACTTTTAAAACTGGTAGCAATAGTGAGTGCTGCTGGAGTCTGATTTTTAAATGAAAGTGAAAACATTTCCATGATTTAAAAAAAAAAAAAAAAAAAAACACAATAACGCTAGTACATGCTTCTGAGATTTGGCAGCAGCATGGGCCTTGATTTTGGCAGTGAGTGCTCGGAGAAGGAATGTTTGAGGCACAACCCTAACGGAGGAGAGCAAAGGAAATTGGTTGAATGGAGCCAGACCAATTGACATGACTTCCCAAATTGTTTGCCCAAGCTATTTCACTGTGTAGCTGAATGGAGGGAATAAAAGCAAAAAACAAACAAACAAACAAAAACCCAATAAACCCCTTTAAACCACTAACCATTTCTGAAGTACTCTGTGTATTCTTAGTGTTCTTAGTATGAAATTCAGTTACTCTTGCCACAAACCACGTGACAGGGTTTACTACCGGGCCCGTTGTTCAGATGAAGAGACGAGTACTAGAGAAGTTCAACAGTTTTGATAGATTGTTTTTTTGGTTTTTTTTTTTGTTTTTTTTTTTTTTTTTTTTTTTTTTTTTTTGGTTTTTGAGGTAGGGTTTCACTCTAGTCCAGGCTGACCTGGAATTAACTATGTAGTCTCAGGGTGGCCTCGAACTCTGGGCGATCCTCCTACCTCTGCCTCCTGAGTGCTGGGATTAAAGGCGTGCGCCACCACGCCCAGCTTTGATAGATTGTTTAGCTCTAAATCGTGAAACCAGTTTTTTTTTCACCACCAAAGTCTTGGGTATTCAGTGTTCAAGTTTCCAACATAAGAGTTTGGGATGGACCCTTTAGTTTCTGAGACAGGGTTAGTGATCCAGGGAGTCACTTGTAACAGCAACTTTGAACTATGTTGCAGTCAGGTTCGCCTTGCTGGCAGAAAACACCCAGCTAAGAGCAGCTTGTGGGTAAAAAGGTTTATTGTGGCTTACAGACTCAAGGGGACGCTCCACGGTGGCAAGGGAAAACAATGGCGTGAGCAGAGGGGTGGACATCACCTCTTCACCAACATCAGGGGGACAACAGGAACAGGAGAGCTTGCCAAACACTGGCAAAAGGAAGCTGGTTCTAACACCCATAAGCCCGCCCCCAACCATACACCGCCTCCAGGAGGCTTTAATTCCCAAATCTCCATCAGCTGAGAACCTAGCATTCAGAACACCTAAGTTTATGGGGACACCTGAATCAGTCCCCTGCAAACTTGGATTGTGATTTAGGGTCATGAACAAGTGTCTTATTCTGGCTTTGCATTCCTCATCGGAAAAGTAGAAGGTAGTACTTTGCGTGTCACACTATTTTGAAGGCTAAATGCACTCACTCACGGAGGTGTCTCTCTCTCTCTCTCTCTCTCTCTCTCTCTCTCTCACACACACACACACACACACACACTTGTGCTTGGTCAATACTTCCTATGAAGACACTCTCCATCAACAATAGGATCCAAGATTGTATGGGCTCCCCTGGGGGCAGGTGGAGGTAGGCAGAAAAATCTGGTTATAATCGCTGCCTCTGAGGAGAGACACCCAGCAGGGAGAGTAGACAGGGCAGGCTTGCTTTCTCAGTCCGGGACTTTCACTTTGAGATTTCTGGTATGTATGGATGACTTGTTTACAGATTATGGTATTCAATTAGATGAGACAAACTGTTACCTTTAGTGGTGCACATGATGTCTGTCAAGTCTCCTAAGCCATCAGCCATCCCATGTTCCTGCTTGCCTTTGTGTGAGACAGAAAGGGAAGAAAGAGTTCTTTGTGTGAGGGAGGTAGGCAGGCAGTGGTGGATAGCAGATCAGGTTTATGCTTACATAAAAAGAGGGCAGGTGACCTGCTGGTGTGATCATGTTTCAGCCAGTCTGTATGTGGGAGGTCTGCAGCCAGGTCAGAAGGTGGTATTTTAGAATAAAACCCAAGAGTCATCAAAAGGGATAAGAGTGACCCCAAGGAACACCCACCCCGCCCGTGGATGGTGGATGGTGGATGGTCTTTCTCACTCCGCTTCTCCAGGGCCATTGTGCCGGTAGGTAGAGATTTAATCGCCATCCTTTGTGACACTCAACTTAGACTCGGCCAGGCTCCCTGTGTGGAGCAGGTTTATGTATGTGTCGTGGCAGATGGAGTGTGATGCTATGGGCTGTGGTGAGACAGTATTCAATGCTTTGATCCCTAAATATAGCTGGGACCCCACAGATAGCCATAGGCACCGAGAGACCCTGACTCCAACCAGGTGGAAAATGAGAACCAGCCCTCAAAGTTGACTCCTGACCTCCACCTGCATGCTGTGGTACCCACGTGCCCACATGCACATGCAAACAACATACACCAATGTCACATACACACTCACAAAAAGTTGCCCGTGACAATGCAAAATAGTGAGACTTCCAGAATCCAGAGAGTGCCTTGGCATGTCTCGTGGGCCATTTCAGTAAGAATACTGATGTTTCCATTCTTTTTTTTTGTAAAAAAGTGAGTAGGCTTTTATGCTTATGAAATGAGCCAGGAGTCTAAGTAAGGGTTATTTATCTTTTATGGCTTATACACTCAGATATTTTATCTTTTAGCCTGCAAGTGGCTTCTTTACTAAATATTTGCAGCAACTGGCATGTGGTCCCATGAGGAAAAATGAGCTGTCGTCATAAGAAATGAGGCTCGAAAGGTTGGGATTTCCCTTTGCTAATAAAATACTCAAGCTTCTGGAATTTTCTCACAAATGCCAGTTTTTTTTTTTTTTTGCTGTTGTTGCTTGAGTGAAGTGGGTGGAGATTGAGGAATAGGAAATGGGCTTGAAAGCTCTTTGTAATACATCTTGACAACTGCCATTCTGCTGTGATTGAAGGCTTCACTGTTTACTCTGTGGGTGTGTGTTTAATTTTATGAAAGGTTCACTCCCAGTTATGTCTCCATTGTGATAGGGAAGCAGTAGACATGGCATTAAAATAAAAACAAAACAGCTGGGCATGGTGGCGCACGCCTTTAATCCCAGCACTTGGGAGGCAGAGGTGGGAGGATCGCTGTGAGTTCAAGGCTATCCTGAGACTACGTAGTGAATTCCAGGTCAGCCTGGGCTAGAGGGAGACCCCCACCTCAAAAAACCCTTAGCGGTTAAGGCATTTGCTGGCAAAGCCAATGGACCCAAGTTCAATTCCCCAGGACCCACCTTAGTCAGATGCACAAGGGGGCACATGCGTCTGGAGTTCGTTTGCAGTGACTGGAGGCCCTGGTGTGCCCATTCTCTCTCTCTCTCTCTCTCTCCCTCTTTCTCTGTCAAATAAATAAATAAATAAATAAATCAAAATGGCCAGTTTAAAATTATTGGCCTCACAAAAGATTAAATTGATGGTATACCTTTATGTAGCAGCTACAGCTACTAACCGTTGTAGCCTTCCGCCAATGAAATGCCCACACCCCATGAATCTTCGAGGAACCACACATATCCTGCTCAGTTCAGAGTCTGAATTGGTTGTTTGTTATAGATAACAGTTCTCATGAAGGCTGAAAACCAACATCCCCGCCAAGGTATTTATTTTCAAGAAGATTTTAGTCATTTATAACAAATTCTTACAGATGCCCCAGTCTCCCTCCCCCACCACACGTTCATGCTCTCTCTCTCTCTCTCTCTCTCTCTCTCTCTCTCACACACACACACACACACACACACACACACACGTACACGCACGCACACAAAAGGATTATTTAAAATCCAAGTTTCTTTCTAGATGCATGTGCCTTTGCCAGTGGTATGCTGATCCCCTTTATCTTGGAGATGTCACTTGAAAATGTATCAGAGGTGACCTGCTGGAAAAGACTCCAGGGAAGTTCTGCTGGGTTTTGTCATCAAGTTGCTTATTTTCCAGGGCTTGTCAGACCTTTAAAATAGGGAGTCTGCTTGCTGGCTTCTCCCACCATGTGTTAGCTGGCTGCCATTGCAAGGTAGTACAACTTGGGTGTCCTAAACAATAGCCATTGATTATCTCAGATCTGGAGGTGAGAATTGAAAGGCAGGCCTGGTCCTAGGATGGGCCATGTGGGAGAGTCTGTTGAAAACTTCTGGACTCTAGTGGCTTTCTGGAAATCTTTGGCTTATGAGTAGCTCATCCCAACCCCCATCTTCGGTTTTATGTGATGTTCTGTGTGCATGTAGTTCACATTTTCCACTTAAAAAAATTTTTTTATTATTTTATTTATTTTTTGGAGAGAGACACACAGAGAGAGACAGAGAGAGAGATAGACAGAGAGGGAGACAGAGATGGGCGCACCAGCAGTCCCTCAGCTGCTGTGAACGAAATCCAGATGCGTGTGCCCCCTTGTGGGCAAGTGCGGCATTGCACCCTTGTGTCACTTTGCATCTGGCTAAACGTGGGACCTGGAAATTGGAACCGCTGGACATTGGAACCAGCATTCTTAGGCTTAGCAGGCAGGCGCCTTAGTGGCTAAGCCATCTCTCCAGCCCCACATTTTCCACTTTTATAAGGACCCTAGTCATACTGAGTGAGGGCCAACTCTTCACTCACCTCATGTGAATAGATGGGCTTTTCTGGAAGGGAAAAAAAATCTTCCAAATCTAAGTAAGGTAACATCATGTGATGGGAGCATTAGGACTTCAACATAGGAGTTCTGGGCAAGGGTGGGGTGGGAGGGATGTGATATAATTCTGAAACATACTTCCATCCCTTTGTGTTCTAAAGCAGTTTCTCCAAAGTCCCCACTTGCTCCCATTGAGTACCCGTGCTTGCAGACCTTAGTCACGCTCGTCATTCATCTCGGGGATGGTTCTCAGGGTCTCACAGAGTGACACTTGCAGTTGGGAGACTCCGTCTAATACATGGTGACAACATTGAGCGTTTCTTGGTTCTACGCCTCCTGTGAGTCTACGACGTGCTCCTGTGATAGTGACATGAGAAGAGTTCTCATGCAGGGACAGCTTAGCAGGGACCAGGCACTGTGCCAAATCCTTCTCATGCTGTTTGTCATTTAATGGTCACCAAACTCGATCCAGTAAAGACCATCTGGTGAAAGCATCTTACAGAAGAAATAAGGAAGGTTGAGGAAAAGTGACCGTCTTAGCCAAAATTCACATACCTGATGAATGGCAGTGAGGCCAGGGGCAGGGTTTTGTTTACGTGGTGGCTTGCACTCAACCACTACATGTGCGTGCTCACACAGGGCCTTCAGCATTCCTAAATTCTGGATCTTCAGACTGTATACAATCAATTCTTCTCTTGTCCTAGTGTGGCGGGCTGGGGATATGCCTTGGTGTACTCCCAGCGTATGCAAGCTCTGGGTTCAAGTTCCAGCAACCCTTCCTCACATTCCCACTCCCCCCCCCAAAGACTTGTGTAATGATTTTGTCCACTGGTTTTATGTTATCCAAGCCTGTCTGTAGCCACCCTGCAAAGAAGGATCTTGGGGCATCCTGAGAGCCGCATATGTTGCAGGTCAGTTCCTGGGCTAGGGGCCAAGGCCACTTCTGCTCTTTCTGGGGAAGGTGACACATCTGCCTTCATGGAACTTCATCTGGTTAAATGGATGCTAGCATCCACCATAACCTCATGCCTTAATTCTTGGTTAGACACGAAACTTTTTCCAGCTTGAGATGAATATGGAAGCAAGATTTGGCCCCTAAACTTGGGCAAAGCAGTATGTCATTGGGGTCATTATCTCCTATCTCTTTAGTATAATTAATTATCTGATCACTTTGAATGAAAGCTATTGTTGATCTACCTGGTTTTTTTGTTTTGTTTTGTTTTGTTTCTTTGTTGTTGTTTGTTTGAGAAATTAATCATGTAATTTCTTCTTGGGAGTGACCCAGTTGTTGCCTCTGAATCATCCTCTGGAGATTGGTTATCAATTGTGCTTCTGCCCAGAGAGTTTTGCTGTGTAAAATTGGCTTTTTGATTTATGTGATAATGAGGGAAAGACTCAGAATGTCTTTAGAAATGTTGTTGACCTTGGCATTGCCTTTGCTTGAGTCCTGCCTCCATGTCAAAAAGAAAAGTCAGTGTGCTCTGACCCACATGATTACTTATTAGGATAGTTTCCACTGCGTTCACAAAAATGCTTTTGCTCTTCATTTCCTTAGGTGACCAGTGACCTGATGAGTTTGAGCCCCATCCTGTATGGCCCCAGTGGGCTGCCTTGCTGGGAGGTATCGGGATGTAGAATGTGGGGAAAGAGGAAGAGAAATCCTTAGGAGCCACGTGTTCTTTCCTTGGATATGTTTACTTTAAAATATTCCCCTAGCTGCAGAGATGGCTTAGCTATAAAGCACATCTCTCCAGAGCCCACATAAGCCAGACGCACAAAGGCAAGGCAAGCACAAGGTTGCACGTGCCCACTAGGTGGCACAAGCGTCTGCAGTTCAATTGCAGTGGCTGAGGCCCTGGTGTGCCAATTCTCTCTCTTTCTCTCTCTCTCTAACCAAAAATAAAATAAAATAAATAATTTTTTTAAGAAGCCCACATGCATCCAATGCCAGGTTTCACTCTCTCTCTCTGTGTCTCTCTCTCCCTCTCTCTCTGTCTCTAATAAATAAATAAAAATAAATCTTAAAAAAAATTGTAGAGCCCAGAGTTCTGAACAGACCTTTAGATTTTTTCCAATATGACAAAAATAGTGGCATTTCTAATTCCCTGACACATTTCTTGATATATGCTGGGATTCTCTTAGCTTTGTTGGAAGCCATATTGCCCTGTTTGTGTTTCAGATTGGAGTTTATTCTTTTCCCCCAGATGTGGCTTGCTGTGTTTCTTTTCATGTATTTGTGCCATCCATAGTTGAACCCCCCCCCCAAGCATGACATTGTATTTATCCCACCTAAATCTCACTTTAATAGTTAAGTTTGTTGAGTTAGATTTTTTTTTTGTTAATTGTTTTGTAGTTTTTGAATCATTTTAAAATTTAGCTCTTATTATAACATTAACAATGAGACAGCCACACACTTGGTAGACATGTTTAATTTTGATGCAAGTCACGAAAAGAATTGAGCACCTGAAAGGCTCTATCTTCAGATGTGTGTGTGTGTGTGTGTGTGTGTGTGTGCCTTTTTTTTTAAATGCTGAGCATTGAATAGAGGGCCTTCTGCATGCTAGCCCTTAACATCCTTTCAAATGGACAGTGCTTTAATCCACAAATTTGGGAATTTATTTATTCAGCTTGTGCCCAGTTTATCCATCGTACTATTTCTCAGTTCTGTCTTCTGTTTTGTCCCACTTCCATCCTTTCTTATATCTGTGTGATGCTGGGTGAGTTACATGATCCTTCTCATCTTTAGTTTTCTTACCTACAATTTAGGTGAGTCCAGCACCTTCTTTAAAGTATCATGCATTGTGGGGATTAAGATAAAACCTTGCGGGCTGGAGAGATGGCTTAGTGGTTAAGACACTTGCCTGTGAAGCCTAAGAACTCATGTTCAAATCTCTAGGTCCCATGTAGCCAGACGCACAGTGGTGCAAGTGTGCAATGTCACACATGCACACAAGGGGGAACACGTATTAGGAATTCGTTTGCAGCTAGCTGAAGGTCCTGGCATGCCCACTCTCTCTCTCTCTCTCTCTCTCTCTGTGTGCTTTTCTCTCTCAAAATTAATAACAACAAATATTTCCAAAAAAAAAAAAAAGGATACAACCTTGCACATAGTAAGTTCTCCCAAGCCATAGCTCCTGGTACCCAGCACAGTATCTGGTGTTTGTAGCTTCTCTAATACAGAAGAGGGTCAAAGTGGGGCTCATATGACTGATCTACATGAAACAATAGCCAGGCTCTTTCCACTCAGAATGAACTCTGGTGTGTGGACAGCCAACACCATAGGAGTTCAGGGGAAGCTTTGGAAGAGAGATGAACTTGGGTCTGGGCAAATAATGATGAAGGACATGTCACAAATGGAGGTGAGCAAGAAGACTTAACTGAAGAGGAAGGCATGCATGGACAGCTAACAGGAAATACAGTTCCACAAAGGAAAGGATAGATCTACACAGCCCTGGAAGCCCAGGGTGGGGTGGGGTGAGTGAAAACTAAAGAATGAGGTTTAGAGATGATTAAATTTTGGCAGTGGGATGATTGGGGGTTTGAGAGAATGTAACTGGAGAAAGAAGCCAGGCGGAGGGCCAAGGCTAGGGTGGTGGCTTGCTAGGGGTGGAAGGAAAGGATGGGATTTGAGTGGGTGTGGAGAGGGAGCCCAGATTCCGGTTGATATGCAAAGGAAAGTCTCTCATGGCGTGGCCCCACCCTGCCCCAGCCCTGTCAGCCCTGAGTCAGTCCCCTTCCTGTCCTGAAAAATCCGGTGGCGTGGGATTACTTTTGCACTTGAATTTTTACTATGCAGCTGGGTGGGAACAAACGTTAGGAAACAACAACAGAAAAAGGTGACAGTCTATGTGATGAAACAGTTATTTATTAACACTGAAATGCACATACCTGCAGATGTTATCCTAGCAACTTCAGTTGTGATTTTTTTAATCAGAACTATTTTTTTAGTTCTTTTTAATTTAAATTTTTTAAAAGGTGATTTTGAAAAAAATTTTAGTTATTTGAAAGAGAGAGAGAGAGAGCTAGAGATGCAGATAGAGAAGGAAAGAATGGGTGTGCCAGGGCCTCTAGCCACTGTCAAGAATGAACTTCAGACGCATGTGCCACCTTGTGCATCTGGCTTTATGTGGGTACTTTCAGTGGGGAATTGATCCAGAGTCCTTAGGCTTTGCAGGCAAGCACCGTAACTACTGAGCCATCTCTCCAGCCCCAAAGGTGATATTTAAAAAATCTATATGTTTCATTTATTTATTTATTTGAGAGAGAAAGGGGCAGATATATAGAGAGAGAATGGGCATGCCAGGACCTCTAACCACTGCAAATGAACCGTAGAGGTATGTGCCACCTTGTGCATCTGGCTTTACGTGGGTCCTGGGGAATCGAACCTGGGTCCTTTGGCTTGGCTGGCAAGCGCCTTAACTGCTAAGCCATCTCTCCAGCCCCAAAAGTGATATTTTTACATCCCTTCTCCCCATGCCACTGAGGGCTCTCCTCACGGAGTTGTTGGTATTCACTCTGGGGTCAGGAAGGCCTCGGTCAGTCTCTGGTAGTGGTGGGGTCATGCCTAGGGATTCAGACTCACCTGTGGCTCTTAGAATCTTCCTACCCCCTCTTCTACAATGTTCCCTGAGCCGTGGTGGGCCCATCTTATCCCCATTTTCTATTTGGGGGAAAATAAAAACTGCAACAGAGACTTGTGTTGCTTTGCTAGGGCTGCACTGATAAAAGAACTTCAGCGATCTATCACCTTCCAGTGACTCCGTGTAGGGGCCCAGCTGAGGTCTGTAGCTTTGGTTCTTCCTGGGACTATGAGGAGGATCTGTGCCTGTCTCTAGCATGGGACCATTTTTCTTTTCTTTTTTTTTAATAAAATTGCCACTGCAAACACACTCTAGATGCATGGGCCACTTTGTGCATCTACATGGGTACTGGAGAATGGAACCCAGGTGGGCAGACGTTGCCAGAAAGCACCTTTATTTAACCACTTAGCCATCTCTCTAGCCCCTTACCTTCATCTTTACAGAGTGTTTTATTCTGTGAGTATACCTGTATTCAGATTTTCCCTTTTATAGAAAAAGCACTATAGTGACTAGGGGCCCTCCTGATTATTAATTACATCTGTAGTGATCCTGTTTCTAAATAAGGTCACACAGTGCAGTACTGGGGGAGAGGACAATAACAAATGAGTTCAACTCACTTTTCCACATCATTAAAATCAAGTAGGCATTAGGACATGTCCCTGGGAACTCAGGGCTTTAAGAAACCCAGATTAGGCATAGCTTCTGCTGTGTATCCGGGTGTTGGCTGTCAGAAGACACAAAATAGAGTGATTCCAGCCAGAGAAAGTCTGGAATTGAATTTCAAATTCATCATTCCAATTGCCAGTGGCCACTGAAAGCTGATAATCGAGAGGCAACTTTGCCGAAAACATACTTCAGGGAAATCTCCTGGCCAGGCCCAGAATTTTGATTAGTCTGAAAAGCTTTGTTGCCAGAGATAAGAGCTGGGTGGAGAATATGGAAATCAGAGTAGTTAGACTTGTTCTGGGGTAGGGGAGGAAAAAAAAACAAAAACCTGAAAGGCACACTGAGGTCTGAGACTTAAGGAATGTGGGCATTGCTCTGTTTTCTTTTGTTGTTGCTGTTGTTTTATTTTTAAGAGATTTTTTCTTCTTTCTTTCCTGTTTTTTTCCTTTTTTTCTTCTCTTTTTTTAAAAGATTTTATTTGTATTTATTTATCAGAGACAGAGGGAGAGAGGGAGAATGGCTTCTAGCCACTGCAAACGAACTCCAGACACATGCGCCCCCTTGTGCATCTGGCTTACATGGGATCTGGAGAATCAAACTGGGGTTAGGCTTTGCAGGCATGTGCCTTAATTGCTAAGCCGTCTCTCCAGCCCTGCTCTCTGTTTTTGAAGAAAAAAGGAGTATGATGTCTTCTTTGGAAGGTGTGAGGCACTTTCTCCATGGGTGGGGGTTGCTGGCATTGAGTCTGGGTCTGGGTCTGGCTATAGGGAACTGTCCTGTCCTGTTGGAAGGTGGATTGTTCTGTAAACCCTGAACTTAGTACAGTCTGTTACTGTCGATTTCTGCCTCTACCATGTAAGTGCATTTGGAACGCTATTCTAGCCCTTCCCCCATGGTGGACATGTGGGTTAAAGTGGCAGCTGGAAGTCCTGGTCACTATGGGAATCATTGTCCATGCTCGGTGCCTACAGCATCCAGCCCAACTCTTAGCACCAGTCACTGTATTAGCTGAATAAATGGTTGAATTTTAAAATGAAATTACCAGGCTGGAGAGATGGCTTAGCAGTTAAGGCACTTAACCTGAAAGCCTACGGACTCATGTTTGACTCTCCAAGTCCCATGTAAGCCAGATGCATGGCGACACAAGGTCACACACGTCTGGAGTTCGATTGTGGTGGCTGGAGGCGCTGGCATGCCAATTCTCTCTCTCATAAAAAAGGGCAATCTGTTGGGCTTGCCTCAAAATAAATTAAAAATGAAATTACTGGACTGGAGAGATGGCTTAGCGGTTAAGGCGCCTGCCTGTGAAGCCTAAGAATGCCCATTTGAATCTCCAGGTCCCACGTTTAGCCAGACACAAAAAGTGATGCGAGGGTGTAATGCCATGCTTGCCCACAAGGGGGCACACGCGTCTGGAATTTGTTCACAGCAGCCAAGAGGCCCTGGTGTGCCCATTCTCTCTCTCTCTCTCTCTCTCTCTCAAATTAAAAAAAAAAAATGAAATGACTGACAGTTCATCCTCACCACTTTGCCCCTGTGACCTCGCCCTACAACTTACTCATATCGTAGACAGAGATACGTTAACGGTGCTTTTGGGGTGCTTACATTAGGATGGTCTGAATATCCTCGTGACCATATTTGCTTGTGCTATGTGATACGAACGAGCATTACTGGAGAACCTGGCTTGTTATTTTATAACCTATCTGCATGCAGCCATCTCTCAGTGTGTCCTTTGGGGAGGGTGGAGAGTGGGGACCAGTTTCAGGATACCCACAAGTATCAAATTCTGTGGATCCTCAAGTCCCTCATTTTTATTTGCATATAACCTGAGCACATCCTCTTTTATATTGTAAGTGATCTCATGAGTTCTTAATCATTTCTAATATAATGTTATGTAATGATTATACTGACTTGTTTAAGAAGCAAAAATAAGAATAAAGGTCCGTGTACACTCAGTTCAGACAGCTCTTTCCTGAATATTTTCAATTTGTGTATGACTGAGTCTACAGATGGAAAACCCATAGATATGAAGGGCTCTGACTATGTTTGTTGTGTATACAAACTGAACTTATCGTATCTGTGTTATTATTAGCTCAAGCAGTTGGATAGCCACAGTAGAGACCACTAGACCAGGTATAGGCTAATTCACCAGTGATTTGTGGGCAAAGCCTTATTTAAATTTAAACCCAGTATACTGTCTGGCATCTGCGTCTTCGTGGTCACCGAAGAGCCCCCCACTATCTGTAGGATTTTGAGGTTCGAGAGCTGTTCCTCAGAATTTATGAACTCCGAGTTGTAAATAAAGACAGACTCGCGAAGGATAAGTTGGGAATTATCAAGTTTATTTAGGAGGAAAATCACAAATTGTGAGGTTTAATTAAGGGAGATTGGGGTCTTGGAAGGAAGGCTAGGGCAGAATCAAACTCGTGGGGAATGGGAAACACTCTCATGAAGAAAACAGTGCATAGTTTATAAGATTCCTTTAAAGAGAAATTGAGGCTTTTTAGAGGAATACTGGAGTAGAGAGGCAAGCACGTGGGGGATAGAATTTAGACTTTTATGTGGGGAAAACTAGAATACACATGGTATCCGCCATGTGCTTTCCTGAATAGGGGAACTATCAAAACAGAGAGCAAGAAATTTAGAGGAGACATGAGTAATGAAGAGGGTTGCACTCTGGTTACCCCGAGTTTAAGG
This sequence comes from Orientallactaga sibirica, assembly GCA_036365145.1. NCBI lineage: Eukaryota > Metazoa > Chordata > Mammalia > Rodentia > Dipodidae > Orientallactaga > Orientallactaga sibirica. The sequence continues at coordinate 20,400,971 of JAEOAD010000005.1, forward strand.
AAACTACACAGGTAGCAGGCCTGGAGTTAGTGACGACATCCATAGGGTAGATCAGAGACCAGAGGAAATTGTGCCAAGTAATCAAAGTGAGACGTTATCCCACACTATAAAGCAGAGGCAACAGAAAAGTTTAGATCAGGAAGCAGTGCTGGGTAGGAATAGAGGCCAGACTCATGTGTATCCAAGCAACACGGGGTAAGAGATGGAGGGAGGGAGGGAGGGAGGGAGGGAGGGAGGGAGGGAGGGAGGGAGGGAGGGAGGGAGGGAGGGAGAAAGAAAGAGAGACATACCCCTGGAGGCCAAGAGAGGGAGGGGCTGGAAGCTGCAACCTTTATAGCATCAGGATTCAAGTATGCAAGGGGAAGACCTGATTGGTTCATAAATTTGGTGGGTGGAGCCCAGAGCCAGCCCATCCAGATACTGCCCTAGATATGGGCAGGAGGGGATGCAGTAGCATACTTAATCAGAGTTCCGTTCTTGTGCCAGGGTGAGGAGGCATGTGGGGTGGCATCTTCTGATTCTCTTTGGGCCTCAGCTCTAACTGAAACTGCCTTTAAAAAAAAAAGCGAGTTTTCCCCTATCCTCCTTCACTGTCGTTGACTCTAAATACTGTTTTCATTGCCAGAAACACAACAGAGCAGTGATTAGGCCCAGGTTTGGATTAGATACATACTCAACTGCATTTAAAGACTGTTGTAATCTCTTAAATATTTGTGAGTCGCGTGGCCATCGTTTGTCAAAAGATTCGGGACCACGTTAGGAGAAGAAATTCTCTAGAGTGGTCAAGGCATGTTTCTGTTGCAGCTCTGGTCAAAACAGTGTGAATGTTTCCTAAATGTGGCACTTGTTCCAGACCATGACACCCCAAGTCCATGGTGACCCTGCTGATTTTTGTCTCTTCCACAAACCTGTGTTTCATTGGCTTGGCCACTGTGACTATTCTTGACCCATTTTAATGAAAGCTTTGTTAAGGAAATGATGTAAAATGGGGGCACGGGGAGCTTATTGTAGTATTACTTATATTAACTGAAGAATGAGTGTAATTCAGACGTTGTAGGAGTAGGCGAAATGTTATATCTCTAGAGAAGAAGTGTGTTTTAGTCATTAAAAACAGTAAGCTGGGTTAAAGACAGCTTAGCAGTTAAAAGTGTTTTCTTGCAAAGCCTTGGCAGCCTGGGTTCCATTCCACAGTACCCATGTAAAGCCAGATAAATGCACAAAGTGGTGCATGTGTCTGGAGTTCATTTGAAGTGGCAGGAAGCCTTGGTGTGCCTATTCTCCATCTCTATCTCTCTCCCCCAAATAAATAAATAAATAAATAAATAAATAAATAAATAAATAAATAAATAAATAAATATTTAGAAAAAGCACTACTCTTAAAAGGCATGTGATAAGCTAAGAATAGAGAAGTTCAAATTCCAAAATCACCTAACTACAATAAATATAAAACAAATGTTAATGGTACATATTAACTTTTCTGCTTAGAGGAATACTATGGAAATAAATATGGACTTAAATATTTCACTTGAAGGATATGTACCGTGGTGACACTTAAGTACATAAAAAAATAGAAGCCATTGAAGTACTTAAAGTATAAAAAAAAATAGGTTGAGTATATTTTGGGTACATGCTACAGTTGTTTAAAATGTTACTTTTAAAAATATTATTATTAAGGGATAAAAGCCAGTCCTAAATATATTTATGAAAAAAAATGTGGAGTAGGAAAAAAATATACCCGGATTATATAAATAGAGATATGAAAGGCAAGAGAGGTTCCCTAGGGCAGATCCTCGTTTTGTGAAAAGAAAGATCAATTGTTTTATTTTAGAAACTCTTTGTTTTGCCAACTCTTGCACATCATTCACACATGCGCACACAGTGAATGCACTGCTAGGCCTTGCAAGGGGCCCCTGAGGGCGAAGTTTTAGTGTGGTTATTGGGCAGTCAGCCCTCTGAGCTTTGGAGCTTCAAGGAGCTGAAGGCTACAAGCGGAGGCCTCCTGCCACTTCTTTAGATCAAGGCACTGTCTTCTGGGTACCAGGTGACGATGTACCTGTGCTGGTTCTTTCCTTCATTCAAGGGCACACACACACCTTTCTTCTGGATCAGTGTCCTCCTAATGGGGATACTTGGGTCATCAACACCTGCTCCCAGAGGAACTTGTTGGACATGCAAATTCTTGGTCTCCACCTCTTATTTACATCATCTGAAATTTAGGAGCGGGGGCCAAGCGATGTTTGTTTCAATTCCCACCCCCGCTGGGTTATTTAGAAGCAAACTGAAGCTTAGTATTGAATCTGCCCCAGCAGGTGTCAACCCTCATGATGTATTACAGCTCCTACCAAGAAAGCTTTTCACATTAGTGCTTACTAAGATACACCCCCAGAGATTCTGCTTCCACTGAGAAAGCACCTTGAATTGCCCTGGCAAGAGAATTGACAGGCTATAGCCATTCAATGAGGGAACCTTTATATGGACAGCTGTGTGGATGATTACATCCGCTGATGTTCTTTGTCAGGCTGGCTTCCCAAAACTTCCCCCAAGTAAGCATTGACTGCTTACCTGAGTGGCTGGACATTGGCTCATAGACGCAGTTGATGAGTTAAACTTAACTCTGTGCATTTACTATCCCTACCTGCTTTGAGCCTCTGTTTCCTTATAGGAGAATGGGGGCTTTGGAGAGTGCGTGCGTCTTGTGGAGCAACCAGGCAGCAATGCAAAAGATACTCTTCCTTGCCTGTTTCCAAATTTTTAAAATTCTCAGTTGCAGGTTTCTATCAGTTTTACGTGAGGGGTTGAGGCTTGAACACAGGGCTTTGTTCATGCTACAAAAGTGCTCTGTCACTGAGCTGCAACCCGGTCCTTAAATCTGTTATTTTGTTTTAAAGCAGTATTCCATTTTTATATTCCATAAGCTGAATTCTATAAAAGATATGGATAGTGATGGAATTATTATCTTTATCATGAGGGGATGATATCATGGGTAAGTCATCCATTATTACATTGCCTGATTTTTTTTTTTTTTTTTTTTTTTGAAGTAGGGTTTCACTCTAGCTCAGGCTGACCTGGAATAAAGTCTCAGGGTGGCCTTGAATTCACGGGGCAATCTCCTACCTCTGCCTCCCGAGTGCTGGGATTAAAGGCGTGTGCCACCACGCCCAGCCTGATTTTTTTTTTTAATGTCCTATAAGAAAGTAGGATTAGCAATTGTTCTTATGAGGACACTGCAGTGCTATTTACCTGTTGCTGTCCATTCCTGTCCAGTGCTTGAAAATGTGGCTAGAGCTACTTTTAAAGACCAGAAAGTATATATATCCATACATATGTGCTGGAGAGATGGATCAGCGGTTAAGGCGCTTGCCTGCAAAGCCTAACAACCTGGGTTCGAGTCCCCAGTGCCCATGTAAACCCAGAGGCACAGAGTGAGTGGCACATGCATCTGGAGTTCGTTTTCAGCAGCTGGAGGCCCTGGTACCCTCTCTCTATATCTCCTTTAAAATCAATAAATTAAAATATATATGTGTGTGTGTGAGTTTAAATTTAAAAAGAAATTCTTAATTCTAATATTAGAACATGATTAATTTTGGAACAGCTTCAGCTTGAGTATGTGAATTTAGTTTTTTCAAGTGTAAAGTTTATGAAGTTTAAGTAGATGTCAGCATGCAGCATGGAATTGAAATGTGCTGAAAATATAAAATAGTTCACTAACAGTTTTCATGCTGGTTTTTGATGAAATGACAGTATTTTGGGTATGTTGGGTTTATATAAAATGTTACTGAAGTTAATTTTCCTAGTTTCTTTTGTAATAGACTATTAGAAAATATAAGCTAGGGCTGGAGAAATGGCTTAGCAGTTAAGGCGTTTGTTTGCAAAGCCAAAGGATCCCAGGTTACTCTCTAGGACCCACGTAAGCCAGATGCACAAGGGAGCACATGCATCTAGAGTTCATTTGCAGTGGCTGGAGGCCCTGGCACGCCCATGTTCCTCCCTCCCTTCTTCCTTCCCTCCCTCCCTCCCTCTCTCTCTCTCTCTCTCACTCTCTCTCTCTCTCTCTGCCTCTTTCTCAAATAAATAAATAAAATATATTTTTAAAAAGAAAGGAAAATATAAGCTCGTCTTATATTTCTCTTGGGCTATGGCATATTAAGAGCCTAAAGAAAACAAACACGTTGAAAAAGCAAAACTCACACCCATGAGACTGAAAGTTAGTGAGACTGGTCACAGAGAGATGGCTCTACACTAGCAGTGTGAATCCTCACGCTTCATAGCTTCCGACTCACGAGTATTTGCCTTTGAGGAACCCATCTGTGGCCACTGTCCTCTTTGCTTTGGATGCATGTGAGCAGCCCCTGCATTTAAGGAATTTGGCGTCTATCCTGTGAAGGTGCTGGTTTAATTTCAAATTTCAGGATGGTGCGTCTCAACGAAGTGCATTTTTAGTGCTATGATTTTGACCTTTTGCGATTTTTTTTCCCCATTCTGTTAAGCGTTCTCCTAGCATGGGAATGTAATTGTTCTGCCGCAGTGTTTTTCTCTGTCCATACAAGGGAGTTAACATTCTTGGAACTTGGATTTATAACCACTTCCTGATTTTTGTAAGGCCTCCTAATATGCTTATAAAGAGGGACTTGACCTTCACATCAATTCAGTTTTCCTTGAAATATGACATGACCCACTTGAGCGGCCTTGGATTTGCATGACCTATAGGATGTGAATGTCCTTCTGTGATTAAAGATTACTCATTACATTGAATTTAATATCACTGAAATATTATTTTCTGGATCTGCATACTTTTTCTCCTATTTGAAAGCTGCTCTCTCAGATTATCCCAAAGAATGGATTTGAAGTTGGTATGTAGACACAGTTACCAATTGATATATTTTATTTATTTTTATTTATTTATTTTGAATGCTGGGAGGTTCTACCTGAGACCTGCATTGACCCCTCTTGTTTTTAGTGTTGAAGATAGCACCCAGGGCCTTGCAAATGTAGGCAATTGCTCCACCCTTCAGTTAAGTCTCCACTTTTCGTTGTTTTGATTTTAATCAACAGTTCTTGTGCATGAAGATAATGCAGTCTGATTATAATTCTTTCCTAATATCTTCTTTTGTCCTTTAGCTCATCTGTTCCCCCAGCCCTTGGCTTCTGAGACGGGCTCAATGTAATGAGTAACCTTTAACCACGGAAGGACATTCATATTCTATAGGTCATGCAACTCCAAGGCTGCTTAATGGATCATGTCAGTATTTCAAAGAAAACTGAGGTCTTGGACAGGCTGACCTTGTACTGTGGCTCCACTTGCCTCCACATCTCAAAGGTGTGGGCCACCAGACTTCTGGTGGCCCTATAGTGACAGTCTAAGGATTATGCTTCAGACACGGAGTTCTGGATTTGTAGAGAAAAACTTTCACGTGAGGACATCATTACGTTGATGCTGGGCCTATTGTGTGCTTGATTATGTTATCTAATAGCTTTTTTGTTTTGTTTTGTGTTTTTGAGGTAGGGTCTTGCTCTATTCCAGACTGACCTGCAATTCACTGTGTAGTCTCAGGGTGGCCTCGAACTCACAGCAGTCTTCCTACCTCTGCCTCACAAGTCCTGAGATTAAAGGCATGTGCCATCACACCTGGCCTAATATTGTGTGTATATATACATACATACATACATACATGCATACATACATACATACATACATACATACATACATACATATATACATACGTATGTACATAAATTTATTCCTGACCTGTACAGCTTATTCTTTGTTGCCGGCCCCTGTTGTTATGGCTCTGTTTTTCTCTGCTTGAAATGTTTACTTCGAGCCACCTAACAGGCACAGAAGTAACGTATGTGACCTTTGTGGATACACCATGAGTGGTTCTTTGACCTTGAATTTTGGAGTGTGGATTGCATTTGATCAGAAATACTGTTTTTCATTCAAGGGGGTAAAAATCATTTTAACAAGATTCAGTAACTCATTCAAACCCATCATAACCTCCAGCCCTTGAATTAGTTATTCAATTATAGCTTATTAAGAGATGATAAATATGTAATACCTGAGACCAGAGAGGCTGGCTTGACATGCTACTGTTGACTTCCGGATTGCATCAGAACTTGGCACATGCCGCTGAAGCCAGAACATGGAGCTCTGTTTATTGACCTTATGCTCTGCCAGTTACTTGTGCGTGACTCCTGCAAGTCGGTTTGCCTTCCTGGGCTTCCACATGAGTAAAATAAGATGCTCTCCGAAGTCTCGTTAATAAGCTTTAGAAACTGTGTATTTCCTGTTAGAGTCTCTTTCCAAGCCCCTCGGCTCCCATCCACCCCACTCCCACTGGTAATTGCTTCTGTAAAAGAAGGTACGGAAGTAGTATTTTTATCTTTACTGGAGCTGGGCCGAGTCTCACCAGCATCCAGACGAGGAAAATACGCAACTTAATTAAAGTGTGTTCAAATCTTCCCCTAGTATCTAGTCAAAATGTGTCTCATTTCAGCCCTGACTTCCATTGGTGTAGCAGACAGCTTCAGATTCGCTGAGATGAACTTCCAGACCAGGCACAGTTATGGAGGAAGGGATATTATTTATTGAAGCTTACAGATCCAGGGGAAGTTCCATAATGGCAGAAGAAGCTGGCCTGCCTTCACAGGACCAAGCAGAGAGAGCAAAGCCACCAGCCACACAGCACAGCACACTTCGGGAACTCCCACTGGGCACACTTTGCATATCTTTACAATGGAATCTCAAACCCACCACCACTCCTTAAGAACCACCCAGTGACATTGCCTCTAGCAAGGGCTGCAGACGCAAACTATAAACTATTAAAACACTGAATATATTGGGGGGCATATATTCAAACGACCACAATTGGCATTGTTACTAATTGGGAACAAAAAGGCAGGGAGGCAGCTGATCCCCCTGTAACCTGCCCCCTTTTCACAATTCCATAGGCAAAAGCAGAGATGTGGGCTGGAGAGACGGCTTAGCGGTTAAGGTTCCTGCCTCCTAAGCCTAACAACGCCAGTTCCAATCTCCAGGTCCCATGTTTAGCCAGATGCAAAGTGATGCAAGGGCGCAATGCCGCACTTGCCCACAAGGGGGTGCACACATCTGGATTTCTTTTGCAGCAGCTGAGAGGCTGCTGGCGCGCCCATCTCTATCTGTCTTCCTTTCTATCTCTCTCTGTGTCTCTCTCCAAAAAAAAAAAAAAAAAAAAAAAAAAAAAAAAGCAGAGATGTAAGCAAAGAAATCGCTCCAAGATCTACCTCCTTCCCTCCTTGCAGGATTTGGCTTTGAGATGCAACGTTCCATGTTGAACACAGACACATATACAAGATCCTCTACGAGTATGAAGGGAACATTATCTCATTAGGAATTCCATTCCAACATGAGTTTCAGAGAAGACGAACCATAGGTGTGCCTACGTCACACACATTCTTTTTTTAAAAGACATTTTTTATTTATATATTTGAGAGAGAGAGAGAGATAGGCAGGTAGAGAGAGAGAGAGAGAATGGACACGTGAGGGCTTCCAGCCACTGCAAATGAACTCCAAATGCATGTACCCCCCCAATGCATCTAGCTTAAGGGTCCTGGAGAATTGAGCCTCTAACTGGTGTCCTTAGGCTTCACAGGCAAGTGTTTAAACTGCTAAGCCATCTCTTCAGCCCCACACACCCTTTCTTCAGTGAGGCAGCATGGGGGAAAGCAACAGGAGGGTAGGCGTTTGGAAGGCATCTTGGTTCATGCCCCCTTGAATGAGACAACTTGTGCTTAACTCCTTAGGCCCCAAGAGTCACTAAAGACTTTAATAAATAACCTGCCTGGGAACTTGACTTTTGACTGTTGAATGTGACAAGGTGGTAGGGTAGCTTGGGGTGTAACAGATTTGCCAGTAGGAAGAATGGTTAGCATGTGATGATTTAGATGAGATAGGATAAAGGGCTTGAGGAAAAGTAGACAAAGCGTGGACAGAAAGGAAGGGCAGCTTCAAGAAGCATGCTGGAGGAAGAATCCTTAACTTTGGGACAAGAGTGAGAAAAAAAGATGAATGGAGCCGGGCATGGTGGCACACGCCTTTAATCTCAGCACTCGGGAGGCAGAAGTAGGGGGATGGCCGTGAGTTTGAGGCCAGCCTGGGCTTAAGCAAGACCCTACCTCGAAAAACAAAAAACAACAACAGCAACAACAACAACAAAAAAAGGTGAATGGCAGTTCTTCCATTCTGGGATACAGAACTAAATGATGCTTAGAAGTAAGAAGGAAAAGTTGGTTCATTTTTTGAAGAGCACTCGCCTGAACTTTACGATTAAGAAAGGGACTGTGGGGCTGTAGAGATGGCCTAGCGGTTAAGATGATTGCCTGCAAACACTGCTGCCCTGGGGTCGGTTCCCCAGTAAAGCCAGATGTACAAAGTGGTGCATGTGTCTGGTGCTTAAAGCGGCAGGAGGCCCTGGTGTACCCCTTCTTTCTTTCTTCCTCTCAAGTAAATAAATTTTTTTTGTTTTTATTTATTTTATTTATTTATTTGAGAGCGACAGACAGAGAGAGAAAGAGGCACCTAGATAGAGAGAGAATGGGTGTGCCATGGCCTCCAGCCAATGTAGACAAACTCCAGATGCATGTGCCACCTTGTGCATCCGGCTTATGTGGGTCCTGGGGAATCAAGCCTCAAACCGGGGTCCTTAGGCTTCACAGGCAAGCACTTAACTGCTAAGCCATCTCCAGCCCATGATGTTTTTTTTTTTTTTTTGGTTTTTCGAGGTAGGGTCTCACTCAAGCCCAGGCTGACCTGGAATTCACTCTGTAGTCTCAGGGTGGCCTCGAACTCTCGGTGATCCTCCTACCTCTGCCTCCCGAGTGCTGGGATTAAAGGCGTGCGTCACCACGTCCGGTAATAATTTTTTTTTAAGGACTGTGAAATGTAGCAGTTGGGACCCTTGGGCTTCAGAGTCAGATACCTGGGCTTTAGCTACAGGTTCTACAGTAGTAAATAAACTTTGATGACATTTCTGAGAGTTAAATGAGATGATTAAAAGATCTTTGCTTCTGATGACCCCTACTATTGCTGTTTCCAGTATTTATACTACTAATTTTAAGGAGCCTATTTGAAAACATTGTGTTTGCAAATAATAAGTAAACATATTGACATTCTCAGTGTATTTCTTGCAATTTGGGGATCTGGAGGCCCAAGATGAGAATCTAGCATAGCCAGAGCCCCTCACTATATAGTTTTCCCTGTTGAAGTTCATCGTGAAATTCTTTTTATATATTTAAAAAAAAAAAGTTTTATTTAGAGCTGGAGAGATGGCTTAGCAATTAAGGCACTTGCCTGCAAAGCCAAAGGTCCCAGGTTCGATTCCCCAGGACCCATGTAAGCCAGATGCACAAGGTGGTACATGCATCTGGAGTTCATTTGCAGTTGATGGAAGCTCTGATGTGCCCATTTGCTCTCTCTCTCTCTCTCTCTCACTCAAATAAATGAATAAATAAAAGTAAAAATTAGTTATTTATTAGAGAGTGAGAGAGGCAGAGAGAAAAGCCTGTAACCTGCCCCCTTTTCACAATTCCATAGGCAAAAGCAGAGATGTGGGCTGGAGAGACGGCTTAGCGGTTAAGGTTCCTGCCTCCTAAGCCTAACAACGCCAGTTCCAATCTCCAGGTCCCATGTTTAGCCAGATGCAAAGTGATGCAAGGGCTCAATGCCGCACTTGCCCACAAGGGGGTGCACGCATCTGGATTTCTTTTGCAGCAGCTGAGAGGCTGCTGGCGCGCCCATCTCTGTCTGTCTTCCTTTCTATCTCTCTCTGTGTCTCTCTCCAAAAAAAAAAAAAAAAAAAAAAAAAAAAGCAGAGATGTAAGCAAAGAAATCACTCCAAGATCTACCTCCTTCCCTCCTTGCAGGATTTGGCTTTGAGATGCATCGTTCCATGTTGAACACAGACACATATACAAGATCCTCTACATGTATGAAGGGAACATTATCTCATTAGGAATTCCATTCCAACATGAGTTTCAGAGAAGACGAACCATAGGCGTGCCTATGTCACACACATTCTTTTTTTTAAAACATTTTTTTATTTATATATTTGAGAGAGAGATAGGCAGGTAGAGAGAGAGAATGGGCACATGAGGGCTTCCAACCACTGCAAATGAACTCCAAATGCATGCACCCCCCCCCCCAGTGCATCTAGCTTAAGGGTCCTGGAGAATTGAGCCTCTAACTGGTGTCCTTAGGCTTCACAGGCAAGTGTTTAAACTGCTAAGCCATCTCTTCAGCCCCACACACCCTTTCTTCAGTGAGGCAGCATGGGGGAAAGCAACAGGAGGGTAGGCGTTTGGAAGGCATCTTGGTTCATGCCCCCTTGAATGAGACAACTTGTGCTTAACTCCTTAGGCCCCAAGAGTCACTAAAGACTTTAATAAATAACCTGCCTGGGAACTTGACTTTTGACTGTTGAATGTGACAAGGTGGTAGGGTAGCTTGGGGTGTAACAGATTTGCCAGTAGGAAGAATGGTTAGCATGTGATGATTTAGATGAGATAGGATGAAGGGCTTGAGGAAAAGTAGACAAAGCGTGGACAGAAAGGAAGGGCAGCTTCAAGAAGCATGCTGGAGGAAGAATCCTTAACTTTGGGACAAGAGTGAGAAAAAAAGATGAATGGAGCCGGGCATGGTGGCACACGCCTTTAATCTCAGCACTCGGGAGGCAGAAGTAGGGGGATGGCCGTGAGTTTGAGGCCAGCCTGGGCTTAAGCAAGACCCTACCTTGAAAAACAAAAAACAACAACAGCAGCAACAACAACAAAAAAAGGTGAATGGCAGTTCTTCCACTCTGGGATACAGAACTAAATGATGCTTAGAAGTAAGAAGGAAAAGTTGGTTCATTTTTTGAAGAGCACTCGCCTGAACTTTACGATTAAGAAAGGGACTGTGGGGCTGTAGAGATGGCCTAGCGGTTAAGATGATTGCCTGCAAACACTGCTGCCCTGGGGTCGGTTCCCCAGTAAAGCCAGATGTACAAAGTGGTGCATGTGTCTGGTGCTTAAAGCGGCAGGAGGCCCTGGTGTACCCCTTCTTTCTTTCTTCCTCTCAAGTAAATAAATTTTTTTTGTTTTAATTTATTTTATTTATTTATTTGAGAGCGACAGACGGAGAGAGAAAGAGGCACCTAGATAGAGAGAGAATGGGTATGCCATGGCCTCCAGCCAATGCAGACAAACTCCAGATGCATGTGCCACCTTGTGCATCCGGCTTTTGTGGGTCCTGGGGAATCAAGCCTCAAACTGGGGTCCTTAGGCTTCACAGGCAAGCGCTTAACTGCTAAGCCATCTCCAGCCCATGATGATGTTTTTTTTTTTTTTTTTTGTTTTTTTTGTTTTTTTGGTTTTTCGAGGTAGGGTCTCACTCAAGCCCAGGCTGACCTGGAATTCACTCTGTAGTCTCAGGGTGGCCTCGAACTCTCGGCGATCCTCCTACCTCTGCCTCCCGAGTGCTGGGATTAAAGCGCGTGCGCCACCACGTCCGTAATAATTTTTTTAAGGACTGTGAAATGTAGCAGTTGGGACCCTTGGGCTTCAGAGTCAGATACCTGGGCTTTAGCTACAGGTTCTACAGTAGTAAATAAACTTTGATGACATTTCTGAGAGTTAAATGAGATGATTAAAAGATCTTTGCTTCTAATGACCCCTACTATTGCTGTTTCCAGTATTTATACTACTAATTTTAAGGAGCCTATTTGAAAACATTGTGTTTGCAAATAATAAGTAAACATATTGACATTCTCAGTGTATTTCTTGCAATTTGGGGATCTGGAGGCCCAAGATGAGAATCTAGCATAGCCAGAGCCCCTCACTATATAGTTTTCCCTGTTGAAGTTCATCGTGAAATTCTTTTTATATATTTTTTTAAAAAAAGTTTTATTTAGAGCTGGAGAGATGGCTTAGCAATTAAGGCACTTGCCTGCAAAGCCAAAGGTCCCAGGTTCGATTCCCCAGGACCCATGTAAGCCAGATGCACAAGGTGGTACATGCATCTGGAGTTCATTTGCAGTTGATGGAAGCTCTGATGTGCCCATTCGCTCTCTCTCTCTCTCTCACTCAAATAAATGAATAAATAAAAGTAAAAATTAGTTATTTATTAGAGAGTGAGAGAGGCAGATAGAAAAGAGAGAATGAGTGCTCCAGGGCCTCCGTCCACTACAAAGGAACTCCAGACACACGTTCCACTGTGTGCATCTGGCTTACATGGATACTGGAGAGTGGAACCTGGGTCCTTAGACTTCACAGGCAAGCACCTTAACTGCTAGGCCATCTCTCCAGCCCTTGAAATTTAATTCTATTGTGAGGTATTAGGAGATGGGGCCAGATGGGACCCTTTAATAAGAAGAAGTGACTAAGGCTCCCCGGTCACAAGTGGAGTACAGTTGACATCATTGACAGATGACAGGATAATGGACTATCTTGAGAGAGTCTACTTTAAAAGCCAGTTTGGCTTGATCTCTCTTACATCTTTGATTCTTGCTGCCTTGGGTTTCTTCACAAGGCCAGCAAGAGAGAGCAAAAGCCAACCAGAGATACAGAGCCCTTGACCTTGAAACTAGGCACATTTGCATATCTTTACAATGGAACTCAAAGAGCCAAAAGAAACCACTAGCAAGGTGATTTTGCAAACTATAAAATATAAAAACACTGAAGGTCTAGTTTGGTATTACATCTTTGATTCTTGCTGTCTTCAACAGAAAAAGCACTGAAGATAAACCACTTTTCCTATAACCTAGTTGTATTGTGCTGACAGAAAAAGCACTAAGATATACCACTTCCTAGTTGTAGACCGTTGCTTTTTGTTGTTTCCTCACTTGGTGGAAGAAAACAAAAGTGGGGCTTGAGAGATGGCTTAGTGGTTAAGGCGTTTGCCTGCAAAGTCAAAGGATCCTGGTTCGATTCTTCAGGACCCACGTAAGCCAGATGCACAAGGGGCACATGCATCTGGAGTTCGTTTGCAGTGACTGGAGGCCGTGGCGTGCCCATTCTCTCTCTCTCTCTCTGTATGCTACTCTTCTATCTCTCTCTCTCTCTCTCTCTCTCTGCTTGCAATTAAGAAAAGAAAAAAAGTGTCCCCTGGGATCCCTTTTATAAGGGCACTAACCCCAGCCATGAAGGTTCTTCCCTCATGACCTGATTAATTCCCAAGTCCCAAGCTCCTAATGCTGCCACGTCACGGTTTAGGATTTCAACAGAGGAATTTGGAGGGGACACACATCCAGTCCGTTGTACATATGCAAAAGCACTGAAAAGTAGTTCCTTTCTAATAGCAGTTTAAAACCAGTTTCATTTGAAAAGGAAATAAAGGCTTCTCTCTTCTCTTCCTTAAAGGTCTGTTTATTAGGAAGTTCTCAGACCTTTTCAACCCTCCAGATGTAATTCCTGACTGAGACTATCCCGTTATCTAGTTAATATTTGAATTCTATCTTCTTTCCGAATAATGGGTTATAGTTCTGCTAAAACTTGTTTAAATTCTTCAAATAGATTCCTAAATTGCAACTTAGAAACCACCAGAATTTCCTTTGATTTGTAAAATGTCTGTGTTAGACTTTTCTTTAAAAACTTCTCTTCTCCAATCCACTATTGTCTGTATAACTTTTCTTTTAGTTTACTTTAAAAAAATTATTTTGGGGGCTGGAGAGATGGTTTAGTGGTTAAGTGCTTGCCTGTGAAGCCTAAGGATCCCGGGTCGAGGCTTGATTCCCCAGTACCTATGTAAAACAGATGCACAAGGTAGCTCATGCATTTGGAGTTCGTTTGCAGTGGCTAGAGGCCCTGGTGTGCCCATTCTTTCTCTCTTTCTTTCTCTTCCTCTCTCTCTGTCATTCTCAATTAACTAAATAAAAATAAATAAAAATTATTTTTTATTTATTATTTGAGAGAGCATGGGCTTGCCAGGGCCTCCAGCTGATGCAAATGAACTCCAGATGAATGTGCCATCCAGTGCATCTGGCTTGTGTGGGTCCTGGGGAATCAAACCTGGGTCCTTTGGCTTTGCAGGCAAATGCCTTAACCACTAAGCAATCTCTCCAGCCCTTAGTTTACCTTTTAAAAAATGTATTTTTATTTATTTATTTGCAAGAAGAGAGAATGCTAGGGCCTCCAGCTGCTGCAAATGAACTCTAGACACATGCATCACTTTGTGCATCTGCCTTTATGTGGGTACTTGGGGATTCGAACCAGAGTTCTTGGACTTTGCAGGCAAGTGCCTTAACTGCTGAGCCATCTCTCCAGCCCTTAATTTACATTTGAAGACAGGGTATCACTCTGTAGCTCAGGCTGGCCTGGAACTTACTATATAGCCCAGGCTACCCTCAAACTTGCAGTGATTCTCCTGTCTCAGCTTCCCAACTCCTGGAATTACAGACAGGCATGCGCCACCACACCTGGCACAAAAATAGCCTTTGAAAAATATAGTCAATAGAAATAAGACTGAGGGGAAAATTTCAAGTTTGTAGAGTGGAAATCATGCATAAATGAATGAAGTGTTGCTTGTCTGGGAAGGGAAGGGAGCCATCCATGGTTGAGTGTTTTCACCTCTTAGTGGGAATGCCAGCAAGAAGCAGAAGACTGGATTGCTGTTTGATTTTTCAAGGCTGAGTGGCTTCATTCCATGCTAGAGTTAAGACCATATGATTTTTTTTTTTTTTGAGAGAGAGAGGGAGAGAGAAAAAATTGCCACTCCAGGGCCTCAGCCACTGAAATTGAACTCCAGACGCTTACACCACCTAGTGGGCATGTGTGACCTTGCACTTGCCTCATCTTTGTGCGTCTGGCTAACATGGGATCTGGAGAGTCGAACATGAGTCCTTAGGCTTCGCAGGCAAGCGCCTTAACCACTAAGCCATCTCTCTAGCCCATGGCCATGTGAGCTTGATGATATGTCGACCTAAGTAAGAAATACTGGCCTATCTTATAATTATTGGACAGGAAAGGAGGCAAGAATTTCGAGCTTTAAAACTCTAATACCTTACTTTGTGGCATACAAAACCAGAAGTGCCTCATATGCTCTCTACCACGTGCACACACCTTTCTTAGGCTGTCAGAAATTCTTAGCCTCCGGTCTCTGTTTCCATTTACTGTTTGTGCCCACCTTGCTGATAAGGGACATGGGTGTTGGTTTGCTGATGCTATTAAGATTAGAACCCGCAGGAGCCCAACCTTGAAGACAGCAGCTGTGCTGACGCAAGTCACCTGGGGGGGGGGCAGAGAGGGAGGCTTGGAAGTAAATCAGTGCAAGCTGTCCAGAGTGCTCCCTAGGGAGGGCTTGATTTTGTTGGAGGTTGTCAGCACTTAGGTTAGCCGCAGGTAAAAAGGGAAAAGAATTTTAAAGGAGCATCTGGGTATTCTGATGGATTTTTAAATATAGTTAACTGTACTTTGCAGGATAAGTGGATGTGTCCCTCTTTAACAGAGGAAGAAACGGAGGCGTGTCTCCCGTTATCCCCATGACTTGTAGATGGCAGAGCTGGGATTTGACTGTAGGCCTATTTATTTTATTTTTATTTATTTATTTATTTGACAGAGAAAGATAGAGACACAGAGAGGGAGAGAATGGGTGCATCAGGGCCTCCAGCCACTGCAGACGAACTCAGGACACGTGCGCCACCTTGTGCATCTGGCTAACATGAGTCCTGGGAAATCAAACCTGGGTCCCTTGGCTTTGCAGGCAGATGCCTTAACTGCTAAGCCATCCCTCCAGCCCTGTAGGCCTATTTAATTCCAGAGCCCTGCTGTCTATGCCACACAGGCAAAACATAATCATTTGTATCTTCAAAATATGTGCACACAAATGGGCAGTCTTGCATTGTACCCACTGCCTCCAAGCAAGGATCATGCCTAACCAGGGCTTTTGCTGTGGCATCTCTTCGGTTGTGCTCCTGGCTTCCACCTTTCCTTCTGTCCCATATGCCCAGTCAGTCACATCCAGCAGCCTGAGGGATCCTGTGCTCAAAGCACTTCAGTGACTTGTCATTCCCCCCTCACTAAAACAGCATTTACCAGGCATACAAGCCCCACGGGTTCAGCTTTTCTCTGATCTCATGACTCTCATCCACTCTGTTGAAGGGCTTCATTTACAGTTCTAGCCCCCCAGCCCGCCTGAGCCATGGAACCCTTCACTTGTTCCTTGCCCCACACAGTTCCGTAGATCTCTGCTCAGATCCGAAGTCTGTGCTGACTACCCCCAAATCAAACCACTCTCCCCTTTCCTGATTTCTCATTGTAACTTTCAAGTACATCTCACCTTGATGCGTCACCCGTTTACTGATGGCGTGCTTGCTTTTTTTTTTTTTTTTTTTTTTTTTGGATACTATAACCTGGTGAGAAAGTGCTTTGGATGGTTGTAGCCTGGCCCATAAGTCGTTCTCAGTAAATCCTTGTTGAATTAATGACTAAATGGATGAATGAATCACAGCTACCTCGGCTATAAATTAAGGATGTTATCATGTCTCTTCCCAGAATTCTTACAAGATCAGACACTTAAGGAAATGTGACTTAAAAAAAAAAAAAAAAAGAATTGCCTGGCAGGAATTGCTGTTTGTATGCAGTACGTGGGTAGCTGAAGCACGCTGCAAGAAAAGCGGTTACATTTCTCGATCTCTAGGAATTCGAATTCCAAAGCACTCTGACCTCGGGCATGCCTGGCAGCACACATCTGCAGTTGTTTATGCCAAAAGACGAGGCAAACAGGCAAGAAATGTGTCTGACGAACACAGCGTCGATGTTAAAAGGGAGGAATACGCTGACTTCCACGACCACAGTTTTCGAGCCGCACAGAAATTTGGGTTCCCTGGGTGAGTCTGTGGCTTCCCACCTATGACTAGTTCCAGTAGGGCCAGTCCTGAGTCTGCCATTTGGGCTCCATCCAAGAAGTACAGTGTGGGTAGAGGAAGTCAGGACGCATTTTGGGTTAATTTCTTAAAATACTTTTTCCCACCTCTCCACCCCCACGTGCTCCTGCTTTCTAGGACCTTTTTTAGAGAGGACAGTGAGTGATGCCTGGGGAAGCCAGATGCCCTTCAAAGGAGGTTGTTTGTTCTCCTGTCTACCTCCCACCGTGATTGGGAGATGCACCAGAGCCTGGAGGAGAGAGATGGGAAACCCTGCAGGCTGCAGCCTCACCCTCCCTTCCTATGACCACACCTAATACTTTTTTGGTTTTTGAGGTAGGTTCTCACTCTAGCTCAGGCTGACTCGGAATTCACTCTGTAGTCTCAGAGTGGCCTTGAACTCACAGCGATCCTGAGTGCTGGGATTAAAGGCATGCAGCACTACACCTGGCAGACCGAATACATTTTTTTTTTCTTTTTCTTTTTCTTTTTTAGACCTAATACTTTTTGTAACAGATAAAGTTCTTCTTCTGTAGGTACAGTCAGTGTATCTCACTGCTGGTGGCCAGAGTGTGATCCTGACACTTGTACAGTCCTGTTTTTTTTGTTTTGTTTTGTTTTGTTTTGTTTTGTTTTGTTTTGTTTTGTTTTGTAGACAGGGTGTCATATATTCCAGGCTGGCTTCAAAAACTCAGTGTGTGGCCGAGGATTGCCAAATGTGTACCTGCCATTTATTGGATTTATTGGATTCTGAGGCTTCATGCTAGGCAGGCACCAACTGAGCTGCATCTCACAGCCCATATGTATTTATTTTTCCTATATTCAGCACTGGTTTTGTGTGTGTGTGTGTGTATGTGTGTGTGTGTGTGTGTGTGTGTAGTGGATTCTAGTTGTGTACTTAATAAAAGACATACCCTTCATTTATGATTTAAACAGTGCTTAACTGCGGTTCCTTTTAAGAATGTGTTTGTTTTAAAGAGTCACCACAAAGAATGCCTTTGAATTGTTCACATGCCTAAAGTTAATAATAATAATAATAAATCAAGTTTTCAAAATACACATTTCTTACTCTTTTCCTCCCGAACAGCTTACAAATAGATATCCTGGGTCTTGGTACAAGACACCCAGGCTTTAAAAAAATATATAGTGCAGTTTTAATACAATGCCATTTTATGAGTTGGAATTGAGTTGCTTGACCCAAACTGACCTCATTTGGGGAAGGAGAAAAGTCCTTGTGGAATGTAGTGACTTAGGGAGAATCAAGGCGTGGGGGTGGGGTGCTCACAAGTCCCCAAACCATGCTGTAAGGACATGTAAGTTCTGATTGCTGTGGCCGAAGGAACAGTCACTGGGGAAGAGGGGGTGTGAGTCCCACCATCTCTCCTGCATGATGATTTGGCAGGCTGGGGATGGCCCTATTTATTCTGCTCAGCATCCCTCCCCACCCCGTGAATGTGAGGGCAAAGCCCCCCCCCCGGCCGCCGCAGAAGCTGCGGATCTTTTTGTGGGAAGGAGGCTTTTCCTAAGGAGCATTAAGTACTGGCATTCCTGCCTCATTAGCGTAGATCCGAACTGAGCTGGCTGCCCTTTCTCAGGGAGGGCAGTGAACCGCGCTCCACATTCCTGATGGTAATGAACTTGTTCCCAGATCCATCGCCACCACCATCACCTCCCAGCCGCAGCCTTTAGCTGCTCTGGAGACAGGAGCAGAATATTGGCTCAACAGGACATCCTGGAGGACAAAGATAAGTGACTAGGAGGGGACAGAAGGGAGCTCATTTTTCTTCTCCGGCCTCCCTGTCCCAGCTCTCGTGTGTGTCGAGATGGGAAAGAGTGCCATAGATCATCACCCCGATGCTGGCCAACGCTCAGGGCGAAGCACAATTAGCCAATTAATGGATACTGCCGAGGAGACCCACTCTCAAAGCCCACAGTGTGAGACGGAGCACTCTGTAACCATGTTCATGTCTCTGATTGCAGATGGAATGTCGGTCATTTGCAACCCCTGCGTCTTGCCGTGGCAACAGGGTTGTGGTAACAGGGTTGTCCATCCTGCCAGGCACAAATGCTAATTAAATTCAATATGATGTGTAGTTGGTGGTTCCCAACAGTTTTATTAAGGAAAAGCCCTGTTCTGACATTCATACAGAAAAGTTCATGGGCCTTTAACTTTTACCAGCTATTTTTTTTTTTTACTCTATTGTTGAGCAGAAACATAATGACCAAAGATGAATACTGTATTAAGTGAATTTGGATGTTAGCGATTGTGGAATTTCTTGGACTTGAACGCTGTGTATGTGCATGACATCTTACACAGTGACTGGTACTCTCATGGGCTCAAAGCTCTTTTCTTTAAAATATTATTTATTTATTCATTTATTTGAGAGAGAGAGACATAGGAAGAGGCAGAGAGGAAGAGATAATGAGCACACCAGGGCCTCCAGCCTCTGCAAATGAACTCCAGACTCATGCGCCCCTTTGTGTATCTGGCTTACAAGGGTACTGGGGAATCGAACCAGTGTCCTTAGGCTTCACAGGCAAACACCTTAACTGCTAAGCCATCTCCCCAGTCCTCAACACTCTTTTCATACCCACCAAGTTGAAGCCCCTTTCCCTCTGCCTTTCTAGGCCAAGGCCAAAGTCCCTAACTTAGGTCCACTGGGAGAAGAAAGACGGTTTAAGTTTTGGAGTTAGATAGGCTATTCAGTTTTGACTATAGCACTTCCTGTGTGATCTTAGGAAAGTCAGTTAAGTCTTTCTGGGCTTAAGTTTCCTCATGGTTGAAATGGATACCATGTGGGATTTTAGGAGAAGTGAAGTTTTTTTTTTTTAAATATATTTTATTTATTTGAGAGAGAGAGAAAGAGAGGGAGAGAGAATGGGTGCGCCAGGGCCTCCAGACACTGCAGATGAACTCCAGATGCATGCGCCCCTTTGTGCACCTGGCTTACATGGGTCCTGGAGAATCGAACCAGGATCCTTTGGCTTTGCAGGCAAACACCTTAACCGCTAAGCCATCCCTTCAGCCCTGAGAAGTGAAGTTTTTATTGCACAGCACGTAGTGCCTGGTACATGAAAGGTGACACTTAACTTTTTGTAGCTCGGCGATAGAGTACTTACCTAATGTGCACAAAGCTCTGGGTTTGATCTTCCTCAGCTGCCTCTCTTCCCTCCAGAATCCTTTCTGCCTCTTGGTGTTAACTTGAATTGTAATACAGTTTCAGCGACAAGGCCTATTTAATGAATGATTGCTGCTGCATTATTGGTGTATAACATTTACAAACTGTCTGTGTGGGGTAGGATGGGGACAGTTTTGTGCGTGGTCCATGATGTGGGATCTTAGCTCTGGGACAGCTGAGTGGAAGGCTTGGGTTGGGATCCATGTGATGTCATCACTCTGTGGCTTGTGGTACCTGTGACCTTGGCCAAGGCGGGTTTTCTCACGATGTGGTTCCCAAAACCAAGCATCCCGAAAAAGCCAGATAGAAACACCCGTTACCTTGTATTAGCACCAGGCTCAAACCCACTGAGCTAACTGGCCAGATCCGTCATCTCTTACAGCTTAGCCTTGGAAGTCATCACTACAGCCTTGTGCCATTAGTTGAAGATGATACAAACACCTGCCCAGGTGCAAGAGCAGATAAGTAGGTTCTGCTTCTGGGTTTGGGGTGGTTCTGGAAGCATGTTATATGGGCAGGAATCTTCCTGTGATGTAGATGAAAAGTGTAAGCTGGCACCGTATGGGGAAGTTGGTAAGTTTATTGGCAGTGGGGCTCCTGGAACACCTGGCACAGCTGTTCTTCAGGTTACTGGGTTGGTCCATCAGTCTGGATGGCAAGACCTTGACCTAGGCACCCAGAGTCCAGCACTGTGAACTCCATCCCAAGACAGGGATCGCCTTCCAGTTCCGAACGGGCTCTGCGGTTTTCATGTGAAAGTCAGACTGAAGGGTGTAATTGAGCTCTGGCTGAGGGTGTCGCTGGTAATGGCGGTAACACCAAGGGCAGCTGGGATTGACTGTCCCTCTTCTCGTGTCCTGCCTTGATTTAAAAAAAATATATACGTTTTATTTATTTATTAATTTATGAGAGAAAGAGAGGGAGAATGAATAGATGCACCAGGGCCTATCACCACTGCAAAGGAACTCCAGACACATGCGCCACCATGTGCATTTGGCTTACATGCATTCTGGGGGAATTGAACCTGGGTCCTTAGGCTTTGCAGGCAAGTGCTTTAACTACTAAGCCATCTCTCCAGCCCTTCCCTGATTTTATTTCATGGTAAAAGCCACGTTCCCATACCCTACTTTGACCCATTACTAAAAGTTCAATGATATTTTTTTCTGAGATTTGACAAAAAAAATTTCAAATAATCATAGAGAAAGTTGTAATATTTGTGTAGTCTTCCCTATCAGGACAAGGACAGAAAACTCTGGAAATGACTGAAAAGAAAGATGAATTGGCTTCTCAGAAGGACTCTGAATCCTCCCATACAGTCTTATCACAGACATTTTTCTATAAGCTAAACAGACTATAAACTCTTAGGTACGTGATGCCAAAAATTTTTTTTTTTTTGAGGTAGGGTCTCACTCTAGCCCAGGCTGACCTGGAATTTACTCTGTATTCTCAGGGTGGCCTTGAATTCACTGCAATCCTTCTACCTCTGCCTCCCTAGTCCTGGGATTAAAGGTGTGCGCCACCACGCCCGGCAAAAATTTTTTTAAAAAAATATTTAAGAGAGAAAGATGAGAGAGAGAGAGAGAGAGAGAGAGAATATGAGGGCACCAGAGCCTCTAACAATTGCAAACAAACTCCAGACACATGTACCACCTTGTGCATCTGGCTTTTGTGGGTCCTGGGGAATCAAACCTGGTTCCTTAAGACTTTGTAGGTAAGCACCTTCACCATTAAGCTATCTCTCCAGCCCTCCAAAAAGAGAAATTTTGCAGAAAAAGAATAGATATAGAATTTTTAATATACCTACCCATTCCATAACTTAGACAGAAATGTAAGGGAGGGGTGGTAAGGAGAGAGAGAAGCCCGTGGTTGTTCATCGTCTGAATGGAGTACAGTTAGTCTATAAAATGCTCAATTGCTTCCAGACGCTGGAAGTCATTTTGAAGGCTCCATGTCAGGTTTTCCTGTCCAATAACAGTAAAAGGACTTCGACGATGACCCCCTGGGCTGTGTGGGGAAACACTGGACCAGGAAGGTGAAAAGCCTTTGGGAATCTGCCGTTTCCATGTGTAGGGCTCCGTCATTTTGTGATTCGTGAAAGAAGAGACTTCTGTCTGTGCAGTCCATGGGAAGAGGAGGAAAACAGACCTTTCCATGTGCTCCCTTGCTTATGCCTCCCTTCTTAACTCATTTCTGTTTTCTTATCTTCCAACTTGCATTACCTCTTCTCTCTCTCTCTCTCTCTCTCTCTCTCTCTCTCAAATAGGGTCTTCAATCTACCATTGGCGCTCATGGGTACCGCCTGTCATTTCTGATTTCTGAACAACATGTGGTCAGAGCGATGCCATTAATATACATTTACAAGGTTGTCACAACATGCCTTACACAAGACTCAACAGTGACTTAATCTGGTAACTTTCTATATTATTACCATGTGGGGTCTGAGGAGAATATTCATCCAGGCATGAATCAGTAAGTCTTTGCTATACTGAGTAATATTTGGAATGTTGGGCTGGAGAGATGGCTTAACTTGTTAAGGCACTTTCCAGCAAAGCCAAAGGACCCAGGTTTGATTCCCCAAGACCCACATAAAGCCAGATGCACATGGTGGCATATGCATCTGGAGTTTGTTTACAGTGGCTAGAGGCCCTGGTGCGTACAATATCTATCCATCTCTCACATACATACATACATACATACATACATACATACATACATACATACGTAAGTAAATGAATAAATAAAAGAATGTTGTCCAGGTCACAAATGAACCCCAGGAGAGTATCTGACTTTGTGGAGTGGACTTGGTCTATTACTTAAATTTTTCTATTTTCCTTATAACCATTGTCTAGTTATGTTTTCATATGTTTGTGTGTATGTGTGTGTTCATGTGTATTTGGGTGTAGATGTGGGTGTGTGTATGCAGGTGGAGGCCAGAGGGCAACCTTTGGGTGTTGTTCCTGAAAGACTGTCATCCTTTTTCTTTTTCTTCTTTTTCTTTTTCTTTTTATTTATTTATTTACAAGTAGAGAGAGTCAGAGCAAGGAGGAGACAGACAGAGAGAGAATGGGCACGTCAGGGCCTGCAACCACTGCAAATGAACTCCAGATGCATGTGCCCCTTGTGCATCTGACTTACGTGGGTCCTGGGGAATCGAACTTGGGTCCTTTGGCTTTGCAGGAAAATGCCTTAACCACTAAGCCATCTCTCTAGCCCTGTCCTCCTTTTTTTTTGAGATAGGGTCTCTCACTGCACTCACTGAACTCTCCAAGTAGTGACTACTGAGTGGCCACTGAACTCTAGGAATTCTGTCTCTGCCTGCGCAGTGCTAGGGTGGGATCTGGCAACTATTGTTTTTATTATTATTATTATTTATTATTATTATACTGGAAGTGTATGCTACCACACCAAGTTTTTTTTTTTTTTTAAAAAGATTTTATTTTTATTTTTATTTTTTTGGTTTTTTGAGGTAGGGTCTCACTGTAGCTCAGGCTGACCTGTAACTCACTCTGTAGTCTCAGAGTGGCCTCGAACTCACGGAGATCCTCCTACCTCTGCCTCCTGAGTGCTGGGATTAAAGGTGTGTACCACCACACCCGGTTTTTATTTTTTTTGTTTGTTTGTTTGTTTGTTTGTTTATTAGAGAGAAGGAGAGAGAAAGAGTGAGAATGGGCACACCAGGGCCTCTAGCCCACCATGTCCATCTGGCTTACATGGGACCTGGAGAATCGAACCTGGGTCCTTATGTTTCACAGGCAAACGCCTTCACCACTAAGCCATCTCTCTCCAGCCCACACACCAAGCTTTTCTTTTTTAAATTAAAAAAAATTTTTTTAAATTTATTTTTGGAAAGAGACACAGAGACAGAGAGGGAGAGGGAGACAGATTGAGAATGGGCGTGCCAGCAGTCTCTCAGCTGCTGTGAACAAAATCCAGATGCGTGTGCCCCCTTGTGGGAAAGTGCGGCATTGCACTCTTGCGTCACTGCATCTGGCTAAACATGGGACCTGGAGATTGGAACCCGGTTCCTTTGGCTCTTCCATTCTGTCTGCCCCCTCTTCAGCAATAGGCCCTGAGCCTTGGAGGGTGTGACAGAGGTGTTTCAGTGCTGGGCACTCCTCCGTCCCTTCTTTTCAGCACTATGTTGCCTTTTGGGTCATCCCAGTGGTCATCGCCATCTGAAAAGAGAAGCTTCTCTAACCAGAAGTGGGAGTAGCATTAATATGTGAATATGAACATTAAGTGTTGCTTTCAGGGCAGCTCCACCAAGCTTTTTTAACATGAGTTTTGGGGATGAAACTCAGTTGCATGCAAGGCTTACTGACCGAGGCATCTCCCTTGTCCTGCATGTTCTTCGTGATTGGACCCTTGACTATGGAGGAAAGCTACCCCCCACCCCAGGAGCCCTTTGCAAAGAGTGTTTTATGTAGGTTACATGGTCTGTATATTAGATCAGACCATTGAGTCCCGTCTTGCCATGTGATGGTTTTAAGGAATTCCTAACGTTTTCAGTTATGCTGTTGTTAATTTGGGTGTGGTACTGTGTGCCTGTGATCACTACACTAGGGAGGATGTGGCAGGAAGATCTTGAGTTTGAGGACAGCCTGGGCTACAGAGTGACACCATCTCAAAAGACAAAACAAAAAAGAAAGAAAGCAATCTTTGTGTTTTAGAAGTATAGATTGAAATATCGAGAGATAAAGTTATATCTCTGATTTTCTTAAATAATTTGTAGGCAGGGAAGAATGAGGATATTGATTATAAATAAAAGTAGAAGGGGGCTGGAGAGATGGCTTAGTGGTTAAGGCGTTTACCTGCAAAGCCAAAGGACCCAGGTTCAATTCTCCAAGACCCATGTAAGCCAGATGCACAAGGTGGCACGTGCATCTGGAGTTTGTTTGCAGTGGCTGGAGGCCCTGGCACGCCCATTCTTTCCCTTTCTCTTTCTGCCTCTTTCTCTCTCTCAAATAAAAAAATAAACAAATAAAATATATTTAAATTTTTTTTAAAGTAGAAGGGCAAGGGGAGTGAGTGGCTTGATATATGTATTGAAGCCAGGTATTAGATACGTGTAATTTTATTATCTTTTATCTCCTTTTGTTTGAATTCTCTCATAATGTCTGAAGTTTTTAGGACAAATTATAAATACAAAAATATCCTTTAAAGACCCAGCTGAACTCATATGAGCTCATAAAATGAGAAAGGTAATTAGACATTTTTGTGCTTCCATTTGTGTATATATACTATCACTTATGAAGGTTTTTTTTTTTTTTTTTTTTTTTTTTGCCCAAAAACTGCATTGAATTTAATCAGACATTTAGGTTTTCCTACTCAATTTCAGGAAACACAGGAGAAATATGTTAAATGCCTTTTTTGAAGGTATATTTTGTTTTTATATATTTTATTTGGGAAAGAGAGCAAATGGGCATGCCAGGGCCTCCAGCCACTGCTATCGAACTCCAGATACATACATCCCCTTGTGCACCTGGCTTACATGGGTCCTGGGGAATTGAACCTAGGTCCTGAGGCTTTGCAGGCGAGCGTCTTAACCACTACACCATCTCTCCTTAAGTGCCTTAAGAGTCAAAGTACAAAACCCTTTTAGAGCAATTGACCTCATTTGAATTGAAAGAAAACGGTGAGAGAGAGAAGAGGATAGAAAACCTTTAAGTTAGAGATGGGTGAGATGGAGCCATTTATCATGTGTGATTCTTAATTATATGCTGATTGCATTTAGGAGACAATTGGGGAAATGGGGGTGCTGATTAGATATTTGATGTATTAAGGCATTAGTATTTTTTTGAGATTTATTAATGGGCTCATGTTTATTTAAAAAAATAACAGTGCTTAGAGACACGTGCCAAAATATTTATTGGGGTTGGAGAGCGCTTAAAGTGAGGATCCAGCTGAAGGGAGGCTGGCTAGTTGGTGGTCACTGAAGTGAGATGATAAATTATTCTCTCTGATCTTGGATATACTTCCATATATTTCCATAGCAACATGAATGCCCGTGTTTGCCCGTTGTTAAACAATAATAAGCATGTTCTACACTGAGGTTCTCCATGCCCTCCAATTTTGTTGAGGTTCTTTAAGGAGAACAATTTCACTTGCTTCGAACAAGGCCTTGTGTTCGATCCCCAGCATGGTGCTGCAATAAAACAAAACTAAAACAGTGCAAACATATATTTCTGGCCAAAGTCTTTATATTTCTTTCCTGACAGCCTAAATGTTAGAAAAGAGGGATGGAAAATTAATCAAGGGGTCTGTATGTGTGTGTGTGTTTTAAGGTAAGCACAACAGACTGGCCTTAGTTGTTGTAGTTCATGCGAGAGAGCAAGAGCAAGAGAAAGAGAGAATTAGCTTGCCAGGGCCTCCAGACACTGCAATAAAGCTCCAGACACGTGTGCCACCTTGTACACATGTGCAACCTTGTGCTTGAGTCACTTTGAGTGCCTGGCTTACATGGGACCTGGAGAGTTGAACATGGATCCTTAGGCTTCACAGGCAAGTGCCTTGACCGCTAAGCCATCTCTCCAGCCCTAATCAAGTTTTTTTTATATACTTGATAGAATGTGCTGCAGCCTATAAAATAATAATTTATAACCCCACAAGTGTTTTTAATATATTAGAGTAAAAGAAGATAGAACAAATAAGTTACGGTTTAAAAGAGATACTTAGGAAAATTGATGGGAAATAAAAATGTTAACTATTTTAATACAACATTGGATTATAGATTTGAATGTTTCTTTTCACTTAAAACTTTTTTTGTTAGCTGGGCATGGTGGTGCATGCCTTTAATCCCAGCATTCAGGAGGCAGAGGTAGGAGGATTGCCGAGAGTTCGAGGCCATCCTGAGATTACATAGTGAGTTCCAGGTCAGCTGAGCTAGAGTGAGATCCTACCTCGAAAGAAAAACAACCCCAAAAAAATTTTTTTTTGTTATGTGGTTATGTTTAGTTTTTAAACTCTTGCAGATAAAAATTTATAAAGTTGCTGGATGTGGTACATACTTATAGTTTGGGAGGTTTGCATAGTGAGCTGTGGGCGGGTGTAATATAAGTCAGGAAAATATGCCCATACTGCACATATACATTATCTTCACCTAAAGCAAAGATACTAACCTTACCTAACAAGGTAACATCTTAGGGATTTATTTCACATTTTAAGGGAATGGCAAATTATTTTGTGTTAATATTCCTTAGATAAACTCTGCTATATTTGTATATTCAAACATGTACTTATTTATTTAAGAATGAGAGATACTTGATTTAGTACTTTTGGCTCAGAAAGGTTTTACATTTTTTCAACCTAGATGCATAAGCCAGATGCACAAGTGGGCACATGCATCCGGAGTTTGCAGTGGCTAGCGGCCCTGGCGTGCCCATTCTCTGTATGTCTTCTCCCTCTCTCTCTCTCTCTCTCTCTCTTTCTCTCTGCTTGCAAATAAATAAAAATAAAAGGAACTAAGGCATTAACTGACAAGAGAGGAAGATGCCGTCAGTCGAGTTTGTATGTTACCTGACACTTGAATTCATTCTACGCCCTTCACTGCAGGACATGTGAATGTACAAAGATGTTCACGGCAGAACCTCTTATAGCCATGGAAATATGATTGGAACCTAGGAAGTCATTACAGCTGCCAAGACTTGTGAAGCCATCCCTTGTGACAGGAAGAAAGTCTGTATGTGGGACCCAGTGAGAAAGAAAGCAGTGATACGGGCTATAATAATGGGCAGAGGAATAAAACGAGAGATAGGCACAAAACCTTTTTAGGGTGAATAAAGCTCTTTCCTTAGCCTGTTTGTAAATCCCTATCCTGCTTATGTAACAATATTAAGGCTATATAGTGTACAGTTTGTTATAATTAAATCTTTTTAAAAATATTTTTAAAATACATTTTATTTATTTATTTATTTATTTATTTATTCATTCATTCATTTGAGAGAGAGAGGGAATGGGCACACCTGGACCTCCAGCCACTGTAAATGAACTCCAGATGCATGCACCCCCTTGAGCATCTGGCTTACGTGGGTCCTGGAAAATCAAACTGGGGTCTTTTGGCTTTGCAGGCAAATGCCTTAACTGCTAAGCCATCTGTCGAGCCCCTAAAATATTTTTTTGTTGAGAGAGAGAGAGAGAGAGAGAGAGAGAATGAATGAGTGCACCAGGGCTCTCTAGCCACTGCAAACCAACTCCAAAATCATGTGCCACCTTGTACATCTCATTTACATGGGTCTTGGGAAATGGAACCTGAGTCCTTTGGCTTTGTAGCCAAGCACCTTAACCGCTAAGCCTCTCTCCAACCCTGTAGTTAATTCTTATCCTGGTGGATCGTCTGCTTAAAGTCACAATGAAGAATTCTTATTCTTTTTTTTTTTTTTTTTATTTTTATTTATTTTTGGAGAGAGAGACAGAGAGAGATAGACAGAGAGGGAGAGGGAGACAGAGATGGGCGCGCCAGCAGTCTCTCAGCTGCTGTGAACGAAATCCAGATGTGTGCGCCTCCTTGTGGACAAGTGTGGCATTGCGCCCTTGCGTCACTTTGCATCTGGCTAAATGTGGGACCTGGAGATTGGAACCGCTGCACATTGGAACCAGCGTTCTTAGGCTTAGAAGGCAGGCGCCTTAGCCGCTAAGCCATCTCTCCAGCCCAAGAATTCTTATTCTTGAGTGATAGGAGTAATTGAGTCTATTGAGTTTCTTTGTAAAGTCTTCATAAATTTTCCATATTAATCTGGTTTACATCTATACAGTGTTTTCTGAAGAACTGGCACTGTTAAATTTGGCGAAAAGGTAGCATCCATTCTTGTATCAGTGATGTAGTATTTTAGATGTTCTATGTCCTTACTGAAGATTGTTTACATTTCTCATAATCTCCGAGCACTAGTCTGTGAATGTAAAAGCTTCTAGTCAGGGTTTTTAAAATTTTTTAAAATTTGTTTCTCCTCCCTTAGTTGGCCTAATGACTATTACCTCATTTCACAATCTTGCTTATATTTCAACAACTGAATGTCCTAATATTATTTGGCATTTACAAATGCCTGCGCTAAATTGGACAGATGCCTTTATTACAGTATAAATCTTCCAAGTAGCTGTAAAAATTATGTTGTAGCCTCATTTTGAAAAACTAGAAAACAAAAACCCTCTAATTTGTCAAAAGTGCCTCCAAATGCCATTCATCTTCTGCCCTAACTCTTTTGCAATTTGAGCAAGTGTTTCAGGGAAATTAATTTAACAAGGTTTATTTAAGTGGCTGGAGCTTGACAAATCAGAATTCAGGGAGATATAGTGGCATCTGAGGTCCGTGTGTTCTTTACACAGGTCCCACCAGCGTCCTGAACCTCTGGGAGTTAGCAGCCTGCTTGTGGGCCTGACTCCTGTGGCACCACCACCCCCACCGGCTCCAGAGATGTGCAGATACACATGGTCTTGATAACAGTACACATTTATTCTGTACTTCATGCATAAGGCACACGACCAAGAGTTTTAACACATTCTCTCCTCCCATCCTCACTGCAGGTCTCTGTGGTAGGCAGTTTTAAACCTTTTTTTTTTTTTCCCCAGAGAAGGGAAGAACTATTATAGTGGCTGGACCATGCCTAGTAAATATATGAAGGTGCAAGTACTTGAAATTTTACAGTGGCTTGAAAGTCCACTTATAGACACACCTGAGAAAGCTTTTTGATTAACTAGATTTAAAATTTAGTTAAGGGCTGCAGAGATGGCTTAGCAATTAAAACCACATGCTTGCAAAGTCTGAGAGCCTGGGTTCAAATCTCTGGTACCCACATAAAGCCAGATAAAGCACAAAGTGGTGCACGTGTCTGGAGTGTGTATGAGTGGCAAGGGGCCCTGGTGCACCCATTCTCATTCTCTTGTTGTGAGTAACTAATAAAAATATTAAAAACAGGGATGGAGAGATGGCTTAGCAGTGAAGGTGCCTGCCTGCGAAGCCTAAGAACACCCATTCGAGTCTCCAGGGCCCAGTTTAGCCAAACGCAAACGTGACACGAGAGCGCAATGCCTCACGCACACAAGGGGGCGCACGTGTCTGGAGTTCATTCACAGTGGCTGAGGCTGCTGGCGCACCCATTCTCTGTCTCACTCTCTCTTTCTCTTCAAAATCAAAAAAATATATTTAAATCAGTTAAATAGAGTATTCTCGTAAGTCTATACAATGTTGGTTTGTCCAAATTGTAGTAACAGTGAGAAAAGATAGGGGATTCTTCAGTGTTACATGAAAAAGCTTTTGTTATAAGATTCTGCTTAATATTTGCCATACTTTGTTTGATGTCTAAAATGTAGAAATTCCGTGGTGTTGATTTAAAACAACTGTAACAATCAGGGTGCTGAAAGGAATAGAGTCAGTGCAACACTAGTTCTAATGTCATGCAGTACAGAAGTATAGAACTGAAGCTGGACTTGAAGAAGTTTTACGTAGAAGGTGGTGTTAGCCTGATGTTTTGGGCAGAGGTCTTTAGAATTGTTTGGTTTTAAAAATCCTATAGGG
The DNA here is from genome assembly GCA_036365145.1 of Orientallactaga sibirica. Taxonomy (NCBI): domain Eukaryota; kingdom Metazoa; phylum Chordata; class Mammalia; order Rodentia; family Dipodidae; genus Orientallactaga; species Orientallactaga sibirica. The sequence continues at coordinate 20,431,528 of JAEOAD010000005.1, forward strand.
AGGGGCCGGAAAGATGGCTTAGTGATTAGGGTGCTTGCCTGCAAAGCCTAAGGACCCATGTTCGACTCTCCAAATCCAGTGTAAGCCAGGTGCACATAGGTGAGGCACGCACAAGGTTGCACATGTCCACTAGGTGGCGCAAGTGTCTGGAGTTTGATTGCAGTGGCTGAAGCCCCTGGTGTGCCAATTCTCTCTGTCTCCCTCTCTCTCTCATCACTTTCTCTAAAAAACAACAATAATAATAAATAAATAATCCTATAGGGAAATCATGGGATTGTTCTGAACTAACACCCATCATCCATTCCAAGGGGATTACTGCCTGTCAGTGGGCAAGGAAAACAAATTACAGGAAAAGGGCATTTAGACGCTGTAAGCTTCCAGTCTGTTTAGTAGTGGGTGATATTGTATGTCTGTCTTCAAGTTCTCTGTTTAGTTGACACTTTTTATGATCATAGCAACAGTGACTTGACTTCTTTGCATTTATGTCAAATGAAAATTAATACAACATAAATTGCTATACATTCTTGAATCTTTACTTTGCTTCACTCCTTTATCAGTTAGGCCAACTAGTTGCAAATCTATCCAGGAGCAACATGAGCAATCCAGGCTCTGGACTTCTTCGCCCCTGAAGGACTGTGAGGAAGAGGAGAGCTGGGGAATGAGTGCTTCCTTTCTGACCTCTGTAGGTGCCAGCTCACTATCCCGTGGTGTGGTGTGCAGTGTTCTGGGGGAAATTTGAGCCAACCTGTTTTGGGAAGCCTCTGAAAATACCTATTTTTCAAGAGGCTAAGGAGATTGCCCAGTGGTTAAAGTTGCTTGTTTGAAAATGGGGTTTGTTACAAGGAGTGCTCTTTTCCTTTCAGTCAGTAAAACTTCAGGAAAACGTGTGTTCTCAAAATACTGAGCTCTTTCTGGACATACTTTTCTTTAGCTTAAAGGAGTTTTATTATGTCTTCGTCTTAATTTTGCTGAGATCCATTCATCATATATCATTCATCTCCTGGGTCCTTCCTACATATCTTTGTCCTGTTTTGCTTCCTTTTTGTTGATTTCTTTTCCTTTTAGACTTGTCTTTGGCTGCACATTTTCTGCATCGCTCAAGCTTGTACTTCACTGCTTCCAGCACATGTTAAATTTGTCCTCTGCACAGTCTTCTCCAATTCCAGATTGTTCTTCATAGCATTTGTTTTTTTTTTTTTTGAGAGAGTCACAGAGAGAGAATGGGCGTGCCAGCAGCCTCTCAGCTGCCATGAACAAACTCCAGGCACGTGCGCCCCCTTGTGGGCAAGTGTGGCATTGCGCCCTTGTGTCACTTTGCATGTGGCTAAATGGGGGCCTGGAGAATCGAATGGGTGTTCTTAGGCTTGGCAGGCAGGCGCCTTAACCGCTAAGCCATCTCTCCAGCCCTTCTTAGCAGTTTTGTAGGCACTTTTTTTTTCTCCTCTTGAAAGCCCACATTGGTTTCTTAAGGAGTGTGATTCTGTTTCATAGGAATACATGTGCTCTGATTCCTCAAAGAACTTGCCTTCTTTTTGACTACTGGGGCCTTTATGAGGAATTGTGCTGTTTTTCTTAGATCATGTTTATAGAGGAAGCACTTAGCTAACCTGGAATTGAGGAATGACTTGGGGTCTCTTGGATATCGTAAACTTCCTATTCAGATATCTCAAGGCACTGTGGGAAGCAGAGGAGAAATTATAGCCATGGTTCTATACTTTGTCATTTCAGAAGTCCAGCTGCCCAAGGAATGTGGCAGGCCATTGTAGCAAGAGGCTGATGTCCATGACAAAGATAGCAGTGGCAGCCAGAAATTCTTGGGCAGGTTTTTTGAAGGGTGCATTGGCCTTCTGTGTGTACTGGCCACACATGTCTGTACTGTTGTCCCCCAGGGTTTGTTTGGTGTTCTCTTGGCAGGTGGTACATCTCATGGTAACACCTAGAAGAGTCAGGCAGGCATGAGCCACCCTTTCCCTTAACCTTTTGTTCCTCTGAATTAGGCCCTGAATTGGCAGGCAAGTGCCTTAGCCACTGAGCCATCTCCAGCCCTGAACGGACTTGCGTTGGAATCTCTTTTAGGCATTTTCCTGGTGACAGGAAAGCTTTCTAGTGACATTGGGTCTAGTTGGCCTTTTTGCAAGTTTGTCCCATCTGACCTAAAACTCTTAAGATACAGACCTCCATTTCTAGCTTCCACATATCATCCTTCCATTATTTCCTATGGAGATACAAGTTGACCTTTATTTTTATGTTCTAAAGTTCATTTTAATGGGATGGTGATAGATCATTTAAGACAAGTTAAGATTTTTGAATGAACCCAAAGTTCTTACAACTTTAGTAGGTTAGAAATCAGTTATTCTTTTTTCTTTTCTTTTCTTTTTTTTTTTTTTTGTTTGTTTGTTTTTCATGTTTTGGTTTTTCAAGGTAGGGTCTCACTGTAGCCTAGACTGACCTGGAATTCACTATGTAATCCCAGGGTGGCCTCAAACTCCTGGCAATCCTCCTGCTTTTGCCTCCCGAATGCTGGGATTAAAGGCATGCGTCACCACGCCCAGCTTTCCTTCCTTCCTTCCTTCCTTCCTTCCTTCCTTCCTTCCTTCCTTCCTTCCTTCCTTCCTTCCTTCTTCTTTTCTTTTTCTTTTTTTTAGACAAGTCCAACAAATTAGCCTTTTTTTTTTTAAATGTGTGTGAGACATGTGTGCCACCTTGTACACTGGCGTCACCTTGTGCATCTGGCTTACGTGGGACCTGGAGAGTCGAATGTGGGTCGTTAGGCTTCACAGGTAAGCACCTTAACCACTGCGCCATCTCTCCAGCCTGAAATCAGTTATTCTTTGTGTAAGTACAGTTACAGTAAAGGCTTCTGGACTTGGGCAGTGTAGTGTCTTCCATCTATGCTGGAGACAACAGATCTGGGTTTGGTCATGGGAGTACATTGTGAATGTGAATATTCACTAAGAGAAAAAGGACCATTATTCAAAATAACAGAATGGAATTTCTCTTTGGAATGTGAATAACAACCATCTTACCCAACAGGCACTGAATGCTTACTATGTGCCAGATCCCTTTTAAAAATATCTGATTCATTTAATTCTCACAACAGCCCTGTGATAGAGGTTATTTTTATCCCCTCTTGTGCTGTGATTGATGCACACAAAGATGGAGTAACTTCCCCACAATCACAGAATGGAAGTGGCCGGCATCTTGGCCTGTACCTTTAAGCATCTCAAAAGGTAAGAATGACATCAGAGCTCCGTGTTCTGCTCGTTTTAAGTGTTCGAACTTCATGGAATAGGTAGAAGGAAACCCAGTTGGAAAAGGAAAGGAGCAAAGAATATTTGGGGGCCAGCTTGAGCACTTGGCTTTTTCCTCACTATTTCTAGTAGTGACATTTTCTATCTTTAATGCCCAGTGCTCATTCACTGGATAAACATATATTCACCTTTCACTATAAATTAGCCCTTTTACTAGGTGCCTGAGATAATGATGGAAAAGCCACCGTCCTTGACCTTGAGCTTGCCAGGGAGGCACCACCAGGTACACACAAAGTCACTGTCAGTAGCAGTTGCCTCTAGGAGATAAACATTGTGTGTGGCATGCCTTCGACAGTGGAGTCTCAGGATTTCAGAAGCATCTGTGTTTTTTGTTTTTTTTTTTAAATATTTTATTTTATTTATTTATTTGAGAGAGAGAGATACAGAAATAGGCAGGGAGAGAGAGAGAGAGAGAGAGAGAGAGAGAATGGGTGCCTCAGGGCCTCCAGCCACTGCAAACGAACTCCAGATGCATACACCCCCTTGTGCATCTGGCTTACGTGGGTCCTGGAGAATCGAGCCTCGAACCGGGGTCCTTAGACTTCATAGGCAAGCGTTTAACCGCTAAGCCATCTCTCCAGCCCGCATCTGTGTTTTAATTGATTTCTTTTTTAAAATTTTTTTGTTTGTTTTGGTTTTTCGAGGTCGGGTCTCACTCTGTCTACCCCAGACTGACCTGGAATTCACTATGTAGTCTCAGGGTGGCCTCGAAATCACAGTGGTTTTCCTACCTTGGCCTCCCAAGTGCTCGGATTAAAGGCGTGTGCCACCACATCTAGCCGCTGATTTCATTATTTTTGATAATAAATGGGTTCATGTTCAATGTGTGGTCAAGTGTCAGGTTTCTGACATAGTAAATGAGGTCAAAAATCCATAGCCTAAGACCACACTGGAGTTCCAACACAGATTGATTATACTTCCCTCCCTTTTAGTGATTTTTGGGTGTGTTCATTTGTCACTTAGCATCTAGCTGAATCATAAAACTCAAAGGCAGGAAGACATTTTTTTGAGAATCCCTGGTGCACTCTATAAGGGTAACGAGTGAGGCTTCACATACGGGAACCTCCACGAGTTTGCCTGTCTTCTGTGTTTGCCAGTGTCTTCAGCTTTGGCTTCTCTGTTGCTGTCAGTAAGAACTGTGAAGTTGGGGCTGGAGAGATGTTTAGCACTTAAGGCACTTGCCTGCAAAGCCTAAGAATGCAGGTTTGATTCCTCAGTACCCTCATAAGCCAGATGCACAAAGTGGTGCATGCATCTGGAGTTCATTTGTGGTGGCTGGAGGCCCTGGCACGTCCATTCTCTTCCTCTTTCTGTCTCTCTCTCTCTTCATCCCTCTCTTTATCAAATAAATAAAAAAAGAACTGTGCAGTTGCAGAGTTAAGCCTACCCGGGCCGGCCTGCCTGGGAGGCCCTGTGGCTTCTGGACCTGCGGCAAGGGTGTTGCCAGAGCAGTTTCCACTGAACCCCTTCCGGAGCCTTGGACAGATCGCACTGATAGTGAACATCGCCACCCCACTTACTGACCTCTGCCTTCAGCGTCAGGCAGAAATAATTTCTTGGAACTAGGATTTTTTCCCTCGTGGGTGGATATTGGCATTTATTCTGGTTTTGCTATTATTGGAATATAAAAAGGCTACAACAAATATGCTCTCTCTTGAGAACTACTAAGTGTTCTTTTATAAATAAACCAGTGGCGTCTCTTGCCTTCAAATATATTAAAATATCCAGACTACTTAAAATTAACTTCTGGAGCTGAGGATGTCACTTGCTTAGTGGTAGAACTTTTGCCTAGCATGCCCAAGGCCCTAGGCTCAAAGCCCACACTGTACACTGCACACACACACCAAAAAATCACAATTAAAAAATATGCTTACAGGGCTAGAGAGATGGCTTAGCAGTTAAGGCGCCTGCCTGCTAAGCCTAAGAATGCTGGTTCCAATCTCCAGATCCCACGTTTAGCCAGATGCAAAGTGATGCAAGAGCACAATGCCGCCCTTGCCCACAAGGGGGCACACACACCTGTATTACGTTCACAGCAGCTGAGAGACTGCTGGCGCACCCATTCTCTATCTGTCTCCCTCTCCCTCTCTCTCCGTCTGTCTCTCTCTGTGTCTCTCTCCAAAAATAAAAAAATTAAAATTTAAAAATATGCTTACATGTACAGTATTTTTTTTTTGAGGCAAGCTCAACAGACTGGCCTTTTTTTGCACGGGGGGCGGGGCTGGGGGAGAATTGGCACGCCGGGACCTCCAACCACTGCAGCTGAACTCCAGATGCATGCACTTCCTTGTGAGCATGTGTGACCTTATGTGCTTGCATCACTTTGTGTGTCTGGCTTTATGTGGGACCTAGAGAATAGAAACATGTGTCCTTAGGCTTTGCAGGCAAGCACCTTAACCGCCAAGCCATCTCTCTAGTCTGTGTGGAGTATATTTTAATGGTTTAAATTACTTTCTGTTTTTTGAGATTTCTGGTCCCAATTGTAACATATAGAAATCTAGAATGGCAATGATGACTGAGAGCACAAAGAGAGAAAGTTATTTTGGGTTTTCCTTTCTCTCTTTCTTCCTTCCTTCCTTCCTTCCTTCCTTCCTTTCTCCCTCCCTCCCTCCCTCCCTCCCTCCCTCCCTCCTCTCTCTTTCCCTCTTTCTTCCTTTCTTTCTTTCTTTCTTTCTTTCTTTCTTTCTTTCTTTCTTTCTTTCTTTCTTTCTTTCTTTTTTTCATGGTAGGGTCTCACTCCAGCCCAGGCAGACCTGGAACTCACTCTATAGTCTCAGGGTGGCTTTAAACTCATAGTGATTCTCCTACCTCTGCCTCCCAAGTGCTAGGATTAAAGGTGTGCACCACCACACCCGGCTTAAGTTATTTATTTTTTAAATGGAATTATTTATTGAAAAACACCTAGATATGTCTGCCACAGGGACATTATGGGAGAACGTGAAAGTTTTTGCCCTCTATGTAAAATGTGTTGTTAGAAGCTGTGTTTTATTAGTCGGGAAATATATGGAGTCATACATCTATGTGTTGGTAGTCGGTACTTGAACTGAGGAACCAAGCTCTTAGTCCTACACTCCCATCTATACAAAGATGTGACATGGGCAAACTATAAGTTAGAAGTGCATCTTCTGAGTGCCACAAAGAAGAAAACTTCATACCAAAAAAAAAAAAAAAACAACTGTATCATACATAAAAATCTTCAAAATATTGTCCCAAATCACCTTCAGGCCATGCAGATATTTAGGAAACAAAGGAATCTTCTGTGTATACCTAGGCCCTATCTCCTAGCAGCTCAAAATGTATGTACAGATATTCCCAAATCCAGAGTAACCCAGAATCTGAAACGCCTCTTGTCCTGAGCATTTCTGACAATAGATGTTTGACCAGTTGGCCTCAATATGCTAGGTAGGGTAGAGTTTTGTTAAAATGAACGTCAGAGAACAACTTATGCCTTGTTGGCAGAAAGATGGCAAAATAAGAGCGATAGGCTAAAAATTACTTGAATACTTACAATGTAGAAGAAAAGAATAACTTGGGTCCTGGAGCCAACAGTTCAGCTGAAACAGTTTGCATAGTATGGCCACAGAGACAGTGGGGCACGGTGGAAGTTAAGGTATAAAAGTGGATAAACAAAAGCCTTGCAGGGATAGGTAAAGAAAATAAGTATACAAATGTTAACATTTTCTAATAAATCATAAGGAAATTTATTTTAAAGCAATTCTTTGGGGCTGGAGAGATTTTTAGTGGTTAAGGCACATGCCTGTGGAGCCTAAGGACCCTGGTTCGATTCTCCAGGTCCCCCATAAGCCAGATGCACAAGGGGGCACACATGTCTGGAGTTCATTTGCAGTGGCTGGAGGCCCTGGTGCACCCATTCTCACTCTGCCACTCTCTCTTTCCCTCTCTCTGTCTATAATAAATAAATAAATAAATAAATAAATAAAAAATTAAATTTAAGAAATTCTGTGTCATACATATAAAGTTTACTATATATTATATCACATACTATATATATATTTTTCACCATTTATTAAAGATAAAAACAAATTTGCATACCATATTAGCCAGGGTTCTTAGAGAAACAACTGATAGAATGAATATGTATTATAAATGTATCATAAAGGGAATTTATAAGATGGGTTTACAGGATATGGACTGGACTATCCAACAATAACTGTTAACAGGCAGGAGAGTCTGAGAACTCCAGTGGCTGCCCCACCCACGAGGCTGGAAACCTCAGCAGTCCAAATCTGGCACTGAAGGGCCCGGAGGCTTCCTGGAGAGCTGCTGGCCTTTGGTCTGCCGGGCAAGGCTGAAGAAGCTGGACTCCAGCATGAGTGAAAGAAGGCAGCCAAGGAGAGATGTACTCATCAGGGAGGGCTGAAGGCAGGCAGCAAACTATTGCTTTTTCTGGAACCTCTTTATATACACAGGCTCTCACCAAAATGGGGCAAGTCTTTCTCCTTCATTAATTACTGGAAACACCCTCGTAGACTTGCCCAAGAGACACATCTTGACTCCCGATCCAAGAGGTTGGCAGTAGAAGTTGACTATTACATACACTGATTAGACAGATATGCTTATTTCTACATAAAGAATCATGTCTTAGCTCAGTATTTGATGCTACAGGATGTAAGTGTAGGACATATTCAGCATTTTTCAATTTCCCAGTATTTTGATTTTTATAGTCAAAGTTGAGACCCACTTCACCACTTTAGTACTTAAGACAAAAGGGCATAAGTAGTGCTGGAGAGATGGCTTAGTGATTAAGGCGCCTGCCTGCTAAGCCTAAGAACACCAGTTCCAATGTTCAGGTCCCACGTTTAGCCAGATGCAAAGTGACCCAAGGGCGCAATGCCACACTTGACCACAAGGGAGCGCACGCATCTGGAGTTTGTTCACAGTAGCTGAGAGGCTGCTGGTGTGCCCATATTCTCTATCTGTCTCCCTCTCTCTCTTTCTCTCTCTGTGTCTCTCTCCAAAAAAATAAAAAGGGGCATAAGTATGTTTAGGATCATTTTAGGAAATGATGGAATTCTGTCCTAATGCCAAACCAAGACAGAAATCAAAAAGGGGTGGAACTGAACTGGGTTGAGCAAAGCCGTAGAAAAGAAACACACTGATGCCAGAAAAGCCAGATAGGCTGCAGTGACAGTTTTACGTGGCTGGCCCGAGAGGTGGAGAGAGAGTTGAAGAGGCCAGAGTCCATCATGGAGGGGTGGTGGGGGTTCAGGATCAGGGGCTCATTGGAACAAGAACACAGTGAGCTTGGGTCAGGCCCTTTTCTTTAAAGGTTTTTCTGGCTCTCCTTAGGCGTATTTCAGGTCTATATGTGCCGAGAATTATGAATGCTCCCATGTGGTTCAGCGTTTAATAAAGACAGATTAAGCTAATAATAGGCTAATTTGCCACCTTCACTGTTGTCAAGAGAAAAGTAATTGTGGCCAACAGTAGAATCACTTGCAGGGTTTTGTGAAGCACGTGTGTGTTTTGAAAGAGGGAGATTGTAACGTGTGGCCTTCTGGTCATACTCTGTGTGGAACGTGGCTTACACAGTCACTTTACCGTCTCACCAGGAAAGGTGCTCTCTAGAAAACTCACAAGGCAGAGCAGAGATATTTAAGAATTGGGCATTCCCTCCAGCCGGGAGGTATAGGGTAGGCACAAGTGGTGGCCCAGGGTTTGCACACAGACAGTAAGCAAGCCTGGCAGGGCTTCTGTGGACCTCCAGTCAGTAGGGGCCATCTGGCACAATGCGCCTTCCACCCTCTGAGTGTCACTGTGTCAGTGTCCCAGGGCTGCCATAACACCTGGCCACAACTGAGCTATCTAAGAAGAGAAATTGGTTCTCTTACAGTTCAGAAGCCCAAAGTGAAGGCATCACACAAGTCAGATCCTTCTGGAAGTCCTGAAGGAAATTCTGTCCCGTGCTTGTCCCGGCTTCAGGTACCTTCCAGCTATCCTCAGTCCAGTCTCAGCCCCATCCTTGTGTCACTTTCTTCCCTGTGTCTCTCTGTCCTTATTTATTTATTTTCTATTTTGTTTTTTAAACATCTTTAATATTTTATTTATTTGAAAGAGAGAAGCAAAGAGAAAGAGAGAAATGGGCACGTCAGGGCCTCCAGCCACTGCAAATGAACTCCAGATGGGTGCGCCCCCTTGTGATCTGGCTTATGTGGGTCCTGGAGAGTTGAACCAGTATCCTTTGGCTTTGCAGGCAAATGCCTTAACCTCTAAGCCATTTCTCCAACCCTCCTTATTTATTTTATTTTATTTGTTTATTTATTTTTTTTCCGAGGTAGAGTCTTTCTTACTCTAGCCTAGGCTGACCTGGAATTCTCTCTGTATTCTCAGGGTGGCCTCGAACTCATGGCGATCCTCCTACCTCTGACTCCCCAAGTGCTGGGATTAAAGGCGTGCATCACCACGCCCAACCTTCTTCTTTTTTTTTTTTTTCCCCCTTGGTTTTTTGAGGTAGGGTCTCACTCTAGCCCAGGCTGACCTGGAATTTACTATGTAGTCTCAGGATGGCCTTGAACTCACAGCAATGTTCCTACCTCTGCCTCCCAAGTGCTGGGATTAAAGGTGTGTGCCACCACACCTGGCTGATCTTTAACTTTTTAGATATGTAAAGCCTTTCTAATTAAGGTTGCATTCTGAGATACAGGTATTTGAAGGAACACTATTGAACCCTCATACTCAGGACTTAACCCATGCTTAGGATGAAGAAACATCAAGTGTGGGTCTCTCCCTTCTCAACCTCTTTTTCTTAGTCCCCAAATGAGTCTCTGACTATCCATTGATGATCTCTGTTTTCAAATTGTAAACTGACCGGTTCCAGGCAAAGGAGGGGAGAGCCGATAAGGGGCAGCTGGAATTGCAGAGGTCAGATTCCACAACTGAATTTATAACCCCAAGGACTGTTTCAATGGCTTATAAATTTCTTCAGCTATCATTTTGTCCCTTGTTAAATTTTTAGCATCTATAAAGGGTAGGATGCCTGTGTACGATCAGTATGGGGACCACCCTGGCCCTTACTTCAGCAGGCTTTGTGGATGAACTCACTTCATCAGGATGCTTCTCATGAAATCTCCACTCTGCCGCTTGAGCGAAGAGCAAAGCTTGGAAACTGAAGTTGCTTATTGTGTTCAAATCCATGCCAGAAATACTTTTACGTTTGGACTGTAGCCAAGTGGCTCCAAGTTTCTTGTGTATAATCAAGGAAGCCTTGTTCAGACCGTGAGATACTCATTTTTACATGTGTTCTTCTCTTTGGATGATGAATTGTTTCTAATTAAATCATACATGCGTGCATGCATGCACACGCACACACACACACACACACACACATCTGTTTTACTTACAAGAGCTTGCTAGTCATAGAGACCTCATTATGAATATGTTTGTAAAGTTGCTTTTGTGTAACTGCCAACTTCATATGTAATGCTGAGTTAACTTTTGGCCTCTATGTTTAAGGGGACTTAGCAAGTATGAGGATATAACTCAGTGTATAAGGTCCATATAGATGATGGTATAAGGTCATATAGATGAAACGTTTGAGTTCACTTTCTAACCTTGATGAATCGAGATACCGGTCTTTCCTTCTGCCTTACGTGGCCCACCATGCTGTGACCTGGTGCTCCATTCTAATCATCTGGGTTTGTTTGTTTGTTTGTTTGCTTGTTTGTTTTTTCAAAGTATTCTGTGAGCATATGTGGGTAGCAGGAAAGTGCAAAAAGCACCTGAGGTCTATGGTTTGAATTTCAAGTCCTCCACATTCTGACTCGGAACTCTGGACAATATATAAGTATTTCCTGAGCCCCTGATTTTTCTCATCAGGAAAATGAAGAAAACAGTATCTACCTGCCTCGTTGGTTGATCTCCTAAGGTTACGATAACAAATTACCACAATCGGGTGGCATAAAACCACAGAAAAGCATTTGCTTGCACATCTCAAGGCTGGGAGTCTAAAATTAGGGTGATGACAGGTCTGTCTTCCCTTCAAAGGCTCCGTGGGGGAATCCCTCTCTTTCTGTTCTAGTTCCTGAAGATTGTTGCAGTCAGTCCTTGGTGGCCTTCCAATACTGGCAGCACAATTCCAGCCACCTCCTCCGTCATCATGGCCGCCCTCTTATGTCTGCAAATCTCTGTCATCATAAAGACATGATTGATTGGACGTAGGACCCACCAGTCACTAACATGACCTCTTCTAAACTCGAAGACATCTGCAAAAACTGTGTCCAAATAAGATCTTGCATTCTGAGCTTCTGGGCGAAGATGACTTTTCTAGGGACATGGCTTAACACAGTGTAGGAGGGCATGGAGATTTAAGTGAAGCTGGAAAGGACTTGACACAGGGGACCTCAGCAAGACACAAGGAAGCCACTTCTTCCTAAGACTGGGCTCAGTTGTTCAACAGCCTCGGCATGCCTTTCTCAGCTGGCCACGCTGGGCCACCCTTCAATGTCACCTTCATTTCAACTTTGGGCTGGATTCCCTAAAACCTACATTGCCCCAAGATAAGCACCCAGGATTCTGTCTCCCAGCTCTCAGATTTTCCCTTGCCCTGGAAGCTCTAAAATTTATATACATTTATATTATTTAAACCTGCACCCTCCCCTCTTCCATGGGAGTAAGCCCTAGCTCATCCCACACCCATCTTGACCCCACAATTGTTTCAAGTCATTCTCATTGGCACTTTGACCCCAGAAAATCTCTCCCTTGAATCTCTTATTCCAGTACCTGGTCAGGGATCGATCAGCCAGGGCCCTCTTCCCTTTGCTCCTTGCTTCTGTCCCACTCAGCCTTCCAGTGAAACATTTGACCAAATGGTTCATTTATGGAGTTATCATTTTTACTCCCAGCTGGACCTTCGAGGCTACTTGAAAAACCTCTCTCCCTCACCCCACCCCCCTGCCACTTCATGTGGTTTTCCTTTCTCATTTCCCTGGGAGCGATTGTGAACATCAGCATTTTTCGTTTCTTACCCACCACTGGCCCGGCTTTGGCTCTTGCTTCCTCGTGAAAACATAAGAACCAGAAAACATCCCTGCACCCTTGCCTCTGCCACTCCTGCTTGTCTGCATGCTCTCAAGCAGACTGTGACCCTCACAAAGACCAGCCCGTGCCCCGGTTCCAGTCCCCACCCCAGTCCCTCTTGTCAGATGTCCACACACAGCCCCTTGTGATCTTCGGTCTTTCTCCGCTGTTCCCCTTGCTCCCTTCAGTTGCTAAGCACATTTCGATCTTCCTCATCCTAAAATTCAGTTTCTTCCTTCATTTTCCTTCTCAGTTAATTGGATTCCGTTTTCCTCGACAGACTCTATACTCTAAAATGGAATGACCTTGTTTACAAGGTTTCTCATCTCCATACTCAGGTTGGCTCATCTGTAAAATTGCCTACCTCATAGGGTTGTTACTGAGATTTAAGTTGTATTTTTATTTATTTATTTGTTTGACAGAGAAAGAGGGAGGAGAGAGAGAGAATGGGCACGCCAGGGCCTCCAGCCACCTCAAACGAACTCCAGATGCATGCGCCCCCTTGTGCATCTGGCTTACCTGGGTCCTGGGGAATCAAACCTGGGTCCTTTGGCTTTGCAGGCAAACACCTTACCCTCTAAGCCATCCCTCCAGCCACTGAGATTTAAGTTGTAAGGCTAGCACTGAGTGTTCTCCGTTATTTTCTGTAGTTAGTACACCCTCTCTAGGTATTCCTAAGACTTAGTTCACAGCACTTGCCAGAACGGACAGCAGGCAGCATCGGCAGTTATTGGCTGAGTTTCCACCCTCGAAGCCTAGGGGATTCTTAGGGTGAAATTATTTCACAGCCATTTTTGCATCCCCGGGACTCAGCACAGTCCTTTAGAATCTCACTAATGAATATAAACAAGTGAGTGACCAAAACCACTTGAATTAGATGGAGCAGTTCTTCACAGTAAAGGGTAAAGTCAATCTGACCTGTATCTAGACTTCTTTCTGCCTCAGTGTGACTTTGACCTCATGTGACATGATACTAATCTATCAATTTCTTTCATTTAGTTATTTATTTATTTGAGAGAGAGAAAGAGACAGAAAGGGGGAGAGAATGGGTGCGCCACAGCCTCCAGCCACTGCAAACGAACTCCAGACGCATGCGCCCACTTGTGCATCTGGCTTACGTGGGTCCTGGAGAGTCGAACCAGGATCCTTTGGCTTTGCAGGCAAACGTCTTACCCACTAAGCCATCTCTCCAGCCCCAATTTCTTATTTTTCTATTTATTTATTATTTCAGTGTGAGCTAGGCAAGCCAAGTACCACTGAGCTACAGCTCTCGGGCCTGGTTAAGGGATTCAATGCAGTGTTTTAACATACAGCAACATCAGAGGACGGAATGTGGTAGGATTGTGGAGAATTTAAATACAATTGTAGCCTAAGACAAAACAGCCACTAGAGAAAGGGTTTTATCAATAGTAGCCTGTGCGGTCATGGGAAGAAAAACAATGCAGTTCAGTGAACAGCTTTGCACTGAGCCCCTACCATCTGGCAGGCAGTGGAGGGGGGCTGAAGTTTAGTGCTGACCAAAGACATGCTGACCACTGGCCATGCTTTAGGACTGCTGTCCACTGAGAGTCATCAGACCTTCAGTTACTTTGGTGGTTAGGAATACTGTCTAATTACAGCTCTGTAAGAGAAGCTGGTAGAGTGCCCCTGTGCTGGGGTCCGGAGTACGGGTCGGTGGTAGGCATTGGTACTTTGCAATCTTTCCTCAGAGGACTTGCTTGGTCCTGGATGGAGGTGTTTACAATTATGTCCATAGCACAGCATTGAGCATTTATGTGGAAAAGGCCTTAGGAACTACGGACACAGCTCATTAAAAAGGAGGTTGATAGATCTCGGGCTGAGTAGCAGAGGCTGTATGAGTGCGTGTGAATGATCTAAGAAGAAAATGCAGGCAAGGGCAGTGGGATATGGTGCAGGTCTGAAGTCACGAAATGCATGGAAAGTTCTTTGTGAAACTTCCAGGCTTGCTAAGCTGGGAGAATGATCAGCTGTCTCTGTCATGAGATACTTACTGGGAATTTTCTGAGTTTTTATGCACACTGAACAGACTCGCCTTGGAAGGCTTCCTTCCCTTGGTTCTGCTTTTGTTGGTTACACACTCTACTGAACTTATCTTGCGTGCGTCACCCATGACTTCTCTCCATCAGCCTAAATGTCACTCACTGCAAAGCGGAGTTCATGATCCAGTCAAGAAACCTGCGTGCTCCTCTAAAAGTTCTCTCTCCCCCTCCACGCTGTTGCGTCTCACTTTAACGTTGTTTCACTCGCTTCGGGTGACGTGATCTCAGCGCTTTGTTTCCTTTTGCTGGCAAACTACTGTCATCTTCGTAACTGCATAAAAAAATTCAGTCAATGCTATTCCGATCATATAAAAGGAGCTAAGGACAATGGATTATTTGTTGAATGAATGCCTGTGTGAGTGATAGAGGTTGAGTCTCTTATCTGTGTAACACCTAGATATCCTTCTACATTGCTTTGTATCTAGGAGATAGGTACTAATAAGTAGTGGCTGTTATAGTCAACTATAAGGGAAACTACTTTATCGGCATGTAGCTTGTCTATTCTGTTTTGAAAGTTTGAAGTGTGTGCTGCTTGTTTCCAGGCAGAAAGAATCTGCAACCTTCCCAGTGTAAACACTTTGCCTTTCGACTTTGTCTTGCTGATTGTATTGACAAAGCGTTCTGCTCTCCATAAGCTGGAAGGAGAAACACAACAGTTCCAAAGATAATTTCTCGAATAGATTTCTCCCAATGGCTGCTCCGGCAGACTCACACAAGAACTCTTACAGCTGGTGAGGGATCTGCCTTCAGCATCTTTCCTATTGAAAGTCTAAGAAACTCTCCTTTCTCCTCGCTGGCTCTTTCCTCTTCCCTTTTGCCACTGGATAACTGCTCGGAGTGGTATATTTCAAACATTGAGCCTGCCCATTGCCAAATGCCTGTGGCCACTGGGTTTCCACTGGCTGTTCAGTTCTCCATTATTAAACCAAAATTAAAAATAAATAATAAATAAATAAAAGATGATGCCATGTCT
Organism: Orientallactaga sibirica; assembly: GCA_036365145.1. Taxonomy (NCBI): domain Eukaryota; kingdom Metazoa; phylum Chordata; class Mammalia; order Rodentia; family Dipodidae; genus Orientallactaga; species Orientallactaga sibirica. The sequence continues at coordinate 20,446,908 of JAEOAD010000005.1, forward strand.
GGCCAAGGACAGATGTTCCAGTTGCCAAAGTCTGCCGGCATTCATCACACAGTTGACATAGTGTTTGCTCCCCTGGACAGAGGTAGGAAAGGTTTTCAAAGACCAGGCTTCAAGGGAAAACTTAAGTAAGTGGGTGTCATTTGGAAATGATTTGATGAATAGGAAACTTACTGGCCAGCCATTGAAAAATCTCATTTGTGATATATTAGCAGGAATGCTAGGAGCCCACATTGCGAGTATGGTCTGTCTTTCCCACATGCAGGCTTCATAGCCGACACATTACACATGTCTGTGGAGCGTAACATATGGCTTCCTGAACTTGCAAATGTGGCCTCGTGCTCTGTTGAAACAGCATCTGTTTAAACAGTCTCCTGGAAAAGTGAGCTGCGTGCAACAAAATAGTTTCATGTCCCCAAAAGGCTTCCCCAGGGCCCTTTAAAATATGATTTTTTTTTAAAGAACATAGTAGAGAATGTGCATTAAGGTGTCACCTGCCTCTCTATTCATAATGGACTGTCAGATTGTAGATGTTAAAAATAGATGTGTACTGGAGATATTAAAGTAGATACTTATTGCAGTTATTTAAATGTCTGGGCTGGAGAGGTGGCTTAGTGGTTAAGGCGTTTGTCTGCAAAGCCAAAGGACCCAGGTTTGATTCCCCAGGACCCACGTAAGCTAGATGGACAAGGGGGTACATGCATCTGGAGCTCATTTGCAATGGTTGGAGGCCCTGGCACACCCATTCTCTCTCTGTCAAATAAATAAATAAATAAAATATATTTTTTAAAAATATATCCATAGAGGGCTGGAGAGATGGCTTAGCGGTTAAGGCGCCTGCCTGCTAGGCCTAAGAACCCGGTTCCAATCTCCAGGTCCCACATTCAGCCAGATGCAGTGACATAAGCACGCAATGCCACACTTGCCCACAAGGCGGTGCACACATCTGGATTTCATTCACAGCAGCTGAGAGGCTGCTCGCGCACCCATCTCTATCTGTCTCCCTCTCCCTCTCTGTCTCTCTCTCTCTCCAAAAAATGAAAAAATAAAAAAAAAAAAAAATCCATAGAGTATTAGCCAGAAAACAACAGGGTGTGTACCATCTAGTGACAAATAATAAACTGTATCTAATGCATCTGGTGGTACAGACCTGATATCCCCAGTTACTTGAGAGGCTAAAGCATCAGGAATACAAGTTCAAGGACATCCTGGGCAACTTAGTAACATAGTGAGCCCCCCCCTTTTTTTTTGGAGAGACAGAGACAGAGAATGGGCATGCCAGCAGCCTCTCAGCTGCTGTGAACGAACTCCAGACATGTGCGCCCCCTTGTGGGCAAGTGCACCATTGCAGCCTTGCAACTTTATGTCTGGCTAAACATGGGACCTGGAGATTTGAATGGGTGTTCTTAGGCTTGGCACACAGGCACCTCAACTGCTAAGCCAGCTCACTGGTGAAGTACTAGCCTAGCATATAGACTTGGGCTCGGTCCCTAGTACCAAGAATCCACACACAAGAATTGTGAGGATCAGTGTTTTGGGGGTGTCTGGTATGTGCCAGGCCAGTTATATCCATTGCACTTGATACACCTCAGGAGAATTTCCTTCATTTTACACATAAGAAAATGGAGACTCACTGGACTGTTCCAGACCCCAAGAGGGAAAAAATGGAGCTGGAAATTGAACGCAGCAACTCTTGACTCTGAAACCTGTCCCTGCCCTTTCGGAGTTTTTGTTTGTTTGTTTGTTTTGGTTTGTTTTTGTGTGTATTTTGCTATTGTTGTTGTTGTTTTGGTTTTTTGAGGTATGGTTTCACTCTAGCCCAGGCTGACCTGGAATTCACTATGTAGTCACAGGGTGGCCTAGAACTCACAGCGATCCTTCTACCTCTGCCTCCCGAGTGCTAGGATTAAAGGTGTGTGCTACCACACCTGGCCCCTTTTTAAAAATATTTGTTTATTTATTTAGTTGTGAGAGAGAGACACAGAGAATGCATGGGCACCACACCTTCTTCTTCCCTTTTTTTTTTTAAAAATATTTGTTTATTTATTTAGTTGAGAGAGAGACGCAGAGAATGCATGGGCATGCCAGGGCTTCTTATCACTGCAAATGAACTCCAGATGATGCACCACTTAGTACATCTGGCTTTCTATGGGCACTGGGGAATTGAACTTGGGTCCTTAGGCTTTGCAGGCAAGCACCTTAACTGCTGAGTAATCTCTCTAGTCCTCAAACCTGTCCCTTTCTAAAACCAGGGTATGTAGCTGTTGAAGCTGGGTCTGGGGGCTTCTGAAATTGTATGCAAGTTTGCATGTATAATATGCATGAATTTAACACCAGTCCCTAGAATCATCAGATTCTCCATGTGTCTTTAAGAGGCTTCTAGAAGGTTAAGAACCAAGTATTGGCAGCAGGCTTTTCTTTATAATAGGCATAAAGAAACAAGTAGGAATGTCACAATCAAATGTACTGAACCGAGTGTCAACTTGACCAGAAAGTGACACACACAGCGTTGTGTTTGTACTGTGTGTCTGAAGAAGGGAAAAGGATGAAAGAAGAGAAATGCATGTGATTCACTAATGACCTATAGAGGACCAGACCCAGATGTGCAGTTTAAGCAGATACTTATTAAGCGAGTGTCTGTGGAGTCATTAAGCAGACTGTGAACAGACCAAGGCCCTGTAGTGCTCACAGGCATCTCTTCCTGACTTACAGCAGCCTTGCCTACCCTTTTCTTTATCATGTTATCACTATGTATGCATCCCTAAACAAAGTGGTTCCATTTCTCCTGATTTCATATTTATACACATGCAGTCCTACTGTGGGGTTTTGTTTTCTAAGAACCTTCCACATAATTGTAGCTAGTTGTTGTTTGTGCATTTTCACGGTCTATGGCATACCTCTGACTGCTTGGGCTTTTTCCTTTTTTCTTTGGTTTTTCAAGGTAGGGTCTTGTTCTAGCCCAGGCTGACCTGGAATTTGCTAGGCAGTCTCAGGGTGGCCTTGAACACAGAGCGATCCTCCTACCCCTGCCTGCCGAGTGCTGGGATTAAAGGCGTGTGCCACCACGCCCGGCTGACTGTTTCATAATCTCTTTTTTCCATCTTCTGTTATGAGAATATTTACGTCATTTGTAATTCTTGCCTCTTATGAACAGTGCTGGTAACATTCTCCAGTGTCATATGAACATACTGTACATGCATCTCTGAGGGGAAGCCTAATATTTACTATGCTTTTGTAGGAGACAATGTACCTACTTCCAAGGCCTTGTAGAGGAAGAAAACTGGCTCAAATACATTATCTGTTCGACCTTAGTGTAGATTCTGAATGTCCCTAAGTGGAGCCAGTGAGAGAATTGTTACACCCTGTCACAGGGTCGGAATCTTTGGTCTGGGGGTGTGGACGTCCACAGACTGACCCATCACCCGGGTGGTTCTCATGGCGGTGAGACACTGGATCCCCCCGATTAAATTTATGAGGCTCTGTTCCTTCGTCATGAAGACATTTGGAGAAAGTAAACACATGATTAAAATCTTGGGAAAACTGGCCTTTTGTGGAAAGGGTGAAGAGAGTTGGATTTAGCTGGCCTGTAAAATAAATTTTAAAAAGACTGAAACATGATTTAATGATTGTTCACAAGAGAACGAGAGAGTTTCGTGTACGCAAGTACAAGCATTTGCCAAGTCGAGAGAGATTTAGGTGAATCCAGAGGAAGTATACACAGATGGAGCGTTTTCTAGGCACTGTCGGCGCAGGAGTCAGGGCTGTGGTTGTGTCTTCAGGGAGCTGAGGAGAGTAGACAATAGGAGCACACCCGGACTCCTGAACGAAAGCCAGGATGTGCTCTTTCGTCAGGTCTAGACTGTGGGCTTCACTGGAGCTGAGTAGGTGGGCCCTTGGGGGGGACACCGTGGAGCAGAGTAGCAGAGAGAGGTCACCAGGAAGGGCCTGAGAGCCTGCAGAGTCTGAACAGGCTTTAGAAGTGAGTGGTTGTGTAGGTGGTGGGACAACAGAGTGTTCCTAAACCGGTTGCCTCAATGTTTTTATTGTGCTGCTCCACTAAAAAGGAGCTTAGATCCTAGCCATCTCCCACATTCGCGCAGCAGACAAACATTTCATGAGACATTCACCTTATTAAATATGATCCACTTGATGTTTTCTATTTTCTTCTTTTTTATTTTATTTAAGATATATTGTGCATCTGGCTTACATGGGTCCTGGGGAATCGAATCGGGATCCTTTGGCTTGCAAAACAAACGCCTTAACCACTAAGCCATCTCTCCAGCCCTCCTTATGCTTGCTTATGCAGCCCCCAGTAGTGGGCTGGAGGGTGGGGAATTTGCATCTGGATTGCCAGGAGTAGTGACATCCGTAATGCTTCTCAGGCGTGGTTTATCTCGTGTCATGCCTAGCCATGGAGTTGCTGCTATGACTAACATTGAATGGAGAAGTTACTGAGAAGGGTTAATGCAATAGATAACTCCTTTATGTAAGTTTAGAAAAAAAAAAGTGGTGGCAGTTTTTCTCACTTGCTCTGTACCGTTTCTTTTTCTATGCAACCCCTAAAACCTCTGGTATATGGTAACATCTGTCCTTGTCCTTCTTACTGCTGTTGTGAGCCCCAAGTGCAGCACTTACAGGCTGAACGGTGTTGCAGTCAAGTTCGCATTGCTGGCTGAAAACACCTGACCAAGAGAAGCTTGTGAAGAGGGGAAAAAGGTTTATTTTGGCTTACAGACTCGAGGGGAAGCTCCATGATGGCAGGGGAAAACGATGGCATGAGCAGAGGGTGGACATCACCTCCTGGCCAACAGCAGACAGACAACTTACGTAGGAAAGTGTGCCAAACACTGGCAAGAGGAAGCTGGTTTTAACACCCATAAATCCGCCCCCAACAATACACTACCTCTATCAGCTAGGGGCATGGCATTCAGCACACCTAAGTTTATGGGGGACACCTGAATCGGACCACCACAAATGGTATTGCAGATTATTTACCCGGGATTTACTTGCAGGAAGCCATGCTGTCTTTGCCTCATCTGTTTTGAGAGAAAAGTAGTTTCCAGTCACCTTGCTTGAGAGACTTCAGACCTCAGGGGAAGAAGTGTCTTTGACCTTGTCCTCCAAACCACATGGGAAGGGCTGTTTCTTGCCATGTCGTAGAAATTGAATGCCTCGCCAGTGATCCACGTGGAACTGATGTAAAGTCATCAGGTTTTCCCCTGAAGAGTGCAATGCCTTAGCAGGAATATAAAAGAAAAATAAAATAAATTTCCTGGACTTGGGAAATGGCTTAGTGGTTAAGGCATTTGCCTGCAAAGCCTAAGGACCCCGGTTCAATTCCTCAAGACCCACTTAAGACACATGCACAAGGGGGTGCATCTGTCTGGAGTTTGTTTGCAGTGGCTACAGGCTCTGGCATGCCCCTTTTTCTTTCTATCTGCCTCTTTCTCTCAATTGTGAGATGTAAAAAGAAATAATTCCTTTCATGTGGCCGTCCTCCCCCCTGCATCTTCTCAGTCCACTTTTCACATAGTCAGTGTAGTTAGGGAAGGACTTCACAGGGCGTGTTCATCCCTTTTAGGGTAATCTAGGTGGGGTGCACACGAAAGTCTTGACCGTGCCTGAGATCTGCGCAGTCATTCTGCAGGGACTTGGTTGGGTCTACTGGGGCCTGAGGTTTTGCCCAAAGCTGTTTGATGTTTCGTAGCTTGCTCAAGAAGGACCCTTGTCTCTGGTGCTACTTTTGTTGAGTCGGTAGCCTGGACAGCTACTTAAATATCAACACATGGCTCCTCCGAAATCCAGGCCTGATAAACAGGCCAGAAAGAATTAGCCAGTTAAACAGATGAAGAACTGCTTGTGTGTAAATCCTGGGGTAACCTTGAACTGTTGGCCAGTTTGGTTCAGTAACACAGTGCACTTGAGTGAACTGTGTACTAGGTCAAAGGCCGGCATTTTCAGGCGCCAGCTGTCAAGTTCAGTTAGAGATTAGCTACTGAGTAAGCCGGCCTTGAGGTCTTTCGAAATTGCTTCATCTCGAAGACAGTTAAGACAGTTAAAGGCAAGTCAAGTAACCTTATCTCAGAGTTTTCTCCTGGCCGGGATTTCATCAAACTATCGATGTTTTTTTTTTGTTTTTTGTTTTTTGGGTTTTTTTTGGGAAAAAAAAAAAATCAGCCTTCGTGGGTGTCCCTAAGAGTGAAGGGAAAAGCTGCCTGTTGGGGGCAGGTTTTGATTCGAGCTGGAAGGACCCGTGGTTGCTGCTAGGGAGCGTGGCTGTGGCTGATGTCGCTCACTCTTCTGCCTCTCCCCCTTTGCTTCACAGACCAACGAGTGGAACAAGAATGATGACCGCCTGCTGCAGGCCGTGGACAATGGAGACGCGGAGAAGGTGGCGTCACTGCTGGGCAAGAAGGGCGCCAGTGCCACCAAGCACGACAGCGAGGGCAAGACAGCGTAAGGAAATGCTAGTAGTTTCCCCATCTGCTTGTTAAGGACTGGGACATAGCTCAGTGGTAGGGTGCTTGCTTCGCACGCCCAAGGCCCTGGGGACCGGGAATCCCCCAGCACTGTAAGAAAAAAAATAAATTCACGTGGAGTTTTCCCAAGTGGCTGTATTTATTCCACAAAGTAACCAAAGATGGTCACTGAAAACAAACAGCACCAAGACTGCAGCCAGGTGATAGACGGGAAATGAATTTATCACAGATTAGAAACGACAATGTAACTGGGCTGCAGAGATGGCTTAGCGGTTAAGGCGCATGCCTACGAAGCCTAAGGACCCCAGTTTGATTCTCCAGGACCACGTAAGCCAGTTGCACAAGGGGGCACATGCACCTGGAGTTTGTTTGCAGCGGCTAGAGACCCTGGTGTGCCCTTTCTCTCTTTCTCTATCTGCCTCTTCCTTTCTCTTCCTCTCTCTCTGTCTCTCTCAAAATAAATAAGTAAAATATTAGGAAAAAAAAGAAATGACATAACCCTCAACCCCTATTATAAAACTCCCTCCTTTTAACATAAGTAGGTAATGGCATGAACACTGTAGTATAGTATGATTTTTATATATCATGGCTTGCCATGTCACTTGCCTCAAATCTTTAATACTCCAGCATCACCTTCCTCACTGTAAAATGAGCACTACAGTCTTGAGTTTAAAGCAAGATAGCAATATATATGTATACTTGGATCGAGGGAAAAAAGAAATATGTTCATCCTTCTGTGGGTGACAGGTGCTTTCCCGATGGGGACTCGTGAGCATCTACATAGACTGCAGTAGAGTTGGCAGACTGTGTTGCCTGTTCCACGGAAGTCTGGTCTGTGGCTGCTCCCATCCTAGAAAGGTAGAATTGACTAGTTACAACAGAGACTACATGCCTCACTGCCTGGGGCTGGGAAAATAGCTTAACAGGCAGAAATACTTGCTTCCCAAACATGAAAACCTGAATTCAATCCTTAGCATTAAGAAAAAAAAGCCAGACATCTGGCTGAATAGATTGCTCAGTGGCTAAAGTCACTTGCTTGCAAAGCCTGATGTCCCCAGTTCAATTCCCCAGTACCCATGTAAAGCCAGATGCACAAAGGCAGAGCATGTGTCTGGAGTATTATTATTATTTTTTTTTACAGTGGCAGAAGGCTCTGATGTTCTTTTGTTTCCTTTCTCTCTCTGAAATAAGTAAAAAGTATTTTTAAAAAATTCAGGCCCTCAGCACTGAGGGGCGCAGACAGAAGGATCCCTGAATATCCATGATCAGCTAGCTAAATGACAGAGTGCCACACTAAGTGAGACACCCTATCTCAGGGAAACATGGTAGCACTACGGGGGTGGGGGGGGCACACCTGATGTCTTCCTCCGACATCTGCACGCATGTATATGGAGTGCATTCATCTGTATATGCACATGCACACCGCAACAACACACCACACATGCACCAAAAATTTGTTTGCTTAGGTAAGGTAAGTGGGGCGTCTGTCCACCCCTACTTCCCTGTTCCTGAGAAGTGGTGCCACGGCCTAGTAATCAGAGCTGATGGCTAACTAAAGGTTCAGGAGAATGTTGGATGCCCATGGCTGTTGCGGGGACTTTGTGGAAAGTCTTAGCACAGTTCCAAGTTCACAGTAGGTGGCTGATAAGCCAGTTCCCTTCCTTTCTTATTCTAAACTAGTGATGCTGCAGGCCTGAGAGTTTCTGCCTTAGGTGCTTAAAAAGACATGCTGCAGCTGTGGTGTGTGAATCAGCTCCATGCTCTCTGAATCATTTGGCCCAGGGGTGGCCCAGGAGTCAGTATTCTTTTGTCCTGAGATTTCTGGTGATAGACAGTTGGCTTTGGGACTATTTAGTATGCCATTGGATAGCCTTCTTTATACCTACTCTCCCGACCCCCACCCCATACCAGGTCTTTATATGAGACAGCCTTTTATAGTCATCCCAGGGAAAGACAAGATAAATATTAATAATAGTTTTGTTCAAGATGGTTTTCACTAAAAAGATCAAAATTAGAGCTCAGCAGTTAAGCCACGGTTGTGAACACCTCAAACAAATTTGTTCTTAGAGTTCATGTCTACTGTGTGTAGAATGGATGACTGGGTGACATTTTTGTTCTCTCATTGTGGTGAAATACACATCATATAGAACTGATCATTATAGGGGCTGGACAGATGGCTTAGTGGTTCATGTGCTTGCCTGCAAAGCCTAACGACCCGAGTTTGATTCCCCAGCACCCCCGTAAAGCCAGATGCGTAAAGTGGCGTATGCTTCTGGAGTTCATTTGCAGCAGCTGGGGGCCCTGGCATGCCCATTCTCTGGCTCTCTCTTTCTCTGTCTCTCTCTCTTCCTGCAAATAAATAAATACTTTTTTAAAAAGAAAACTGAGCATTTTAATGATTAAGAGTCTACATTTAAGTGGTATTAAGTACAATTCATGGTGTGGTCACAGCTTTCTCATCACCCTGAAAGGAAGCCCTGTCTCCACTAGGCAGTTAGCCCTAACCTCTTCCCTCTTCCCTTTAGCAACCACGAATCTGCTTGTGGTCTGTATGGATTTCAGGATTTCAAATATATTGATTTTTTTTCTTTTTAATCTAAACGTAGTCATGTAATATGTGCCTCTCCCTCTGGTTTCTTTGACTCAGCATGTTTTTAGGGTTCATCTATGTTGCAGTGTGTCTCAGTGTTCATTCAATTCCCTTTTAATGGTAGAAGTGTGCACAACAGTTGAGTAGAAATTCTGTTCTCCATTTCACAGATAAGAAAGCCAAGGCCCCAAAATAAGGTGAGGAGTACTTTGCAATACTTTCTTCCAGACAGCAAGTGGCCGTGGTTTTCATGACTTCACAGTGTCCACTGAGACCCACTGTTGGGGTTTGAATGTAAAATGTCCCCCATACTTACACAAGGTCTGCATGGAGGTTGTCAATAAATAGTTTTAAAATGGTCTGGAGTGATGGTTTAGCCTACAAAGGACCCAGGTTTGATTCCCCAGGACCCACCTAAGCCAGATGTACAAGGTGACACATGTGTCTGGAGTTTATTTGCAGTGGCTAGAGGCCCTGGTGCGCCCATTCTCTCCCTGCCCCCCCTTTCTCTCTCTCTCTCTCAAATAAATATAAATAAATAAAATATTTTTAAAACTTTAAAAACAAAAAACAAAAGAAAAAAACCAAGGCCCCTATAACACAGCTCTCTCCCTGATGTAACTCTCCGAACTGTTCTTCCACCTCTGCCTGGGCCCTTGCGAATCAGCTGGATGCTTTTTCCCCTTTGATGACACATATGAGGAACGTTAGGAGAACTCATGAAGAAAAGGAAGGGAGGAGCGCGTTCTTTCTCCAGTGTAGAATTTTCCATAAGTAATCGTCTGTCAGCACCTCATTTTTCTGCTTGGGATGTTTCTTTTGAGGACTAAAGATATTAACTGGTTACTGTAAGCATTTAATTTTTTTTTAAAGGCATCACAGAATTCAGTCTTCTCGGACTTCATAGATCCATTCAAATCCAGTGGTTGGAGTAGTCACATGAGCCAGGGCTGAGGTTAAACCATCTTCCTTTCCCATTTGACATCTTGCAGTGATGCTGAGCTGGGGGTTCTGATGCCCAGCGAGCTCCCAGGTGCTGTCGCCCCTTGGCTTCAGCTTTCCCACCTTTGCAAATTGAGCTTCTGCCTAACCCATACCTCCCTCCTTTAGTGCACACTTGGAAGTTTTGCCTAAACTGTGGAAAATTCTCTGTTGATCCCGTTCATTCCAGGTTTTGGTTTGGTAGCATTGGCAGAGTCCTCAGACTCTATGACAGACCAGCGCTGGCCTTGAATCACCTCAGCTGCTGCTCTTGGCTGGAGTAGCCCCGTGGAGCTTGCCAGGAGTAGGGTTTATTTGTGAACATGGAAGAGATGTTCTGTATTTGGGGAAGGCCACATCACATTCTTGCTGTGCTTGGCTGCATTTTCTGCCTGCCTTTTAGCATTTACCCTTCATTTCATCCAGCTCTATGTCAGAAGTAGACTACAGGACTATTTTCTAGAGTTTATGTGATAACCTTTTATTTTTATTTATTTACTTATTAGAGACCGTGAAAGGGAGAGAGAGAGAATGGGCACACCAGGGCCTCTAGCGTCTACAAACGAACTCCAGATGCATGCACCACCATGTACATCTGGCTTACATGGGTCCTGGGGAATTGAGCTTTGAACCGGGGTCCTTAGACTTCACAGGCGAGCATTTAACTGCTAAGCCATCTCTCCAGCCCGTGACAACCTATTTTGTAATTGCCTGTGAATGCACATCTTAATTTGGGCATTTAAGGTCATCATCGCTCGCCTTGCCCCATCAAATGTTCTCTTCCACACTGCTTGCTCCCAACCCCCCTCGGGTGAAAATCAACGTCCATGAACTGCCCAGGCCTTGTTTTCAGTTGTCCTCTATGGTTCTCTAAGAAGAGGAACGATACAAATACCAACACCTGGGAAAGCCTTGTTTCCAAAGGGCGTACGCTGGCAGAGTCTTACTGTTGTGGTTGGGTCGCTTTCCCCACTGCTCCAGGCACAGAGGAGCCATGGAGTCGGTATTTGGTGTTGGTGGTTGTTTTGGAGGAATCCCTCTTGCTGGCGGGGTGCATCGCCTCGTACTGAGTGAACGTGGGAGATGGGAAAGGCAGTTTCGGTCGAGAAGCGTCTACAAATCAGGGGATCAGCAGGGGCTAAGAGTGAGGCGGCCAAGTCAACCTTGCTCATTGTCCAGAAGCTTTCATAGCCCAAAGTCAGTGACCAGACAGGATGGTTTCTTTCCTGTCAGGGCAAGATAAGAAACTGTGTCAGAAATATCTTCTCCTGGGCTGGGGAAATGGCTTAGCAGTTAAGGCGTTTTTGCCTGTGAAGCCTAAGGACCACGGTTCGATTCCCCAGGACCCTCGTAAGCCAGATGCACAAAGGGACGTGTGCGTCTGGGGTTTGTTTGCAGTGGCTAGAGGCCCTGGTATGCCCATTCTTTCTTTCTCTCTCTCAAATAAATAAATAAAAATACATTTAAAAAAAGAAGAAATATCCTCTCCTAAGACTCATCAAAGCAGGGGCTTAAAAAAAAAAAAAAAAAAGGAACAGCAGTTGAATAACTGGGATTCATTTAGGAAAGAGTAAAAGAAGGATGGTGTCTTGGTCAGCAAAGAAGAAGACCCGAGCAGGCCCGAGAGTTCTCGCTCTGGGCTGTATTTACGGAGTCCTGTTTGGCTTGCCTCTGCCCCAGCTGGTCTCTTTCCATGGGGATATGAGGAAGTGGGAGGGCGGTAAGTACCCTGAAATCTTACCGTAGCAGAGTCTAATTGTTTCAAGATGGTTTCCCTCGTGTTGGATGTGCCTTTAATTAAAGTTATGTGTGTTTGTCTTAGGAACAACCAGACTAAATAAAATCACCGTTTGAACAAACGCTCACCAGGGCATGTGGGTATAGTCCTTTGGAAGGGAGTACACATTGATACAGTCCACATTTCAGAAACCTGATCTTTTTGGCCTTGAAAGCAAGAACTTGTGAAACTATTTTTAGACCTCTGTGGAACTTGAATATAAAGTAGAGGAGGTAGTCCTTGAACTTGGCAAATTGGTGCAGTGAGGCGCTTCCCTGGCTGGTGGCTTCATGTTCTTTTCGTCTTGTTTGACAACGTGTTAGTTTAGACCCACAGTTCAAGTCATAACATGTGATCAGCTTTCTCTGGTTCTTCTCACAGTTGATCGCCAAGTTCTTTACCTGAAGCCATTACATACTCTGTATGAGTCTCGGCAAGGCCATCCTGTGTGTTTTCTGGAAAGTTCTGTCTGAGGTAGTTCCCCACGCATGGGTCTACAGGTCATCAAGATGAATGTTTCTCTGTTGGAACTTCCCTGGAAGCTAGGGTGCGAGTTGTGATCTTCACCAGAATAGCTCTTTACTCCCCGATCCTGTGGCTTTCTGTTAATACTTGACAGTGACAAGCCTACACTCACTCTGCTCTGGCTCACACAGAGTTTGGCAGGAAATAGAACCTCTGATCATACTTTACAAATTTTTGTGCCCAACCGTGTGTTGTCCCTGACTATAGCAGCTGATAGGCATTCCTTCAGCTCAAATGTTCTCAACACTATTGTCAACCAAAGAAGGAAATGTGGGGCCTTTAGTTTCAAGATGCGTAGCAGAGCAGATGGAGAGATGGCTCAGAGGTTGAGTCATTTGTCCATAAGGCCTAATGACCTGAGTTCATTCCCCAGGAAACTACATAAAGCCAGATGCATGAAGTGGCACATGCTTCTGGAGTTCTTTTGCAGCAGCTGGAGGCCCAGGCATGGCCATTCTCTCTGTCACTCTTCTCTCTAGCTTACTCACTCGCTCTCTCTCTCCCTCTCTCTGCCTGCAAATTAATAAATACACAAGTAAGTATTTTTTAAAAAGATACCCAGCATTCAGTTTGGGAGACAAGACCAGTGAAAATGCTAGTAAGTAATTAAGTGCAAATTTGTAAAACATTCATTGTGAGGGGTTCAAGACAGGAGTCTAGAGCACACTGGGGTTAGCTGAGAAATAACTTCTGCCTGTGTTTCTTGTGAGAGACGCTGACGGATGAATGGATCTGTAGGGTCCAGGTGGAGGCGGTTGAGGAAGATAGAACAACTTCAAGGAACGGCAGATAGAGGCCCGTCCCAATCAAGAAGAAAAGCAATGATGTGTCCATTGCTCCCTCCCCTTCTGTCAGAGCTCATCATAGCCAGTGTGGGGCCACGCTGAAACAGAGTCACTGGTTCTCTACTTAACTTTCAGGAAAATCACCGGGAAAGCTTTGGCAAATGCTGGGATCTACCCCGTCCTAGTTGACTTAATGCGCAGCTCTGTGAGTGTTCATTTTGCCAACTTGATTGTATTGAGAAATGCCTAGGAAAAGGTGCTGGAGAGCACTCTGCAGCCTGCTGGGGAAGAAAAGTCATAACGAGTCGTAACCAGCACACACCCTGCACACTACACAACCACTACCCAGGCGAATGTGCCCACTGGTGCAATGGCTGCATGACTGTTACGGGATAACCATTTGCTCTCTAATTGGATTTGAGACCTGCTTTACGGGAGGGGAATTTATGTCTGTTACTGAAAACCTAGTCAAAAGCCTATGGCTGGAAAGGTTATCGGCCTTAGGAGGGAAGCTATGATTGTTGGTTGGCTACATGGATAGGTTGTGTCTGTCACATTGCCTTCCAGATATCTTTGTTTATGTCCATAGATTAGTGCTGCTCTTCCTTTTGGTTAGAGAAGCTTCTTTTTTATTTATCTCTCTATTTATTTATTAAAGACAGAGAGAGAGAAAGAGAGAGAGGGAGAGGAGAATGGGAGCACCAGGGCCTCTAGCCACTGCAGACGAACTCCAGACGCATGTGCCCCCTTGTGCATCTGGCTTACATGGGACCTGGAGAATCGAACCAGGGTCCTTAGGCTTCGTAGGCATGTGCCTTAACCGCTAAGCCATCTCTCCAGCCTTTTTTTTTTTTTTTTTTTTTGGTGCAGTTGGCGATGACTACTGGGGAGACTCAAAACTCGTTCAAGTGACTAATGAGTGCTCAGTGCTTAATGAGATAGTTCTATCATACCCTCCCAAGCTCCAGGGAGCATTGCAGAAGAGCGGGTAGAAAGAATGTAAGAGCCAGGGCATGGGAAGGAGTGCTTTAAAATGCTGTCTTCGGGCTGGAGAGATGGCTTAGCAGTTAAGGCACCTGCCTCCTAAGCCTAAGAACGCCAGTTCCAATCTCCAGCAGTTCCAATCTCCAGGTCCCACGTTTAGCCAGATGCAGTGATGCAAGGGTGCACTGCCACACTTGACCACAGGGGGGCGCACGCATCTGGATTTCGTTTGCAGCAGCTGAGAGGTTGCTGGCGCGCCCATCTCCATCTGTCTTCCTCTCCCTCTCTCTCTCTGTCTCTCTCTATGCCTCTCTACCAAAAAAAAAAAAAAAAAAAAAAAAAGCTGTCTTCCAGACATGTCATGGTCATTGAAATCATGAACTCACGGTGGTGGTTGTTTCTTGCACAAGACCTGCACAGTATTCAGTCAGTCAATGTCCAATCATTGAAGTAGAAGAGGGACTAGTTGGAGAGAAAGGGCTCAAGGGAGGAGAATGAGAGAATATAACGGGGGGGGGGGACTTATGATCAAAATACACTGGTGTCACCAAGCATGGTGTCACACGCCTTTAATCCCAGCACTCAGGAGGTAGAGGTAGAGGTAGAAGGATTGCTGTGAGTTCAAGGTCACCCTGAGACTACATAGTGGATTCCAGATCAGCCTGGGCCAGAGTGAGACACAACCTTGAAAAAATAGCAACAGCAACAAAAATACATTGTGTCCCATGTATGAAAATTATCAGTATTTTTAAAAAGATAGAGATTAGTAAAGCAGACCTCTAGATGTGTCTGTCATGGCATTTCCAGAGACAATGAGATTATAAGGCCCTGGCTTAATGAATACATTAATTCTTTAATCAATTCCCCTTATGTGTTTCTCACACAGCTCTATTAGTGGCTTTTATAGAACTGTACCTAAGAGCAAATAACATAAGGGAGGGAAGATTGGTTTTTCATCATAGATTCATACAGAACGGCATCGTTGGGAGGTGGTAAAAGTAGAGGGTTGGGAGCTAGTACAGGAAGTAGGTAATTGGTGTGTGCTCCGAGGGTCTGTATCTTACCTTTGCCCTTTTTTTAATTCCCTTTTTTTTTTTCTGCTCTGACCCCCAAGAAGTCAAGAACAGCCTCTGCCACACTGTCCTGCCCCTAATTGCAACCATCGACTGAACTGCTGAAATGATGGGCTAAAAAGAATATCCCTCCCCTTAGGTTTTGTGTAACGCACATTGGTGGCAGACAAAAGATACCTAATACAGGAACGTCTGGGCAGAGGGTACCTGGTTCGATTAGTCAGGTCTGAAAACCCCTGATCAAGGACACTCTGTAGCGAGAGCCGTGTTTCGTAGCCAGGTTTCCCAGTCTATGCTGCATCATGACAGGTTACAAGTGGGCTGAGGACAGCCTGTGGTGGTCATGGGAACTATGTCCTAGCACACAGGCAGGTACACACAGGCACATACATACAAGTAGTTATACAACACTTGTGCACAAATTAAGATTTAAATGAAAAGTGAATTTTGGGCCCAAGAGATGGCTCAGTGGTTAAGGCACTTGTCTGTGAAGCCAAAGGATCCAGGTTCGATTCCCAGGATCCACGTAAGCCAGATGCACAAGGTGGCACATGTGTCTGGAGTTCGTTTGCCATGGCTAGAGACCCTGGCATGCCCATTCTCTTTCTCTCTCTCTCTCTTTCTCTCTGCTTGAAAATAAGTAAAATATTTTTTAAATAAGCGAATTTTTATCTTCTGGTAAATTATGTTAAGGTAATATATATTAAAAGTATGCTGTAAGTAAAAGGCATATAACCATAGAGTGAAAATTAGTGGAAACAGATTTAGAAACTGGAACTTCATTGATGAAAATATTGCTTTAAAGTTGTTGTCGACGTTGGATTAAGTAACCAGGCATTAGGGGTGCATGCATGTAACCCCAGCACTTAGGAGGCAGAAACAAGCCTCCAGTACGAGGTCAACCTAGTCTATTTACCAAGACTATATAAAAAGGGGGGGGCTGCAGAGAGATGGCTAGGCAGTTAAGGCACTTGCCTGCAAAGCCAAAGGACCTCAATTCAATTCCCAGGACCCACATAAGCCAAATGCACAGGGTGGCCCATGCGTCTGGAGTTCATTTGCAGTGGCTAGAGGCCCTGGCCCACCCATTCTGTGTGTGGAAAATTATCAGTATTTTTAAAAAGATAGAGATTAGTAAAGCAGACCTCTAGATGTGTCTGTCATGGCATTTCCAGAGACAATGAGATTATAAGGCCCTGGCTTAATGAATACATTAATTCTTTAATCAATTCCCCTTATGTGTTTCTCACACAGCTCTATTAGTGGCTTTTATAGAACTGTACCTAAGAGCAAATAACATAAGGGAGGGAAGATTGGTTTTTCATCATAGATTCATACAGAACGGCATCGTTGGGAGGTGGTAAAAGTAGAGGGTTGGGAGCTAGTACAGGAAGTAGGTAATTGGTGTGTGCTCCGAGGGTCTGTATCTTACCTTTGCCCTTTTTTTTTATTCCCTTTTTTTTTTCTGCTCTGACCCCCAAGAAGTCAAGAACAGCCTCTGCCACACTGTCCTGCCCCTAATTGCAACCATCGACTGAACTGCTGAAATGATGGGCTAAAAAGAATATCCCTCCCCTTAGGTTTTGTGTAACGCACATTGGTGGCAGACAAAAGATACCTAATACAGGAACGTCTGGGCAGAGGGTACCTGGTTCGATTAGTCAGGTCTGAAAACCCCTGATCAAGGACACTCTGTAGCGAGAGCCATGTTTCGTAGCCAGGTTTCCCAGTCTATGCTGCATCATGACAGGTTACAAGTGGGCTGAGGACAGCCTGTGGTGGTCATGGGAACCATGTCCTAGCACACAGGCAGGTACACACAGGCACATACATACAAGTAGTTATACAACACTTGTGCACAAATTAAGATTTAAATGAAAAGTGAATTTTGGGCCCAAGAGATGGCTCAGTGGTTAAGGCACTTGTCTGTGAAGCCAAAGGATCCAGGTTCGATTCCCAGGATCCACGTAAGCCAGATGCACAAGGTGGCACATGTGTCTGGAGTTCGTTTGCCATGGCTAGAGACCCTGGCATGCCCATTCTCTTTCTCTCTCTCTCTCTTTCTCTCTGCTTGAAAATAAGTAAAATATTTTTTAAATAAGCGAATTTTTATCTTCTGGTAAATTATGTTAAGGTAATATATATTAAAAGTATGCTGTAAGTAAAAGGCATATAACCATAGAGTGAAAATTAGTGGAAACAGATTTAGAAACTGGAACTTCATTGATGAAAATATTGCTTTAAAGTTGTTGTCGACGTTGGATTAAGTAACCAGGCATTAGGGGTGCATGCATGTAACCCCAGCACTTAGGAGGCAGAAACAAGCCTCCAGTACGAGGTCAACCTAGTCTATTTACCAAGACTATATAAAAAGGGGGGGGCTGCAGAGAGATGGCTAGGCAGTTAAGGCACTTGCCTGCAAAGCCAAAGGACCTCAATTCAATTCCCCAGGACCCACATAAGCCAAATGCACAGGGTGGCCCATGCGTCTGGAGTTCATTTGCAGTGGCTAGAGGCCCTGGCCCACCCATTCTGTGTGTGTTTATGTCTGCCTCTTTCTCTCTCACAAATAAATAAAATATTTTTAAAAAACAAAAACAGCCAGGCGTGGTGGCGCACGCCTGCCTTTAATCCCTGCACTCGGGAGGCAGAAATAGGACGATTGCCATGAGTTCGAGGCCACCTTGAGACTACCTAGTGAATTCCAGGTCAGCCTGAGCTAGAGTGAGACCCTACCTCGAAAAAGCAAAAAAAAAAAAAAAAAAAAAAAAAAAACCGTGGATTAAATATATTTAAATGAAGGGTATTAAAAGACTCCAGTGGGTAATTGTTGCCCAGAGTTGAAGCCCTTTGGCTCTGCCCCTCCCCTTGGTTGGCTGGTGCCTCCCACTGGTTAGACTTGCCCCCAATGCAGAGGTCAGGAGAGCCTGGGAAATGCAGTGGCTTTGGTAGAGAGCAGAGCAGGGGAGGATGGAGATGGATCATGAGCATACAGTCAATGACCTGCCCTCAGTCACTCCCAGGAAAGAGGGCAGAAGGTTCTCACGCTGAGCAGCAACCAGGCAGTTCAAGGGTCGAGGCCAGTGCAATCACCAGCACGCGCCTGTCCTTCTCAGACACTCCCGCATGGGAGCCTGAGTGCCTTCCAAACTGTCATCGCCACCCATCAGGGCTTGTTAAACCACCTCTTTCATGAAGCCTGCGCCTGTTTCCAAAGTAGAGGAGCTTATCTTGTCTGTGTTGTCAAACTTCCAGGCTTAACACCCAGCTTTTCCTAATGATGAACAAAGGAACTGTTTGCTGAGACGGTTGACGAAGGCTTTCACTTTTGTCCTAGCTCATTTGTTCATCCCTTTAAAGACCTGATCAGTTTCTCTCATTTACCGCTCACCTGATACTTTCCCTCACCATGGAGCAAATACAGCTAGGAAAGCTTCTGGAATTTGTATAAATCATTTTGTGGTTCTGCATTCTAGGCGCTCAAGTCTGGGATATGTTACGCTCAAGTTAAATGTCATGGGTCCCACTTCTGTCTCTCTCTGAAATGACTCTAGGACCCTCTCCCTGCCCAAGTGTTTTGCAAGTGCTTTGAGCTATACCCAGGCCCCGTGGGTTCTGTCTCTACCCCCCTGTCCCCAAGAGAGTCTAGTCCGAGATACTTAACTAATGATTGTATAAATGAGCCATCCCAAGCACTTGAAGGTCAGCCATCCTATTTGTACAAATTACATTTCCTGTCTCTGTGACAAAATATCTGACTTCAACAAATCAAAGGAGGGTACGGATGATTTGTTCACAGTTTCAGTTGTCGTGGTGGAAAGGCATGACAGAGGAACATGTGACCGAGACACCCCACATCATAGTAGACTGGGAAGCCCAGAATGCAGGCTGGGGCCAGGGATGTATGTGACCTTTGAATCCTCCCCCATGACCAACTCCCACCAAACAGGCCTCTGCCTGCTAAAGCCTCCACTGTAATACCACAGAGCAAAGGCCAAGAACTCCACATATGAGCCTGGCGGGGGGGGGGGGCGGGGGGAGGAATGCCAGTTGTTGCTTGTTGTACCTGTCCAGCAGGGAAAAGGACCAAGATGTTTCCACTTCTCAAATTGGCTGCTCCGCTATAGAGGGATTTCTTTCTGGGTCAGTGGGGTTAGCACCTACTGGCAGAATGGAATTCAGGTTGTTAGGGCTTTTCTAACTAGAAGCTATTGAACAGGCCTGCCTTGCTCACCCTCAGGTTGTAACCTGAAAGGAGAATCCAGGCCTTTTAAACCTTTTGTGAGGATTATCCCACTGAAATCTTGTGTGGGGGCTCAGCTTCTTTAGAGTATGCAACACATCCATACATCAAACCATGAAACAATTGCTGCATTGCGTTGGAATCAGAGAGGTGAAGAGACGAAAGGGGGATGTGTGGCCAGATGAGTAAACGGAGGCAGTAGATTGAAATGATTTTTACAGGAGGACATTTTGGCTTTTCCGTCTTCACTGTCTCCTTTGCTTCCTTGTAGTGGTCCATGGCAAAGACTTTGATGGATGTGGCATGCCCGGGAACCACTTTATACCTATGCTGGGAAGCAAAATTGAGTTTAGCCCAAGGACAGTTTCTTTCAAGAACATGTATCATAACCAGAGGACAGATTTTACAATGTCAGTTTAAATGTGTACCTTGAAGAAAAAAAAAAAGTCCAAAAAGTAAAGGTGCCGCATTACGTAAGGATGAGGAAGGAGCAACACATTACTGTGGAATAGAAAAGAGAAAAAGCAAAAGTGCGCCCCAGCATCATGAGGGTACGGGCTGAAATGACTGATGGGCAGTGAGCACACGCCTCTTTAAAGTACGCCCTGGAGAAAGTGAAGAGGACTTAGGCCACGCTACGTGTGCCTGAGGGAGGAAGGGCTGAGTAGATTCCTGAACTTTTCTAGAGTAATGACTCTCCTAAGAGAAAGGAGAAAAGAAGAGCCTAGCTCCGAGGTGGGATCATGCCTGCTGGGCTCCAGACACAGTGAGGTGTCCTTGGGCTCAGTGAGCAGGGAACCTGCCAGAAATGATGTCAAGGAGGGAGCCAGGACACTCCATGCAGAGCCTTGTAGACCATGGCCAGGGAAATTATAATATGATTTAATGTTTATGTCTTCCTTTCTGTCCAGAAAGGCCTCTTATTAAAGGTGGACAGTGAAAATAGAAACAACTTTAGGTGGTTGGTATGTGAGGGCCCTTCTTTATTACAGAACTGAAATGTGTACTTTTAGGGACTTTGAGAAAGCTGTTTTCCTGCCATGAACTAGTTTTGAACTTGTGCCTGACCATTAAGATTCTTCTTTTGGAAAAAGAGGGTTTGTAAAACAAACTGACGGAGACAGTGTACTGGGAGAAAATGACCTCAAAATTAGGGCAAGTCAACTGGGTGTGGGGGCTTACACCTGTCCCAGTGCTCTGGCGACTGAGACAGGAGGATTACTGAGTTCAAGGACAGCCTAGGTTATATGATGAGAACCCTCTCCCTACCATTAAAGAACTAGGCCAGTGAGTTTATGTTCTGGTCTTTTCTATATTTTCTAACAATTCCAAACCTCAGACTGTCAGTGACATAAAGATTTTTGTTTCTCGTTCTAGAAGCTTCTAACACTGTGGGATTCTGGTGTATGACTAGTACGAGTAGGGTTTGGTGTATGGTTATCTCTCTGTGTGAGCATTGGCTGGCTGCTTCATTTGGAAAGTAGAAGTTGGTTCTAAAAGCAGGAGGCGGTATTGAAATCCCACTGTGGTCCAACCCTCTGCATACCAGAAGCCTCGGTGGTAAAGGACGTAAGAGATTGGCTTTGAGTGAAATTTTCTGTAAATGAATATGCCTGAGAAATTGGTCTTCTAAAAGTAGCTTTGAGAATATGTATTTCCATCTAATACATGTATCTACCAGTGACCAGAAACCAGAAGGACTCTGTTTGCCATTACTTTGGAAAATAGAATTTTCCAGGCTGTAACCCATGGGCTGGTAAAGAGCCCTGGAGAAAAAATAGCCCCGTCTTTGTTCGGAGATATTTATTTGCGGAAAGTTTGCACAACTTGCTGAGTGGTTTCGTAGGAAATGAACCCTCCGTTGCTGGCTCTGCTTTAATGCTGGGTTGCATTCCATCCACTCGACAGTCTTGGCACCCTTAAGCTGCCCCAGTGAGAAATCTATGTTTGCTTTTGGCCAAACACTTCCAGTTTTCAGTTTAACCTTGCTTTTTAAAGAACAGCCCTAGCATTTACTTCCGTTTGCAGAGTGGTGCACCAGGCATCCATTCCTCAACGTGGCAGGGAAGGGCCAGCTCCAGAGACACAGTGCCTGTGTTAGAACCAGGCTCTGATGCTTGTCATTCTGGGTCTTTGTGCCAGTTATTCATTGTCTCTATGCTTCAATTTCTTCTTCTATAAGACAAACACTGGGCTGGAGAGGTGGCTTAGCAGTTAAGGCACTTGCCTACAAAGCCAAAGGACCCAGGTTCGATTCCCCAGGGCCCACGTAAGCCAGATGCACAAGGTGGCACATGTGTCTGGAGTTCGTTGGCAGTAGCCGGAGGCCCTGGTGCTCCCATTCTCTCCTCGCTTTCTCTCTCCTCTCCCTGCCTTTCTCTCTCTTTCTCTCTCTCTCTCTCTCTCTCAAATAAATAAATAAATAATAAAAGATTTAAAAATAAAAAAGACAAAAACCATCGCAGTAAGTTATCGTGGTATTCACTACTGGCGTGTGGTGTCCCAGTACATTAGCTGCCATTATTGTTGATGAGGTCCTTCTCTTTCTTTAAATGTGATTTACAAGTGAGGGACCTAAAGTAACTTCAGCCACTGTAACACAGCGAAGAAATGGCTGACAGCATGCTACCCGGGCCTCCTGAGAAGCCCTCCAGCCTCTCAGTGGGCCACTCTCTCTTCCTCGGCTGCTTCCACCATCCTGCACTCGGGCTGAAGCAGGGGGCATCACTGAGTTGACTTTCTCGAGGGCATAAGGGAAAAGGGGAAGGTGGGGGAGTTTCAAACCCCACACTGTCAGGCTTTTCAAGCAAGTGCCTTTGCCAGCTGAGCCATCTCTCCAGCCCCCATATTTCTTATTTAGAAGTAAAAGCTTATGCTGAGACAAAGCCAAAGGGTGTCCCTAATTTGTTTTATATTCACTCTTTTATATTCCTTTAAACAGAAACTTCAGCTGTGAACTAACTACTTCAAAGAGCTCATTAAGAACATCTTAAATGGTTTGATTTTTTTTTTTTTTTTTTTTTTTTTGGCCTCTGGGCAGTTTAGGCTGTAATTAAAATTCTCATCTCTTAAAATTTGCCACACCACAGCAATTTTTGTCTAGGATGTGGAGAATTGGAGCTCTGCTTCATCAATAATGGAGCCGTAGCTTTAGAAAGGTTAGCACGAGGGCTAGAGCGATGGCTTAGTGGTTAAGGCACCTACCTGCAAAGCCAAAGGATCCCGGTTCGATTCTCCAGGATTCACGTAAGCCAGATGCACAAGGGAGCGCATGTGTCTGGAGTTCGTTTGCAGTGGCTGGAGGCCTTGGTGTGCCCATTCTCTCCCTCCCTCTGTCCCCCCCCCCCCGTCTCTCTGCCTCTTTCTCTCAAATAAATAAATTTTAGAAAAGAAAAAAAGGGGGGGAAAGGTGATGTAGTCATAAAATGGAACATAACTAAGGAAAGAATGAAACATTGCTGTATGTCCTGAGTGGAACTTGAAAACATACCAAATGAAAGAAGCCAGGCCCAATGGCATCACAGGCTACACAGTCTCATCTCGAGGAAATATTCACAGTGGGGCAAATTACTAGAGTAGATTCATGTTGTTCAAGAACTAGGAGGACAGAGAAATGACTGTTAAGGAGTGTGAAGGATTCCATTGTGGGGAGGGGACGATGAAAAAAAAATCTGGAATTATCTAGTGAATGCTATAGTTTGAATAGGAAATGTCACCCACTGGTGCATGTGTTGAATGCTTAGTCCCCAACTGGCAGTGCTATTTGGGGAGGTAGTGGAAAGTTTTTATCTTTTTTTTTTTTTTTTTTTTGGTTTTTCGAGGCAGGGTCTCGCTCTAGCCCAGGCTGACCTAGAATTCACTTTGTGTTCTCAGGGTGGCCTTGAAATCACGGCAATCCTCCTACCTCTGCCTCTCTAGTGCTGGGATTAAAGGTGTGCACCACCACGCCCGGTGAGGTGGTGGACAATTTTGGAGGTGGAGCCTGTCTGGGGAATTAGGTGACTGGGCTGTGCCTCTGAGAGTTGTACATCACCCCCAGGCCCTCATGGTCTCTCTGTTTCCTGGTCATCATGGTGGCAACTACTCTTCCCTAGGCCAATCCCACCATAATGGACCAAAATCTCCGAGACAGTGAGCAGAGCAAACCCTTCCTCTCTTTAGTTTGTTTCTGCCAGCAGCTCCATCGTAGTAATGAAAAGTCTGAGTGACACATTGAGGGTTGGTTGCACACTCTTGTGAATATGCTAAAGGCAACTGAATTATATGTTTTAGTAGGGCGGATGTGGTAGTTTGAATATATGTCCCCCAATATATTCAATGTTTTATTACTTTATAGTTTGCATCTGCAATCACCTTGCTAGAGGCAAGGTCACTGGGGGCCGGTCTTAAGGTGTGGTGATGGTTTGAGATTCCATTGTAAAAATATGCAAATGTGCCTAGCAGGAGTTCCTGAAGTGTGCTGTGTGACCTTTTGGCTGTAGTTTTGCTCTGTGTGCTGTGGTGGCTGGTTGGCTTTTCTCTCTCTGCTTGGTCTTGTGAGAGAAGGTCGCTTCTTCTGCCATTATGGAACTTCCCCTGGATCTGTAAGCTTCAATAAATAATATACCTTCCTCCATAACTGTGCCTGGTCTGGAAGTTCATCTCAGCAAACCTGAAGCTGTCTGCAACAGCGGATCTATGATATGCAGACTATATCTCAGCAAAAGATAAAATGCTCGTTGTATTACTTAGGTCTTTAATTTGTCTAAACAGAATTATGTTTCAACATTATACATTGCTTTTTTTCATGGATGATCACAGGGTTTCTCAACCCAGGAAGTACTGAGGTTGTGGACCACATGGGTAATTCTTTTTCTTTTTTTTTTTTTTTTTTTTCCCCTTGGTTTTTTTGAGGTAGGGTCTCACTCTAGCTCAGGCTGACCTGGAAATCACTATGTAGTTTCAAGGTGACCTCGAACTCTCACAGCAGTCCTCCTACCTCTGCATCCTGAGTGCTGGCATTAAAGGCGTGCACCACCATGCCCAGCCACATAGATAATTCTTTGTTGTGGGGACTGTCCTATGCTCTTTGTGGAATGTTTATCTCTGGCTTGTACACAACAGAATCCCTCTCCCGATCTCTGACCAGTTGCCAAAAATGTCTTCAGATGTTTCTAAATGAGTGTGTGCACATGCGCTCATGTGCGCAAAAATTGCCCTCAGGGGCTGGAGAGATGGCTTGGCGGTTAAGGCGCCTGCCTGCCAAACCTAAGAACATGGGTTTCAATCTCGAGGTCCCACATTTAGCCAGACACAAAAAGTGACACAAGGGCATAATGCCACACTTGCCCACAAGGGGGCGTACACATCTGGATTTCATTCACAGTGGCTGAGAGGCCACTGGCACGCCCTCTTCTCTCTCTCTCTCTCTCTCTCTCTCAAATAAAAAAAATTGCCCTCAGTTGAGATCTGATTTATCATTAGGCTTTCTACTAAAAGTTAAACTTCGTAAAGAGGGACTTTATTTTTTTAATTTATTTTTTATTAGTTATGCACATATTGTGAATACGCTCATGTTGGTGCCATCAATAACCTCCTCCCTGTTCCCCCCTCTGAAGGGACCCTCCTCATTGGGGAATGTGGGTCGTGCATTTTGGGGATAGCCATCAGTTATGGGAAGAAGCAATGTCTCTGTGCATAATGACCCAACTGGTGGCTCTCACAATCTTTCCGCCCCCTCTTCCGCAAATTTAAGAGGGACTTTATTTGCCACTTTTTTGCAGTGCTTAGAGCAGTATTTGACATGTAGATACGGTTGTATAATAGTAGACATATGCTTGAGTGCATTTAGCTATAGTAGGAGCAGGACTTAAAGATACACCGCTATGGAAGTACCAAAATTACCACATTTGAGTCAGTTCACTCCAGTGCCCCATTAACACTGTAGGGAACGCATTGTGTGCAGGCTTTAGGTAACCTACGGCTTTGGTCTCACTTTGACCCTTCTGATCCCAATCTATGAAATCTGTTCACAGGTGCATTTGTTCTGGGACCAGAGGGCTTTTCATTAGATGCTGGCCTAGGGCACTATTCCCTAAGCTTTCAGTAACCCTGTTAGGTACCTGCCTGCTGGCCCCTGGACTGTCACCTCTGAAGATGTACATGTGTCACTCACTGTAGAGGAGAGGGAACGCGTGCTGTGTCACCTGCAAAACCAGTAAACCAGTTCTGCCATCGACAAGTCGCGTTTTTTCCGGCCAACAAAATCTAGTGTTGCACTCGAGTGTCTTTGCTGAAAGTTGGCTCTGCTTCTGGTTTGCATTCAGAGGCTAATGTGAATGGCTTCTTGCTACCACATGCTGCTCTGGGGACGATTGTGCCTGTGAAAGGTCACAGAATGTAAACAGCTCAAGTGAGCCTTGGACAAGGCCAGTCTTGGATGGTTTTGTGTAGTCTGCGAGTGTCCATAACATTGTTCCCAAGGGTCCAGTCACGGGAAAAGCACATGCTCTTATCTCCTGTCCCCTCCTAATATTCATGGGGGAAATCTCAGTGGGCTACATTTAACTTCAGTCCTTTGTGAACACTGAGAAAATTCCTTTCATGAGCAGCGGGTTGCAATCTCTGCTTGTCACACGCAGGTGAGGTCACAGTAGCTGGTGGCATTGTTTCAGAGTATTTATTATGTTTCATGTTTTAGTAGGTAATTTACTTACTCCTCACAGCCCACTTGACAGATGTGCAAACTGTGACACTGAAAACTCAACTCAAAATCACTCTTAATAACTGGCACAGTGAAGGTGCCCCCTACCTACCACCATGGAACTGCTTGTTACGATTCTCCGCCAGCTGCTTATTAAGTCCTCCACGCGTTGACAAGGTGAAAATGCAAGTTTTGTTTGATTTTTTTCAAAGTCATTTCAAACAAAGACCTGACTTCCTGAAGTTAATACCTTAAGATGACTGGCTGTGAGTAGATGACACAGAAGAAACTGCAGTTCAGTTTTCCCCTTTCTTTTCTGCACGGGAGCATTCACGCTACCTCCAACCAACAGCCCATAGTGTAGGCAGGGGCATTGTGGGTCTCGTGCTGTGGGGTCTCAGTTCCGTTCCCCGGGGTCGTTGGCCACCGACATCCCGGACAAGGAAGAGGGTCATTCCGGCTGGGCGGGTGAGTGCGACAAACATACGAACACATGACGGGGCAATGAGCACCCGGGAGACAGTCTGATGGACAGCACTCGTTTATTCAAAGGGGGGGGGTTTATAAACACTTGGGGAAGGTTGAGACGGCACATACACACTGTATGGCAATCGGATACATAGTTTATGGGCTGTTATCTAGATAGAGGAAGGACTAGTAATTTCAAAGCTATGGGGGAAGAATAAGGGAAGGTAGGGGGAAGGGCGGAAGAGATTAACAGGAGGCTGTGACTTCAGAACTGTGGGGGGTGAGAAGGCTACTTGAATTTAGCCACATGAAGGTTTCTTGGGCAGCTAGCCACAGGTCAGGAACTGTGGGGGGCAAAGTCTGTCTTATGGAATGGTCGGAGCTTTTGGGGTTGGGGGAAGCACCTCGCCAGTTCTGCCCACTCTGGGCGATGACAGCTCACTACACCCTACAACATAGGGAAGGCAATCACCGTCTCCAGGGGCCCCTGGCCATGTCCAATAGTTCAGGCCAGCCTCCTCACTGGTCCAGCCTGTTACTAGCAAAGCCCAACAGGGCGTGACCTCTCCAAACCAAAGCCACAGTAGAAAATGGGAGATCAGTTAGCGTTTATCTGAATACATGGGACATGCTAGACTTCAAATTGCCTCTCACTTAAGTCACTTGTTTTTCTTATTCTTGCAGAAGTGGAATCTTGAATCCTTGCAACTAGTCTCTGTTTGGGCCTAAAGTGACATTGGAAAGCTTTTTAAAATCACTTACTATAGTCTATATAATTGTGATTCATTCTTTCCTTAATGTATTTTAGCCAAAATATGCAAATACATTTTTAAATATTTTATTTATTTGCAAGCAGAGAGCGAGGAAAGAGAGAAAATAGGTATGCCAGGGCCTCTTGCCACTGCAAGCAAACTCCGGATGGCTTTATGTGGGTATTGGGGAATCAAATCCAGGCCATCAGGCACCTTTAACTGCTAAGCCATATCTCTAGCCCCGCAAATATCTTAATAACAAAACTATATGTGTCAATAGGAACAATTTTCAAACCTAACTTTTCCCTCGCAAGCGTTGAATCAAGTCATTCGCGGGTACCTGATGGATCATCCTATGGTTGGCACACACAATATATCCAACCCTGGTGTGATTCTGAGTCCCGTGCCGTGAACAGGGAGCACCTGTAAAGGGTGACTGATGACGGGCTATGGAAGGAGCTTGTTTTCATGTGCGTTGCTAGGATAAGGGAAACCGTTAAGCGTTCAGGAATGCAGCCCTGGGTTAGCATCATGGAACTGTTTCTTCACTTTACCTAATGTGGCGAAGAAAGCAGTTGGCCAAACCCCAGAGAACCACAGTGGTATCTTTGCGAGAGCTGGAGCTATGGCCTTGTAGTGCTCAGCTGCAAGGCACAGTTTAGGGGAGGAAGGGATTTAGTTCAGGCTTAGAAATCCCAGGGGAAGTTCCGTTAATGGTGGGAGAACCTGCTTCCATATATCCAAGCAGAGAGAAATAACCAAACAGCCAGAAAAAAAAAAAATCAAAAGCTGGACTGAAGAGATGACTTAGAGGTTAAGGCACTTACCTGCAAGACAAAAGAACCTAGGTTCGATTCCCCGGGATCCACGTAAGCCAGATACACAAGGTGGTGTATGGATCTGGAGTTTGTGTGCAGCAGCAGAAGGCCACCCAGTCTCTCTCTCTCTCTCCTCCCTCACTCTCTCAAATAAATAAATAACTTTTTAAAAAGATCTTTAAAGGGGTGGCAGCAGGCACACAACCACCAGCAGCAGCAGGGACCCATGCATTTCTTTTTTTATTTATTTGAGAGAGAGAGAGGGAGAGAATGGGCACGCCAGGACCTCTAGCCACTGCAAACAAACTTCAGATGCATGTGCCCCCTTGTGCATCTGGCTTATGTGGGTCCTGGAGAATCAAACTGGTATTCTTGGGCTTTACAGGCAAACATCTTAACTGCTAAGCCACCTCTCCAGCCCCTAAATACCTTTTTTAAAATTTTTATTTATTTATTTCTTTATTAGAGACAGAGAGAGGGAGAGGGAGAATGGGTGTGCCAGGGCTTCTAGCCACTGCAAATGAACTCTAGACGCATGCACCACCATGTGCATCTGGCTTACGTGGGACCTGCAGATTCAAACTAGGGTCCTTAGGCTTTATAGGCAAGCATCTTAACGCTCAGCCATCTCTCCAGCCCCCTGAATACCTTTTGACTGAAATTCAGATCTGCCTCCAACTCACCTTAGGGCTGGACCCCAAGATCCACCCCCAGTGACACCTCCTCCAGACAACTGGAGTCTATAGGGGGACATACATTCAAACTCTCCTAGGCCTTATGAGTCTCTGCCTCCCTTGCCAGCAATAGCATCAGCATCGGTGTCAGCATGCTAGGACTACAGAAGCCTGTCATGGCTTCTGCCTTTTTATGGAGAGTCTGAGAATTGAACTTAGCTACTCCAGCTTGAGCAGCAGGTTCTTCATTCATGGAGCCATCTCTCCAGCCTTAGTGTTTAATTTATTTTCAAGCAGAGAGAGAAAGAGAGAGAACGTCCACACCAGGACCCCCAGCATCTGGCTTTACTAGGTGCTAGGGAATTGAATCTCCACTTATTAGGCTTTTCCAGCAAGTACCTTAACTGCTGAGCCATCTCTCCAGTCCTCCACATGTTTAATTTCTAATCCCATGAAGTAAGAAGAGATGGC
Organism: Orientallactaga sibirica; assembly: GCA_036365145.1. Classification (NCBI taxonomy): domain Eukaryota; kingdom Metazoa; phylum Chordata; class Mammalia; order Rodentia; family Dipodidae; genus Orientallactaga; species Orientallactaga sibirica. The sequence goes on from JAEOAD010000005.1 coordinate 20,476,207, forward strand.
TTAGCAGTTAAGCACTTGCCTGTAAAGTCTAAGGACCCTGGTTCGAGGCTCGATTCCCCAGTACCCATGTAAGCCAGATGCACATAGTGGCGCATGCGTCTGGAGTTCGTTTGCAGTGGCTGGAGGCCCTGGTGCACCCATTCTCTCTCTCCCCCCCCCTTTCTCTGTCTCTAATAAGTAAATAAATAAAAAGAAAAACTTTAAAATATATATATGATTATTAGATGCATGCAGTGTAAATGACAAACATGAGTATTCATCTTTTAATATTTTATTTATTATTTTTATTTATTTATTTGAGAGAGAGAGAGAGGCAAGGCAGATGCAGTGAGAATGGGTGCGCCAGAGCCTCCAGCCACTGCAAACAAACTCCAGATGCATGCACCACCTTATGCATCTGGCTTACATGGGTGCTTGGGAATTGAACCTGGGTCCTTAGGCTTTGCAGGCAAGTGCCTTAACCACCAAGCCATCTCTCTAACCCCATGAGTATCCATTTATAGTGAGCCATTTTTAATTATTTATGTTTTGGATGCTTTGTTAAGCACAGTAAGTGCGGACGCTCTTTGTAAAATATAGGAGAAAATTATTAATTGGGAAAAGACTGTTAATCTATTTAGCAGTAAATAGTTGGAAAGCCAGCATAGAGGAAAAAGTTGTTTAAATTCTAAACTCTGATCTAAATTCTTGGGAATGGCATAGCAGAACAAAATCATGCAATTATACAACTTATTAAAACATTCAATGAAACCTTTACTTAGGGACACCACTAATAAAATGTGTTATAGTCATCAAAGATGTCAATTCAAGTTGACATTGGGGTTTTCCGTTCAAAATTGGTGTCTAGTAGTTTCCGTTATACAAACTGAGCCTTAACTTCCTAACACTTCACTCGCCTTCTAATGTCCTTGACCTTCCAGAATGATTTAGAATCTACACAAACCATCCAGTCTGTTGTCCATTCACTGTCAAGGCATGTTCACCAGACTGCATTTACCAACAAACAGTTGAAAAACCCAAGGTCAAGGTCCTGCCACATTGTGTACTGAAAGGTACAAATGAGCGGCTGAGCGTGTAGGTCAGTGGTAGAAGACCACACCCTGCATCCAGTTCCCACAACCAAAAGAAAAGTAAATGTGCGAAAGAGCAAATTATCCAAACCCTACTGAGTCTCTGTTCTTTTTTATTTTAATATATTTCATTTATTTGAGAGAAAGAGGCAAAGAGACAGAGAATGGGCACGCTAGGACCTCCAGCCACTGCAAATGAACTCCAGACGCGTGTGCCCTCTTGTGCATCTGGCTTACATGGGTCCTGGATAATCAAACCTGGATCCTTTGGTTTTGCAGGCCAACACCATCACCGCTAAGCCATCTCTTCAGCCCTGAGTCTCTATTCTTTAATGCGAGGTCATTAATGTTGCCTACTTGGGACTAGGTGGCTGACTCTGTGGCGCACACGTGAGAGAGTGTGTCTGTGAAGAAACACAGAAGCTGGGTGTGGTGGCGCACGCCTTTAATCCCAGCACTCGGGAGGCAGAGGTAGGAGGATCGCTGTGAGTTCAAGGCCACCCTGTCACTACATAGTAGTGAATTCCAGGACAGCCTGGGCTATAGTGAGACCCTACCTTGGAAAAAAAAAAGAAAAGAAAAGAAACGCAGAGCTTTGTTAAGGGATAAGATGATCAAATCCTAAGATGGGTTTTCTTCTCTTTCCAGTTTTCATCTTGCTGCTGCAAAAGGACACGTGGAATGCCTAAGGGTCATGATTACGCACGGTGTGGATGTGACTGCCCAGGACACTATGGGTATGTGGTTTCTCTGTCTTGAATCAACAGGCCAGCGCCACAGCAGCTGTCACAGACTTGATACATACTCGTGGTGAAAAACTGAGTCTGTCGAGAAATCAAAAGAAGAAAACGCAATCACCTGCCGGCTAGACTCTGCCACCGTTCCCGTTTGTCTGGCTTAATGAAGGTTTTCATCTGCCGTGTGGCCAGCCAAGCGGAGACTTTATTCTTCCTTATTCTCCTTCATTTCTTCTGTTATTTCCTAAGACTGCATACACAGGCCAAGCAACGCTCCCTAACTCTCTAACTCACTGTCAGCTGTAAGTGGAGTAGATTCTTTAGTAAGTTACTTAATCAGCTAGCTGAGAGGAACTCCGTGGATAGAGGCATGAGCCTTATCCTGACCTTGGCTGCCCTGGATTCGCACTCCTTACTGGACTTCATGCCTCCAAATCACCTGGCCACTGGGAAGAGAGGAGAGGAGAAGGGGGAAGAAAAGAATAGATAGTGTGCACACACACAGTTGCTTCTACCCTCAAAGATTCAGATTTCCCTGTGTTCAGGTTATTTTTTTAATATTTTATTTTTATTTATTTATTTGAGAGAGAGATACAGAAATAGGCAGGTAGAGAGAGAGAGAGAATGGGCGCGTCAGGGCCTCCAGCCACTGCAAAAGAACTCCAGATGCATGCGCCTCTCCCCCTCCGTGCATCTGGCTTACGTGGGTTCTGCAGAATTGAATCTGGGTCCTTTGGCTTTGCAGGCAAGTGCCTTAACTGCTTAGCCACCTTCTCCAGCCCCCAAACGGTTTTCTTAAAACCTTCCTGTGTGATTCTAAGGAGAAGCCAGTGTTGTCAACGGATGAACAGGGAAGCTGGCAAGAATAGTGTGGCCTGTCTTAAAGGCACTGCACCTCCAGGAAGGAGCCACTGGGGTCTTCTGCCTGGAGTCTGGCCTTTTGGGCCATATGAAAAGACCAGAGTAGCTACAGATGACCTCATTTCTCTACTGCACTTGAAAATCTTTGGCTCCTAATAGCTTTTTGTCAGTTTTCACTGAGATAACAAAAACCAGCCTAGAGCCCGGAATGGTGGCACACGCCTTTAATCCCAGCACTTGGGAGGCAGAGGTAGGAGGATCACAATGAGTTCAAGGCCACCCTGAGATTACAGAGTGAATTCCAGGTCAGCCTGGACTAGAGTGAAACCCTACCTCCGGGTTGGGGGGGATAGCCACATTCCAGGGTCTTCATTCCAGGTTTCTTGTTAACTTCGATGACCCCTGTCCCTCCCTCCCCAAGTGGGTGTCTTCAGAGTAGTCCTCATGGGGGGAGTCACTCAGGCTTTATAAGAAGGCCATTATTACCCATAGTATTGTTGGACACTTAGGTTTCAGAATTGTTTTCAAAGTCTATGGCATGTTTGGATTTTTTTTTTCCTTTTTTCTTTTGAATAATCTTACTGGTTGAGAATCTTTATTCTTTGAGAATAGTTTGTCTCATTTCTAAAGAGCCAAGAACCCACTTGAAGTCAAGTCAGGTAAATGACATATCAAACTTGTAGCCGCGCGTGGTGGCGCACGACTTTAATCCCAGCACTCCGGAGGCAGAGGTAGGAGGATCTCCGAGAGTTCGAGGCTAGCCTGAGCCAGAGTGAGACCCTACCTTGAAAAACAAAAAACAAAACAAACAAACAAACAAACAAAACAGAAGAAGGTTGAAGAAGTAACAGAATGACTTTTCTGAGCAGTTCTGCAGGGAGTTTCAAAAATATTAAGTAAGGCCACATACCAGAAGAAAAATAAATTTTTCCGGGGTGCCTACCTTGGGAGGAATACCCATTCAGGTTGCATAAGTGAAAGACATCTTCAATCTCAAGACCGAGCTGTTATACCAGTTCAGGTTGCACAGATGAAAGTCATCTTTAATCTCAACTGAGCTGTTTTGTTTGTTTTTAAAGTTCATTGTCATTATCTTTAATGTTATAGCACACACACACATAGTTCAATGTGATTGGCTAGCATACCTCTAATGGAGATGTATGCCGTCTTATTTAGAGGCATTTCCTCTCTGTGAACATTGCCGTCTAAAAGAACTAGATTAGCCAGGAGTGGTGGTGCACACCTTTAGTCCCAGCCCTTGAGGGGCAGAGGTAGGAGGATGGCCATTTGTTCAAGGCCGTCCTGAGGCCACATAGTGAATTCCAGGATAGCCTGGGCTAGAGCAAAACCCTGCCTCAAAACAATCAAATAAGGGCCGGAGAGATGGCTTAGCAGTTAAGGCACTTTCCTGCAAAGCCAAAGGACCTTGGTTCAATTCCCCAGGACCCACGTAAGCCAGATGCACAAGGTGTCGTACGCATCTAGAGTTTGTTTGCAGTGGCTGGAGGCCTTGGAGTGCCCATTCTCTATCTGCCTCTCTCTCTCTCTTCCTCTCTCTCTCTCTCTCTCTTTCTCTCTGCTTCTGTCTCTCAAATAAATATATGAATAAAATAAATAAATGAGCTAGCTTGTACTATTGCTAGCATGGGGTTTTGTTTCATTGCTTGGTTGCTAGAGCATGATAGATAGAAATCTAGTTATTTCTACTATAACCACACATATCTTGGCTCTCTCTTTTTATTATATTGAAAAATAAGCTTTAGCATATGGTCATTATAGAAAAGTATAGAAAATTGCAAAGTAAATACTTCAAGTCCTACCAGAAAGAAAGAAACTGTAGCTGTTAAATTCCGTTTGGTTACAGTCACCCTAACACATTTCTACATAACTAAGATGACATAAACTCTACCTTCTGCCTTTTTAATTAGTATGCACCAATATGATTTTCCCTATAAAGGCTCTTAAGATGGGACTGGAGAGATGGCTTAGCAGTTAAAGGCACTTGCTTATAAAGTCTGATGGCCTGGGTTTGATTCCCCAGTACCCACATAAAGCCAAAAGTGGCAGGAGGTCCTGGCATTCTCATATTCATTCTCTCTCGCTTTTTCTCGTAAATAAATTTTAAAATATATATACTTTAAAAGCTCTTTAAAAGCATAGCCTTAGGCTGGAGAGATAGCTTAGTGGTTAAGGTGTCTGCCTGCACAGCCCAAGGATCCCAGTTCAATTCTCCAGGACCCACGTAAGCCAGATGCACAAGGTGGCACATGCATCTGGAGTTCGTTTGCAGTGTCTGGAGGCCCTGGTGTGCCCATTCCCTCTCTCCCTCTCTCTCTCTGCCTCTTTTTCTGTCTCAAATAAAATACATACATAAATAAATAAATAAATAATAAAAGCATAGCTTTTTTGTGGCCACATGCCACCAAGTATGATTTCACTATCAGATCTACAGCTGGGTTTCTGAGAGACCCGTGCAATGCTAACAGTGAACCCCGAATATCCCGCTCAGCCTCACCACCTCATACACTGAGATGCCTCTCAGCTCTGGACAGTGGGATGTGATTGAAATCAGTGAATCCTTGCATTTGTCACCCAGGACATTGTCCGAATTCTGCAGGTCGGCAAAATCTCGGAGCTTCCAGGCACTTCCCTCTCACCTGACATGTCTAGAAACAAAGCAAGCATCTTGTTCCTTGGACTTTGCTGTTTCGCTTTGGTCTGAACAAGACACCACTGCTTCAGGGATTTGTGAAATTGTGGGAAGAGAACACAGAGGCGGAAGGAAAAGCTGCTTGGAAAACAGCACATAGGGGCTTATGTAGTCCAACACTGCTCAGGCTTTTTCTTCCTTTTCTTTAAAAATATTTTACTTTTATTTATTTGAGAGGGAGAGAGAGAGAGAGAGAATGGGCATACCAGGGCCCCCAGCCACTCCAAACGAACTCCAGATGCTTGCGCCTCCTTGTGCATCTGGCTTACGTGGGTCCTGGGGAATCGAACCGGGATCCTTTGGCTTTGCAGGCAAATGCCTTAACCACTAAGTCATCTCTCCAACCCAGCAAAAGATTTTTTAAATATTTATCCTTTAAGTTATTCTTCCATATAAAATATTTGGAATTCTGGGCTGGATGGATGGCTTAGTGGTTAAGGTGCTTGCCTGCGAAGCCTAAGGACCCTGGTTCGATTCCCCAGGACCCACATTAGCAAGATGCACAAGAGGGTGCATGCGTTTTGAGTTTGTTTGCAGTGGCTGGAGGCCCTGGCATGCCCATTCTCTCTCTCTCCCTCTTTCTCTATCAAGTAAATAAATAAAATATTTTTAAAAAAATATTTGGAATTCTGAGAACATGTGCCTTTCAGTCAATTTCATAAGCAAAGCACTAACAGTAGATAAGACTGTGGGGACAGTTGTAGTCCAACATCAGCAGCTATATTTTAGGTAACGTTGGAGGCTTAAACAAGGTGCCTGTGGGCATCTTAGCAGTTCTGGCCACGTGTAAGTGCTCGTTGCATTCCACCTCCATTTTGCCATGCCTGTTGGTACTTCAACCAGATCACCTTTATTTTCTCTTACTCATTAGGCTATTGAAAGATATGACATCTTAAAGACAAAAAGCAAAACAAAACAAGGTTTGAGCCAGGCACGGTGGTGCACACCTGTAACGAGGGAGGCTGAGGTAGGAGGATGGCAAGTTTGAGGCCAACTGATCTACTAATGTGATGCTGTCTCAAAAAAACCAAATCTTTTTTTAAGGTTGCCTTTAATCTCCACCCTGTTTTCATTTTAAAAGGAAAAGAAAAGAAAAAAAGAAAAAAGGGCTGGAAAGATGGCTTAGCGATTAAGGCACTTGCCTATGAAGCCTAAGGACCTAGGTTTGACTCTCCAGAACCCACATAAGCCAGATGCACAAGGTGGCACATGTGTCTGGAGTTCATTTGCAGTAGCTAAGACCCTGGCTCACCCATTCTCTCTCTCTCTCATAAAATATATTTTTTTAATTAAAAAAAGAAAAGACTTTCATTAACGTTTTGGTTTGGGATTTCTTTTTCCCTGTTCCTTAGTTGTTGTTGGCCAAGCAGCACCCAGGTCCATAGGGGTCTGGTGCAGAGGTTGGCCAGTGGAGCTGTGCCCACGGTCTTTGTCCTACCCTTCCCTGCCTGTTTGCTCTTGCTGATGTAGAATTGCGAATTCTGTTTGTTTAGGAAATACTTCTCCTGGGCAAGCAGCAAAACTGATTAAGTTGTTTTTGTTGTCGTTGATTAGTTCCTTGGTTTTTGGTTGCCTGCACATAGTACCCCAGAGTAGGAGATAGAATTAAATAGAAATTACCAAAAGAAGAAAAAGAAAGAAAGAAAGAAAGAAAGAAAGAAAGAAAGAAAGAAAGAAAGAAAGAGAAAGGGAGGGAGGGAGGGAGGGAGGGAGGAAGGAAGGAAGGAAGGAAGGAAGGAAGGAAGGAAGGAAGGAAGGAAGGAAAGAAGTTGCCAGAAGAGGGTTGGGGAAATGGCTTAGCAGTTAAGGCATTTGCCTGAGAAGTCTATGGACCCAAGGTATTCCCCAGGACCCCTGTAAGCCAGATGCACAAGAGGGGGGTGCATGCAACTGGAGTTATTTGCAGTGGCTGGAGGCCCTGGCACACCCATTCTCTCTTTCTCTCTGCCTCTTCCTCTCTTTCTCTCTCTCAAATAACAATAATAATAATAATAATAATAATAATAATAATAATAATAAAAACCTTTGAGAAATTGTCAGAAGACAAATAAAGAATCTATTGTTAATTCTCAAAACCTCTCTAAACTGTTAGCTCTCAGACTTCCTTTACTAATGAACATATGCATTTGACACTATGGCAGAATCAAGATTAAGAGTGACTGAAATAGCTGGTCGACACAAGCCTTTAATCCCAACACTCAGGAGGCAGAGGTAGGAGGATCACTGTGAGTTTGAGGCCAGCCTGAGACTACATAGTGAATTCCAGGTCAGCCTGGGTTAGAGCAAGAGACTACCTGGAAAAAGAGAAAAAGGAAAAGAAGGAAAGGAAAGGAAAAGAAGGAAAAGGAAAAGGAAAAGGAAAAAGAATGATTGGCATGGTAACCCTGATCTATACCATAGGTACCCTTATTGCCGAATGGTCCAGCATTCTTGTATGGTCCCAGTGACCCAGAACAGCTCCCCAGGGGTCTGCATTCCAGGAGCAGCATAGAGAAAGACAGGTGCAACATACATATTACATACCAGGTTCACTCAGATCCACTGGACAGCACCTAGACTATGACCACATCTGGCATCATCAGTGATAATCTAAGCAGTAATTTGTCTACTTAAAAACAAAAGAAGGGAGCCAGGCGTGGTGGCGCATGCCTTAATCCCAGCACTCACGAGGCAGAGGTAGAAGGATCGCCATGAGTTCGAGGCTACCCTGAGACTACATAGTGGGTTCCAAGTCAGCATGAGCTATAGTGAGACCCTACCTCAAAAAAGAAAAGGGGGGGAGCTGGAGAGATGGCTTAGCTGTTAAGGCGCTTGCCTGTGAAGCCTAAGGACCCAGGGTCTACTCTCCAGATCCCACATTAGCCAGATGCACAAAGGTGAGTCAAGTGCAAGGTCACACATGCCCACTAGGTGGTACAAGAGTCTGGAGTTCAATTGCAGTGGCTGAGGCCCTGGCATGCCGATTCTCTCTCTCATTCTCCCTTTTAAAAAAAGGAGATAGAAATAGATATTAAGGGTTGATTTATAGTGTCTGTCACACTCACAAACTCTAAATGATCTCTGATCCCTTTGTATACTTTCCTAATACGACTTCTGTTACAAAAGCAACTTAGGCGAGAAGCTGAGGTATGAAAATAAAATTCAGAGAGTCCATGGAGGGGGAAACCTGTAAGTCTTTCCTTGTCTCTAGCATTTGTGGTTTCTGGGTTAGCTTTTTTGATTTCTGGGTGGCCTTCTGGTCCATTACATCCTCCATTCCCACTCAAATTTGACACCATGTGAAGATGGAAAAGATAATATTCATCTTATTCAGGCACTTGAGAAGATGAGTCACCCTAGAACTTAGCTGTAAGTCATACCAATAAATGGAGCTCATATTTTGTTTGTTGTTGTGTTGTTTTGTTTTTTGAGGCAGGGTCTCACTCTAGCTCAGGCTGACCTGGAATTCACTGCGTAGTCTCAGGATCACTCACAGTGATCCTCCTACCCCTGCCTCCCTAGTGCTGGGATTAAAGGCATGCGCCACCACACCTGGCTAGAGTTCATATTCATTAGGGATAAAGGAAATCAAAAAAGGAAGATATGGTTTATGACATTTGACTTGCTGTTAATCAGTGTGCATGAGGGCATTCAGCATGTGGGCCATGAAACTATTCCAGGTGATTCACACATCCAGAAATACTCTTTGATTCCATAATGTGCTTTAAAAATATGGAGAGACTTAGTGACAATTTCATGGCTCTAATAGTAAGAATTATTATTGTAAATCAGTTTTTTACAATCTGATCTCTCCTTGGAAGATAAAAAGGTTTGTGGACTTGTGGTTTAGTGATAAAAATTTGATATGAAGATGAGGATTGCTAAGACTATCACTTAAATATATTCAAATTGGGCTGGAGAGATGGCTTAGCAGTTAAGGTATTTGCCTGTGAAGCCTAAGGATCCAGGTTTGGTTCCCAGAACCCACGTAAGCCCGATGCACATGGTGGTACATGCATCTTGGAGTTTGTTTCCAATGGCTGGAGACCCTGGTATACCCATTCTCTCTCTCTCCCCTGTCTTAAAATAAAATATTTTAAAATATATATATTTAAATTTGTAAGTTATAACTAAATAAATGTGTGCTTTTATTGAAATATATTCTAATTTCTGAAACTTATTTTTAAGAAAGTCTATCTAGCTGAGTATCATTTAGGCTTTTTTTTTTTTTTTTTTTTTAACTTGAGATTGGACTTTAATTTTTTTTTTCTTATTTGGGCCCTGGAGAGATGGCTCAGCAGTTAAGGCACTTGCCCGCAAAGCCTAACAACACCGATTCAATTCCCCAGTACCCAAGTAAAGCCAGACGCACAAAGTGGTACATCCATCTGTTGTTCGTTTGCAGCAGCTGGAGGCCATGGTGTACCCATTCTCTCTGTCTCTCTCTCTTCTCTCTCTCTCTCTCTCTCTGCTTGCAAATTAATAAATAAAAATATTTTTTAAAAATTGTGTTTGTGCCGGGCATGGTGGCACATGCCTTTAATCCCAGCACTCAGGAGGCAGAGGTAGGAGGATTGCCGTGAGTTTGAGGCCACCCTGAGACTACATAGTGAATTCCAGGTCAGCCTGAGCTAGAGTGACTCCCTACCCCGAAAAACAAAACAAAAAAAATTATTTGTTCTTTGCCATTTTAATACTTATTTATATTATGCTTTGACCAAATAGACCCTCCTCCTTTGTTATACTTTCTTGTCCCCTCCCCCCAGCACATAGCAGAGGCTACATTATTGAAGATCATGTCACCTCGTCCCACAGCCGTGACTACTGGCTCTGTGATACTCGTCACAGAGGGTTCAAATGCCTCACCCACTATCCGTGATGGAATGGTGACTGGCCCTGCCTTGTGCAGGTGACCACAGCTGCTATGCGCTCATAAGCCCAGAGGCCATGTTATGTCCACGTGAGAAAGAACATAGCCTCCCTACTTCTTTTTCGAGGGGGGTGTTTTTTTGGAGGGAGAGTCTCACTCTAATCCAGGCTGACCTGAAATTCACTATGTAGCCTCAGGATGGCCTCAAACTCACAGTGATCCTCTTACCTCTGCCTCCCCAGTGCTGGGATTAAAGGCGTGTGCCACCACGCCCGGCGCCTTCTTACTTCTTAATAATCTTATTGATGTAGCTATTTCTGAATTCGATCTGAACTTGAGAAGTAGGTCCTGCCAGACATTCCTTGACTAGGTTAGTTCTTTCCCAGTTCTCCCCGGCAGTGTAAGCATTGAAAAAGTGATGATCCATTAGGTAGTCAGGGGACGATGTCGCGGGGCAGCCATGAAGGAGCTTCCTGAGTAGTTTATTTCAGAAATAAGGATTATTCCACTTCCTGTAGTTGGACTCAGTTTATAAATACTACTGGTTGGGCTGGAGAGATGGTTTATCCATTAAAGGTGCTTGCCTGGGACGCCTAAGGACCTAGGTTTAATTGCCTAGTACACAAGGTGGCACATGCATCTGGAGTTCATTTACAGGGGCTGAAAGCCCTTCTGTGCCCATTCTCTCTCCTTATCTGCCTCTCTCTGTCTCTCTCTCTCTCTTTCTTTTTCCAATAAATAAACAAATAAAATATTTGGGCTGGAGAAATGACTTAGCGGTTAAGGCGTTTGCCTGTGAAGCCGAAGGACCCAGGTTCTATTCCCCAGGACCCATGTAAGCCAGATGCACAAGGGGCACATGCATCTGGAGTTCGTTTGTAGTGGTTAGAGGCCCTGGCATGCCCATTCTCACTCTCTCTCTCTCTCTTCTCTTTTTCTGCTTGCAAATAAATAAATAAAAATTTTAAAAATAATAAAATAAATTAAATATTTTATAAATAGCCCTGGTCGTCTTACTTGTAGGCTGAGTTCTGTGGGAATGAACTTAAATTACGGTTGCCTTTGTTATTTGTCTGTAGGGAAATTGCTTCCTTATATTCCAGACAGGTCCACAGCTGAATGGGGTCCAGACATATGCATTGCCTCTTTTGGGGATGGTGGGGGTGTCACTAATATAGTATGTTCCATCCAGGAGAATTTGCATTTGGAAAGAGAACTTTTCTTCAGCGTTAGCAATGACAGACGTCTCACTGCAGTGCCACAGAGTCCAGGGAATGAGTTGTCATTCAGATTGTAAGACTAAATGCAAAGTCCTTTCACTCTGCTAGTTAGGACCATGCGTCATCAGGCAACAGAAGAGCGTGGGCTTCTGTTGAAACCAAGCACTCATTTCCAAGTCTGACCAGAACGCTGGAAGTGACATGAGTTCCCACGTGTTGTTTCAGCGTCCCTTTACCTTTGTCTGTGGGGAACTATGCCTTCATCACGGGAATGCTGTTTGCGGAGAATAGCTTTTGTTCACAGCATAGACTACAATTAGTGCATTGCATGCCCAACGTAAACACTCTCTCCGATTTACAATCAGGATGCGTTCCAAAAGCTCATTTGTAAGGCATTTGTTTAAAAGTTAGAATGTGCACTGTGCTTGTCCTTAGAAACAGTGGGATGAATGATGGCTGAGGAGGCCAAGCTAGTCCATCAAAGCTTAGTTAGCCCATAGTAGAACTAAACACATGCATAGCATTGTGCATTGTTTATCCTGGAAGGGCTTAGTCTTGTACAAAAAGAGGAGGAAGAAGGGGAAAAAAATCTTTATTTTCCTACCTTTTTGTTGTTGTTGTTGGTGGTGGTGGTGGTTTTTCAAGGTAGGGTCTCACTCTGGCCCAGGCTAACCTGGAATTCACTATGTAGTCTCAGGGTGACCTCAGACTCACAGCGATCCTCCTACCTCCGCCTCCCGAGTGCTGGGGTTAAAGGCGTGCGCCACCACACCTGGCCTGTTTTCCTACTTTTCAAGGGCATCTTTTGCCTGCATTTCTTACTAATCTTCCTCATCCTTTTGGGAGAAGGTTGAGAGATTTCTGCCTCAGCATCCCACCCCAAGTAGACAACACACACACGCACACACATGCACGCACACGCTTTCTCAGCATGTCTGTGAGAATAGAAGGGATCTCTTCTTTTGCGCCTACCCATGTGTGTGCAGCTCCTCATGCTCCCCTGGCCCTCACGTCATCAAATACCGTGTTTCCTGGTCACGTGATTCTCTAGGAACTGCTGGTCCGTGTTGAACGAAAACTTAATTCGAAAAGCAGAATGGCGTTTTGGAACTAGGCCACCATCTAAAATAAATTGTTCCTCTAAACCAGTAGGTCTCAACGACAGATGATGTTCGTCCCCAGAGCAAATGTCTGGAAACATTTTTGAGTGTCACAAGTGAACATCTGGTGGGAGGCGGCTTACTATCTTATAGTTCACAGGATGGCCACCCACAGCAATTATCCAGCGTAAAATAGCTATGATTCTGAGGCTGAGGCCAGACTGGAAACAGATCATCTCACAGTAAGGGTTGCTCATGGGTGTTTCTTTGAGGTGTGTAAGTCAAAGAGTTTGGGAAAGGCAAGACTTAAGAGTTCCCTAAGTATGGGCTGGAGGAATGGCTTAGTGGTTAGGTTGCCTGCAAAGCCAAAGTGCCCAGGTTCAATTCCTCAGGACTCACATAAGCCAGATGCACAAGGTGTCACATGCGTCTGGAGTTTGTTTGCAGCAGCTGTAGGCCCTGGCGTGCCCATTCTCTGTCTGCCTCTCCTCTCTCTCTCTCTCTTTCTCTCCCTCTCTCTCTCTTTCTCTCTCTCTCAAATAAATAAATAAAAATAAGTAATTTTTTTGGAGAGAGAGACAGACAGATAGAGAATGAGTGTGCCAACAGCCTCTCAGCCACTGTGAACAAACTCCAGATGTGTGTGCCCCCTTGTGGGCAAGTGTGGCATTGCACCCTTGCGTCACTGCATCTAGCTAAACGTGGGACCTGGAGAATCAAATGGACATTCTTAGGCTTAGCAGGCAGGCACCTTAACCACTAAGCCATCTCTCCAGCCCCAAAATAAATATTTTTTAAAAAATTTTTAAATATTGGGTCAGTTGACAGTTGTAGCAAGCCCCTCCTCACTCTAGACATTTGAAATGAGTGTACCTTCTAATTCAAACTTGCCACAGTGTATTGAAAGCTAGATGTGGACCAACAGTGTCACAAGGACTAACGATGCAGTCAAAGTGAGACCAAAGTGCCTGTCCTGGCCACGTTTATTTCCACCACACAGGGAAGAGGAGGATAACACACACACACAAAAAGCAAGCCTGGACGTGTAGGTTTGTCTGTTTACCTATAAAGAGAGCTGGGAAGAGTATGTGAGGTGTTCTGAGGAACAAAGAGGAGAGCAGGGAATGAGGAGAAAAAAGGACTAGGGAGGAATTGGAATATTTAAACAATTTTTTTGAGGTAGGGTCTCGCTGTAGCCTAGACTTCACCTGAAACTCACTCTGTAGTCTCAGGCTGGCCTCAAACTAAGAGATCTTCCTACCTCTGCCTCCCGAGTGCTGAGATAAAATGCATGAGCCACCATGCCAATTAAGCTTTTTTTTTTTTTTTTTTGAGAGAGAGAGAGAGAGAGAGGAAGAGACCAGGGCCTTTTCAGGCTCTGTGAACAAACTCAGACACGTGAACCCCCTTGTGTGCATGTGTGGCATTGCGCTTGCATCTGGACCTGGAAGTGGGACCTGGAGACTTGAACAAGCATTCTTAGGCTTTGCAGGCATCTCTCAACCACCCCCCTTTTTATTATTTGAGCGAGACAGAGAGAGAGAGAGAAACAGAAAATGTATATTTTTAAATTTTTATTTTTATTTATTTATTTGAGAGAGAGAATGAGACTGGGCGTGCCAGGGCCTCCAGCCGCTGCAAATGAATGCCAGACACATGTACTGCCTTGTGCATCTGGCTTTCATGGGTCCTGGGGAATCAAACCTGGTTTTTGGCTTTGCAGGCAAGTGCCTTAACCACTAAGCCATGGCTGCAGCCCCTGAAATTTTTAGTAGGTAAGACAGAAAAGACCTCACTTAAAAGCTGAAAGAAGTGTGAGAGCAAACTTTGGGGCTATTCTAGGGGGAGAGTCTCCAGACTAAAACTCAGTACCGCTGTAGAGACCATGGCGGTGGCAGTTATGTAGAACCTCGGGGTGGATCCTGGTTATCTGACAGAAGAAAATGCATGTATTTCGTCCTGGAGCTATGAAGAGAACAAAACGAAATGCCACCTTAATAGCATAGTGTTTTATAATGCTTCCTCTTCTTCTGAATAAAAACCTTGTAGGTCTGAAAATTTTTAGATAAATGTTCATTCAGGATGGAGTAAATTTTGAGGAGAGGAAAATGAGGGCTCAAATGCAGGGATGTGGGTTTCTGGTATGTTCTGTGTTGGCTTGTGGGCTGTCTTTTTCTGGATTTCTAGCCCTCAAGTGTTCTATGTTGGTGTTACTGTGGTGGGCTTGGGACATGTGGCATACACACGACCGCTGAAAGCAGCACTTTGAAGCCTCATGCCACGAGTCTGCCTCAGTCCCCTGGACGCCCCCAGAGCATCGCAGGTGTAGCCCATGAATGTGACCAGGGGAGGCGGGTGCTGTCCGTTCCATCCACTTTGTCACACTAGAAGATGTGAAGCCTTAATTTCCAGAAGCACAGTCCCCTGCTTTGTTGGGGAACAATTGATTTCCTCATAGTTCATTAGATGAGAGACGTAGAACGTGCCGCCCTTTTCTCCAACTTTTGCCTTTTTCTTTCGTTTAGGACACAGCGCTCTACATATTGCAGCCAAGAGCGGCCACCCCGAGTGCATCAAGAAGCTCCTTCAGGTAAAGTAGCCACGGCTCACAGTTACACGTGTGTCATTTGTTTGAAATGTAAAGGTAACCTTATCTGTGAAAGGACAAATACTTCCCTTGAATACACATTCCTTGTTAATACTGTCCTGGAGCCCACAATTCCTAACGCTGTTTCTATCAACCCAAATTTAGAGAGTCTTCCTGGGGAGACCCCCCATTTAGTCAGCTTCTCTTTCTCTTTTCTGAAGAACTTATCCCTTCTACATAGTATTTATTTATTTATTTATTTATTTATTTATTTATTTATTTATTTTAGCAAAATCCCTTTCAGTTGTTGTAAGTCCTTGCCACAGTTGGGTCTCCAGGGTCCTGTATTCTCTCTGTAAATCATTCTTGCAGCATTTCTTGGGAAGTCAAGTTTCTACCACTATTTCCTGCTGTGTAACTGGATAAGATTTTACTTCTTGGTTCTCGTTTTAAGTGCTTGGTTTTATTCTTCTTTATAGTTGGAAGCCAATTCCCTGGCTTTGTCACCTTGCCAGGAAGCTTATAATGATCCCTTACGGTGATAACGTGCATAAATCTGTTCAGATGCCAGCTCTGTGAACCTCTAATAGCAGCCCATAGAGTACTCTGCAGCTGTTAGCCAGTCAGAATGCAAGCTGGCTGTTTTCAGGAACAGCACGGGACAATAAAACATGAGTTGGAGTAACTGTCTGTCCTTTCAAACTCTTGTCCTGGCCTTCACAAGCACTGTTTGAGATCAGCCATCTTGGTTTAATTTGGCTTTGAAATACTAATGCAAAAATGTGGTCACATTCTTGAACTCGCTCTGGCGATCACACAGCTCTTTGTCTGGCATTGGGTGACTACTCTGTTCCCATTCCAGGAATGTGTAACCTTACAGGTATTTGAAGTAAAATTTAAAAAAAAAAAAAAAAATAGACAAAGCTTTTCTTACCTTTCTCCTCCAGACACCGAGGACACTGGAAAATCACTAGCCCAAGTGCCCTACATGTGCACTCTTGGCTGTTTTGTTTTAAATTATGTCTTAAGTTCCCATTTCCATCCCAGCTTGACTATTCCAGGCCTTACAGTTGGCTCTGATTTTAAGGAGGATTTAACCTGACAAGCTGGAAGTTCTTGTGGGCTAGGACCAGATATTCTAGCCTCTAATGTAATTTTATATCTGGTTATGCAAATAGATTGGTTTGCCCCCCCAAAAAAACCTTTGAAGGATTTAAACAGTTCCTTGTGCCGTTCTAAAATTAGGCCAAAGCTTGGTAAAGTGGTAAACCTGATCTCCATTCTTCTAACCAGGGCCGAGCAGGCATTTCACTGTGGAGTATCCTGTTCTTTCCCTCCCCCAACCCGAAGATTGTCTGACTGCTGTTCCTGTTTCTAGATGGCTGTTAAAGTACAGCCTCCTGTCTTCTTTGAGTCCTGGGTCTCTCTAATCTGTTCATTGTTCGCCTCTTGTCTTTGCAACCCAGGCTGCCCGTGATGAGATCCCTGCTCTACTCATGCCTCCAACCTGTGCATCAAACGGTCTCTCTCAGCTCTCTAGGCCTTTGCCCTTACTGTCTGTCTGTCTGTCTGTCTGTCTACTGGAGATTGTCCCCCATCCAGCAGCTGCCATTTTCTAGTTCTGTGCATCAATAAGCATAGATAGAAGCCGGGCGTGGTGGTGCATGCCTTTAATCCCAGCACTCAGGAGGCAGAGGTAGGAGGATCGCCATGAGTTCAAGGTCACCCTGAGACTACATAGTGAATTCCAGGTCAGCCTGGGCTACAGTGAAACCCTACCTCAAAAAATCAAAAAATATTTAAAAAATAAAAAATAACATAGAGAGAGCCGAATCCTCTCCCTCCCGTTGTCATGAGCAAGTCCCCCTGCCGTCGTTCCCTGGACATTGTGCACAGTGCTCAGCATTAACAAAGTGGTGGTTTGGGGAAGGCCTTACAGAGGATGTGATGTTTAAGCTGGGACCTCCAACATGCAGTATACCATGGGAAATACATTTGGAGCAGAAGAGCAAGTGGAAAGGGCCTGAGCTAGGCAGGATGCTAGTCAGGATGGAAAGAAAACCAGCGAGTAAGGCAGGAGTGAAAGAAGTGAGGTGAAAACGTGGCACAGAATGCAGGGCTTGTGTGTCGTGATTGGTGCACTGCTGTGTATCCTAGATGCAGGGTGAACTATGGAGGGCTTTGACGCAGATGGTGACATGCCTAAAGCTTTATAAGCACTCCCCTGTGAAGAGAAGTGATTAAGAGGCTACACAGAGGGCTGGAGAGATGACTTAGTGGTTAAGGCGCCTGCCTGCTAAGCCTAAGAATGTCCTTTCGATTCTCCAGGTCCCACGTTTAGCCAGACACAAAGTGACACAAGGGTGCAATGCCACGCTTGCCCACAAGGGGGCGCATGCGTCTGGAGTTCATTCACAGCGGCTGAGAGGCTGCTGGTGCATCTATTCTCTGTCTCTCTCTCAAAAAAAAAATGAATAAATAAAAGAGGCAACACAGTGAGACTGTACTAGCTGTTCATATGACAAGGTGTTTGCTTGGGCTCAGGGTGAAGGCCAGGAGAAAGAAGACAGCTCAGACATAAGGTTTGGAGAAAGGATCTGCAGGATGTGGTGGTGGGTTGGATGTGAGAAAAGGAGAAGAAATCAAAGATGGCTCTGGTTTCTGCCTCATTGGCCAGATTGATAGTGGTGTTCACAGAGATGGAAAAACTCAGAGAGGAATAGGCTAGGCAAGGAAATGGGGGGAAATTTTGCCTCTGAGGTGCTGGAAAGACATCAGGGTTGGCAGGTCAAATAGGCACAAAGGGTTCTCAGACCTGATGCTCACAGGTAACACTTGTTCTGAATAAGAATCAGACTCGGGTTGGAGGGATGGCTTAGCAGTTAAGGCACTTGCCTGCGAAGCCAAAGGACACAAGTTCAATTCCCCAGGACCCACGTCAAGCCAGATGCACAAGGGGGCACATGCATCTAGAGTTCATTTCCAGTGGTTGGAGGCCCTGGCATGCCTGTTCTCTCCCCCCCCCCCCACTTCTCTCTGTCAAACAAGTAAAATCAATAAAAATAAAATATTTTTTAAAAAGAATCAGACTCCAGCAGCCCCAGAACCTGGCTCCACCATAACCATGCCTTGAGCAGATTATTAAATTGTCTGGGACTGAAGGGATGGCTTAGCAGTTAAGGCATTAGCCTTCAAATCTAAAGGGCCCAGGTTCAGTACCCCAGGACCACATAAGCCAGATGCACAAGGCGGCATATGCTTCTGGAGTTCGTTTGCAGCACCTAAAAGCCCTGATGTGCCCATTCTCTCTACATGTATATGTCTTTCTCTCTCTCTCTCTCTCTCTCTCTCTCTTCCTCTTTCTCGAATATAAGTAAACATAAAATATAAAAAGAGTTTAACTTGTCTATGCCTCAGTTTCCCTGCCTGAAAATCGGGGCAGTACTAGTATCTTTTTTTTTTTTTTTTTTAGAGAGAGAGACAGACAGAGAGAGAGAGAGGGAGACAGATAGAGAATGGGCGCGCCAGCAGTCTCTCAGCTGTTGTGAACAAAATCCAGATGCGTGCGCCCCCTTGTGGGCAAGTGCGGCATTGCGTCCTTGCGTCACTTTGCATCTGGCTAAACGTGGGACCTGGAGATTGGAACCGCTGGAGATTGGAACTGGGTTCTTAGGCTTAGGAGGCAGGCGCCTTAACCGCTAAGCCATCTCTCCAGCCCAGTACTAGTATCTTAACTTGGGTTGTTGACAGTCATAAAGTAGTTCTTTGTCTAGAGCCTAGCACATGATCACAATCCTTGCACAATACTCACTGCTGTTGTTCGTAGCTACACGGGCCTCTCGACTTCAGGGAAGGGCAATGAAACCTGAGGTTTTATGTTTATGCTAAGAGAAAAGATGTGGCCAGGGCACTGGGAGAAAATCAGAACAGTGTGGGCCAGGTAGAACGTCCCGGAGGGGAGAGGAGGAACGGTTGGAAACGAGGGACTCCTGCTGCTGAAAGATGGGTCAGAGTGTACAAAAATGCACACCATCAATGGAAACTGGAAGAGAGCAAGCTGTCACTGTGGAGTCCTGAGGGCAGACACTTGACTGTCCTGGGCTCAGGAGCAAATGGGAGGTGAGGAAGCAGGGACGGCGTAGGTGACTGTTTTCAGGAAAGCAGGTTTTATGAAGAGGGATAGAGAATGAGGGAAGAAAGTGGGTAAAAGATAAGACCCAGGTGAGAGATCTTACAGCATGTTCGTTAGCTGGCGAGGATGATCGATCCGGTGGGGCTGGACGGATGGTGCAAGAGAGAAGTGACAGCCAGAGCAGCAAATTGGTGACAGGTGTCTGTGCTGTGATTGGTTGAGTGGGAGTCGCCGTCCCCATGAAGAACTGTGGGCTTCCCAAGTACAGCACTGAGGGCTTATGTATGTTTCTGCCCTTCTTAATGAATGATGCCTTAACTTGCAGGGAAACAATGAACTGAATAAAGTTTGTGTTGATACTTTAGTGTATGTATTTAATTTTGTCTTACAGTCCAAATGCCCAGCTGAAAGTACTGACAACTCTGGGAAAACGGCTCTACATTATGCAGGTAAATGTCACTCTCTTGTTGGTTCTGTGCTGTTAAGACACACTAAATTCAGTTTATTTAAGCCATCAACTCAGTCTACAACTCCTGGGGCTGACATTCCCATTTTGCTCCATGTATAAAACATACAGAGTTTTGTCAAGGGGTACACCTAGAATTCATTCAGTGCTTGCTGTGCAACCAGAAAGTTACAAGGGTTAATATATTTTAACCAGACCTGAGGGTGTGTGTGTGTGTGTGTGTGTGTGTGTGTGTAGCTAAGTGACAGAGGGTATCTTTAATCTGGCAAACAGAGGGCCCTGGTTTTAATCCCTAGCACACATAGACACAAACACATGTGTGTGTACATGTGTATAGATGCACACATAGAAGCATACAAATAAAGCATGTATATGTATATCTTAAACCAAATCAAAGTTCCTTTTTTTTGTTTGTTTCTTTTTATTATTATTATTTGAGAGAGAAAGAGAAAGGATGGGCACACCAGGGCCTACAGCCACTGCAAACAAACTCCAGATACATGTGCCCCCTTGTGCATCTGGCTTACATGGGTCCTGGAGAATCAAACTGGGATCCTTTGGCTTTGTAGACAAATGCCTTAACTGCTAAGGCATCTCTCCAGCCCAAAGTTCTTTTTTTTTTTTAAGCCAGAGATACTCATAAGCACTTGTAGGTTTCAGGAAGTGTTTGCTACAGATTTCTTTTCAGTTTGTGGATCACGATGAACATCAGTCAGTTGTATTTATCAACCTTTTGCTTTACTCTGTCACAGGTTCAAATGACAAAACACTGGTACTGACCTCCGAGGTGATTAGATGTAATCAACCAAGACCTATGACAAGCTAAATAAACAAAATACTTACCTACAGGCAGCTAGTAGTTGTTGGCCATGGGTCTGGCTAACTCTTAAAATTAAGCAGTGTTTTCAGATACCGCTTAAGCAGCCGTCCTAGAACCATTTCAGTATCCGTGTAAGTCTCTTGACTCATGCTCACTGGGCAGACCTTGTCTGACACCCTGGTTGTTTGTGTTTTCCTTCTCAGCGGCACAGGGGTGCGTTCAGTCTGTACAGGTCCTGTGTGAGCATAAGAGCCCCACAAACCTCAAGGATTTGGTATGTACCTGGTGGTCACGAGAGGTGGCAGTGGGCACTGGTTTCTAGAGCACTAGGGAATACCTCTGAGAGTCACTGAGATTTTAAAGACCTAAGTATTTGGTAAAGATCTGTGGCTCCTCCTCTTCCTTCTCCTCCTCCTCCTCCTAATCTTCTTCTTCTTCTTCTTGATTTTTTTAATTGACAGCTTTCATAATTATAGACAATAAACCATGGTAATTCCCTCACCACCACCCCCACTTTGCCTTTGCAACTCCACTCTCCGTCATATCCCCTCCCCCTCTCAATCAGTCTCTCCTTTATTTTGATGTCATCATCTTTTCTTCCTCTTATGATGGTCCTGTGTAGGTAGTATCAGGCACTGTGAGGTCATGGATATCCAGGCCATTTTGTGTCTGGAGGAGCATGTTGTAAGGAGTCCTACCCTTCCTTTGGCTCCTACATTCTTTCCACCACCTCTTCCACAATGGACTCTGAGCCTTGGAAGGTGTATTAGAAATGTTTCAGTGCTGAGCACTCCTCTCTCACTTCTTCTCAGCACCATGGTGCCTTCTGAGTCATCCCAAGTTCATTGCCATCTGTAAAGAGAAGCTTCTCTAACCAAAAGTGAGAGTAGCATTAATATACGGTGTGGACATTAAGAGAAGTGCTTACTGGGCAGTTTGGTGAGCATAGTATATACATTTAGCCAGATACCAGCAGATGTTACACCCCTAGTGCTCATGACTTCCCCTGTCATAGGTTTTCAGTATCAGGCATGGATTTCCCCCCGTGGAGCGGGCCTCCAGTCCAATTAGAGAGCAGTTGGTTTCCCCTATAACAGACATGCCACTATTGCACCTGTTGGCTCACCTGGCCTGGATGGCCAAATTTAAAGCTTTACAGTGTCCACTGTTGAATATCTCCACTGGTGATTTCTCTCTCTCCCGTGGAACTGCATGCAGTATAGCTTTTTCCAGCTTTCTGTCACCTGGTTTACACAGAGGTTGTCAGGTCAGCTCCCGCAGGATTTCTCAGTAACCTGGCAACACACGCATGTGGAGTCTTTAGCAATAGGGTCTTACCATGTATTCCTGGTGGGAAACAAAGAGCTGCAGCAATGGCCTGTAATGTTTTATGAGCATCAAGTGACCTCCCTGGCCAACAGCTCACTGGAAGGTATCCCATCCCCAGCACTGAAAATTTTCTAGTGGGTGTGCCTATGTCAAAAAAAAGTAGGTTTCCATATGACTTATTTATACCCTCTTAGATTTTGATTAGCCCTCCCTCCACCTTTCCTTTATTCAAAGGATATGTTGCTTTTCAGCCTAGATCTTTGTCTACGAAATGGTTTTGATATGTTGATACTCATAGAACCCAAAACCATTAATGTGTTTCAGGCTATACTTCTTCTATGAATGTGTGGTTTGCTAAGTATTTGCATGTGGCAAGCCATCAGCCTACCTGAGTGAAAATTATGATCTGGACGTATAAAAATAAGAAGATATAAATAGAAATTCTATTTGTTTTCTTTCAGCACCCATGTATCCAGGTTAGAATTTCCCAGCACAGAAAGCATGCTTCCCTTATTTGCACCCCGCTGGGCTATTTTGAGAATAGATGCAGATGCCTAGGGCATGCGGTTACAGGGTTCATTGTGAGCTGCAGCGTGAGAATTGACGTGCATACACTTGCACGAAGTGACTTGGATAAATGAGACTCAGAACCTCGAAACAGGTTGAACATCCCCACGCCCCCCAGAGTTAAAAACAGGCTAAAATCCAAAACTTGTTGAAGGACCTACATGATGCTAAAAGTGGAAAATTTCATGCAGTGGGACTCGTTTCATGCACATTATTTAAAATATATGAATTCCAGTCTGTATGCAAAACATACATGAATAAACTTACTGTGCAAGCTTGCAGCTTACTCCCGAGACATTTCAGTGTGTCTATGCAAATATTCAAAAAGATTCTAAAATCTGAAATACTTCTCAGCCGGGCGTGGTGGCGCATGCCTTTAATCCTGTACTTTTTAACCAGAAAAATATTAGGATTTTACAGAAATAATTCCTAGAAATCTATCTGTGCTATAAGGCTTAATTCTTAAGCAACAATTGTTTGTAGCTAATATGAATGCTTCTAACTAAACTTAAAAATTACTGTTGAGGTCTGGAGAAATGGCTTAGCAGCTAAGGTGCGTTCCTGTGAAGCCTAAGGACTTCAGCTCAATTCTCCAGTGACGCATGCATCTGGAGTTCATTTGCAGTGGCTAGATGCCCCGGCATGCCCATTTTAATTAATTTTTTAAAAGAAGAACCAAAATAAATTACTGTTGAATGACTTGTGGAATATGTTTTCTTTTTTTTAAAATGAACTCAGAGTAATAACCACCCCCCATCCTCAATTCAAAACTACTTGGCTATGTATTCATTTAGTATTTTTCTCATTTGTTTTATATAATTTGTAAATTCTTAACTCATTAGTTTGTATATGAGTTGGGGACCTAATTTTTGTTGTACCAAAGGGATGACCAGTTGTTGTGCTATAACAAACAATTCTTTTTCTCTATTTCTTTGTCTTGTCATGTGTTAGTAATAGACAAATGTTCTCTAAATTAATGCTTTGGTTTTTATGCTGCTCAAAAGGGTTTGTTCTCTGGGAAGAGACCAGTACAATGGAAGTACTGATTCACTGGGAAGAAGTTGCCTAGAGTATGAGAGAACCTTCTAGTGCCATGTGGAGGCAAGGGCTTCATTTCTCTAGCATGACATCTCAGTACACATGATAAATTCATCTTCCTTCATCCTTAGCCCATTTTGTGTTCCACACTCTCACATTTTCACTCAGACCCAGTGATAGATAGCTCAGGGAACAAGTAGCCCAAGAGGCTGGGGCTTCTAGAGTATAAAACCAAGCCCAGTGACATTGGCTAAGAGTTGTGCTAAGCTATAGTGGTGGCCCCACAGGGACATAGAACATTATGGTGGGTCAAATGTGAGAGCAGCATTCTAAATCAGAGGGGAGATGTAGAAGGAGAAGACTTGGCAGGTCTGGTGTTTGTTATTAAAGTTACAATCTGAACGTGAGGTTCTCTCCTAGGATGGGAATATACCCCTGCTTCTTGCAGTACAGAACGGCCACAGTGAGGTCACACGCTTTCTCCTGGAGCATGGAGCGGATGTCAATTCCAGGGACAAAAATGGAAGGTACCACACCGGGAGGCAGGAGCCGTGGCTCCAGCAATGCGCACATCCTGAGTTTTTTAAAGATCGTATAGAGTAGTTTCCTTTTTAACTTTCTGCATTCTTATTTGATTTGATTAATTAATTTGCTTATTTACTTATTTGAGAGGAGAAAGAGAGGCAGATAGAGAATGGGCACGCCAGGGCCTCCAGTCACTGCAGATAAACTCCAGACACATGCGTCACCTTGTGCATCTGGCTTATGTGGGTCCTGGGGAATCAAGCCTGGGCTTTTAGGCTTCACATGCAAATGCCTTAACTGCTAAGCCATCTCTCCAGCCCTAACTTTCTGCGTTCTTAACAATCAAAAATCTGTCTTCACCCGAAAGCAGTTTCCCCAGATCTCGGTGCCTGTCATTGTTGACCAAATCTGTGATGGGACTATTAAGTATTTCTTAAGACTTTTCATCCTAAACAAAACAAGTCAACATGTTGGCTACGTTTTCAAAATAGGCTTGTTAAAATACTTGAAGATGGCCATAATGTGCCAGTCGAATGCAGCTCCATCGTTTTATATCAGAGAGTGTGGACTGGCTATGTTGTTGGGTTAAATATCATTGAATGTTTTTAAAATAGCCCCCTAATTCCACTTGCAGTGCCCCATAAGGTTAAGTGAGCTAAAGGTTGAACTATGCTTAGTCTTCCTTCTAGAAAACAGCTTTTACCTTGGGTTGGCACTAAGTTTGTGTGTCTTTTCTCTTTAGAACAGCTCTCATGCTGGCTTGTGAAACTGGCAGCTCTAACGTCGTGGAAGCCTTAATTAAAAAGGGTGCAGACCCCAGCCTTGTAGATTCTCTTGGACACAATGCCTTACATTATTCCAAACTCTCAGAAAATGCAGGAATTCAAAGCCTGGTGTTATCAAAAATCTCTCAGGATGCTGGTATGTGAAAGAAAACAGCCCATGTTGTCCTAAGTGTTCCCACTCCAGTTTTCCCAAATGATAAGGGAATTCATGTAATATGATATACTTATTATTCTTTTTAACATAAGCTTGACGAAAAATGAAGTGTTCAGTGTTGCATGTGGTGGGGGAGGGGTGTCCATGTGTGTATGGCCACCCAAAGTGGAATAATGATACGAGTAATTATGGTCCTTATGGTCCCCATTTTTTTTTTCTCTTTAGATTTAAAGACCCCAACCAAACCAAAGCAGGTATTTATCTTTGTGGGAAGGTACAGTTTTTTTTTTTTTTTCCCTTAAAAATTTTTGCTTTAGTAAATTTGAAAATGTTGAGTTGAAACTCTATGGTTCACTGGAAAAGTGATAAAAACTATCAAAAGTACTTAAGGACTGGATTAGCATTGGCATGAATGATTCATTGTTATAAGGTGGCAAATGGCTTTTAATGGTTTTATTATCTTATTGCAAAAGTATGTACTTTAAACTTGCTACCTGTACTTTCATTTTTTTTCTGAAATACGCTAATGATTTTACTGATGTTTGATGTGGTTTAATTCTGAGGCTGAATAAAAACTTTACTCCATTATTCCCTGGGCCACAGAAATGTTAAGATAGTTAATGAAAATAAGAGCGTTAGCATTTCCTTTCATTTTACTTATTGTTTCTAAGCTGTTACTAGTTTTATACAGAACAGCAACTGAGAAGTTTGCCTTGTAGCTTTGGAGTTGTTCCTATCTGCTTATGTTTGGCTAGTTCACACGTTGTGTATCAGGGTTCTAGAAGAAATCGTAAACAGCAGATACCTAATACTGAATTCATTGTGCTCTGTGTTGCATTCAACAACCTTTAATGAGGAGGCTCCGCCTTCCCCTCATTTACGTTCCTTTAAAGGTGGGGGTTGTGATGGGAAGTCACACAGAGGTGCAGGAAATAACCTTGTTTCGCATTAAGATGGAAGCTGACTGTGAACGTATGCTAGGTTCTAAATTATGGGAGATTCCGCATCTGCTTCTTCAGTTCTCCGTGTCCATTTAATCTAGTTTTGTCTCTCTCTTTTTTTTTTTAAGTCTTCTTGGTATGCAAGCATGGGTTGCCCGCAGAAGACTTAAAGCATGCATCTCCTTTATTGTTGTGTTGGTAGCAGATTTCAGGTCTTGAAGAATGCATGAGTTGTTGAGGTTGTTCTCGTGTTTGATGAAGCTACTTGCTCAGACTTTACTAACCCTGACTAACCCGCCTCCGTTCTTTGCACTGTGATAACTTTCAGCATGATCAAGTCTCTAAAATAAGCTCAGAAAGAAGTGGAACTCCAAAAAAACGCAAAGCTCCACCACCTCCTATCAGTCCTACCCAGGTAAAAACAAAGCAAATTAATAGTTAATAAGCACAACGCACGCACACACACACACACACACACACAAATCCATCATTTGTGTGTAGGTCAAAAAAGAATGTTTGAAGCCAGGCGTGGTGGCACATGCCTTTCATCCCAGCACTTGGGAGGCAGAGGTAGGAGGATCGCCATCAGTTCGAGGCCACCCTGAGACTACAGAGTGAATTCCAGGTCAGCCTGAGCTACAGTGAGACCCTACATCAAACTCCCTCCCCCCACCCACCAAAAAAAAAAGAATGTTTGAGAACTCACCATTAAAAGCACATTTAAAAATTTTCCTTGGTGGTTTTTTTTAAATGTATTTTTTATTTATTTATTTATTTACATGAGAGAAAGAGGCAGAGAGAGAAAGAGAGAATGGGCATGCCAGGGCCTCCAGCCATTGCAAATGAACTCCAGATGCATGTGTCCCCTTGTGCATCTGGCTTGCATGGGTACTGGAGAGTTGAACCAAGATCCTTTGGCTTTGCAGGCAAACATTTTAACCCACTAAGCCATCTCTCCAGCCCCTCCTTGGTGGTTTTTGAATTACAAATTTTGGAGTTGGGGATATAGTTTTGTGGTAGAGCTCCTACCAGCATGTATGAGATACTGAGTTGGTGGACTCCCAGCACGAGAGAGAGAGAGAGAGAGAGAGAGAGAGAACACAAATATGAATTACAAAGTCCACTAAGGGATGATTTTGATTATTACTATGAAAATTATGTTGTATGTCTTAGCTGGAATTGAACACTATCTTTTAAAAAGGCCTCAAGGAAATTTCTGAAAATCTTATAACAGAAACTCTTTGCTTAAAATAATCTCAGTCTATTTTTAGTTCCTCATATGATCAGTTCTAGTAAAGGACTTGGGGAAGGGGGGCGGGGATGGTGACTGACTACCAAGGCAGTTCAGTGAGCTGTATTTGGTTGCTTAGAACATTGGTACGTTAGATTCACCTTCCTAATTAAATTTATAATTGGCTAATGTTAAAAGTAGTCTTTAGCCAGGCATGTTGGCGCACCCTTTTAATCCCAGCACTCAAGAGGCAGAGGTAGGAGGATCACTGTGAGTTCAAGGCCACCCTGAAACTACATAGTCAATTCCAGGTCAGCCTGGGCTAGAGCGAGACCCTACCTTGAAAAACCAAAAAATAAAAAAACTTTTAAAAAAAATTAGTCTTTTTTTTTTTTTTATCTGAGCTTATAGTAGCTACTTCAGAGGAGGAAGCTCAAGAAAAGAAATCCATGAAATGGCAAATAAAATCAGGCCTAGGTATTCTTATTTAAAAAATCATAAAGAAAATAACACCTATAAGTGATTTTAAATATATTAACATCCATTAATAGTATCCTACACCTTCACTAGATATTTTATAGAGTTTTTCAAAACAGATTCTAGATAATATGCTAGTAATTGTGTAGTTATACTCTGCAAACTTTGCAAACTATAATGCCTTGAAACCGTAACCCCTGAACTACATAAAGCTATAGCTACCTCTTGTTACACCTAACTGCAGAGATTAAACTATTGATTCTTCAGCATTGAGAAGAAAAGATTTTGAAGACCCATTCTTTATTAGTGGTTTTCATTTCTTTTCTTTTCTTTTCTTTTTTTTTTTAGTTGAGTGATGTGTCTTCCCCAAGATCAATAACTTCCACACCACTTTCGGGAAAGGAATCAGTATTTTTCGCTGAAGCACCCTTCAAGGTATTTCCTTTCTGTATGTGGTCTTGTTGCTGTTATTTTCGAGTACTCAAAAGCCTTGCCTTGAAGTGTACATCTAGGCAAACACTTATTCTTTAGATCGTTGTTTCACAAACTTTTCACCATGAAAAGCCTTAATTATTATTGGGAGGGGGGTGCTGGATATCACAAAACAAGATTTTGAAAAAATAAATGATATGTAATAACCAATAATATTTTAAATAAGGGACAAGTGTCATTCATGTGAAATCTAAAACAGTTGGACTTCCAGAAGCAGAGAATAGAACAATAGTTCTGGGGTTTGGGAATGGAGAGATTGGCAAGATGTTAGGCAAAAGACACATATCTGTCTGACTAGACAAATAAATTTAAGTGATCTCTTATACGATATGGTGATGCCAGGCATGGGGGTGCATGTGCACTGGGGAGGTCAAGGCAGGAGGATCACTGTAAGTTTGAGGCCAGCCTAAGACTACATAGTGAATTCCAGTTCAGCCTGGGCTAGAGCAAGACCCTACGTCAAAACACCAACAAGCAAACAAACAAAGGCAAGGCAAGGCAAGGGAGTTGTGATCCAATGGTTAGTATCCTAATGTCTTCTAAATGATTATTTCTCAAGAAAATCAATGCATTCAAAAAAATCACAAAATG
This sequence comes from Orientallactaga sibirica, assembly GCA_036365145.1. Taxonomy (NCBI): domain Eukaryota; kingdom Metazoa; phylum Chordata; class Mammalia; order Rodentia; family Dipodidae; genus Orientallactaga; species Orientallactaga sibirica. The sequence continues at coordinate 20,504,889 of JAEOAD010000005.1, forward strand.
TGATATTTTTTCAAGAATATGACATATTGTAGTTTTTAAAAATATTTTATTATTTATTGATTGATTTGAGGGGGGGGAAGGAAGAGGCAGTTAGAAAGAGAGAATGAGCACACCAAGGCCTCCAGCCACTGCAAACAAACTCCAGATGCATGTGCCCCTTTGTGCATCTGGCTTACGTGGGTCCTGGGGAATCGAACCGGGGTCCTTAGTCTTCACATGCAAATGCCTTAACCACTAAGCCATTTCCTCAGCCCTGACATATTGTAATTTCTAAACAAAAACCAGGATGAAAAAAGACAATTGTTTAGAATGGCTAAAGCTTAACAAGACTAAAACTACCAAGGGTTGGTGAGGATGTGGGAGAACTAGACCTCTCATATCTGTTAGTAGGACTGTAAAATGTTACAGGTACTTTGGAACTGATCATCAGTGTCTTTAACAGTTAAATATATGCGTAATACAGGATTCATCCATCCATTCACAGATGTTTACTCAAAAGAAATAAAGCTACATCTATAAAAACTCTTACACTCAAATGTTAATGAAGTTTGTGAAACAATGGTCTAAAGTGTAAGTGTGTTTGCCCAGACGTACAATATCCCTAAACTGGAAACAATCCCAATGTCCATCAACAAATGAGCGGGTAAAAATAACAAGATATGTATGTGTAATGGAATATCATGCAGTGATAACTACAGAGGGAATGACATCATAAATCTGAACGTCATCCATCAAGCTGAATGAAAGAGGCCAGCCCCAAGAGTACCCAGACTATGTGGCATTCCGTTTTAGCAATTGTAGAAAAGGTAAAAAAGGAGAGTCATGGGTGCCCAAGAGTCAAGCAGGTAGAGATCTGCTATGGTGAGGAAACTTCGGGGATAATGGAATATGTAATTATAGTGTGCCTCCATGTGTTACAACCACTTGAGATTGATAACTCTCAGTGGAAGCCGTTTACTGTACCTTATGTAATTGGGAAGGAAATACTTGGAGAAAAAAAAAAAAAAAAAAGGAAAGGACTGCTTTTTGTAAAGATAAGCAGTTGCCAAAAATGAGCCACTTAATTTGTAACATTTTCAAAAGTTCTTGGGCTGAAAAATGATCTCTCTTCTCAGTGTCTGTGGCTCATCTAGAGGCGACCTAGTCATTTCTGGCAAGTTAATGTTTTGGAATAAGAATCCTGAAATAGGGCTGGAGACATGGCTTAGCGGTTAAAGACACTTGCCTGCAAAGCCAAAGGACCCAGGTTCAATTCCCCAGGACCCACGTTAGCCAGATGCACAAGAGGGTGCACACATCTGGAGGTCATTTGCAGTGGCTGGAGGCCCTGGCATGCCCATTCTCTCTCTCTCTCTGTGTGTCTCTCTCTCTCTCTCTCTCTACCTGCCTATTTCTGTATCTCTCGAATAAATAAATAGGGGCTGAAGGGATGGCTTAGCAGTTAAGGCACTTGCCTGCAAAGCCAAAGGACCCAGGTTCAATTCCCCAGGGCCCACATAAGCCAGATGCACAAGGTGGCACACACATCTGGAGTTCATTTGCAGTAGCTGGAGGCCCTGGCATGCCCATTATCTTCTCTATCTCTCAAATAAAGTAAATTTTTAAAAAATAAAAATAATAAAATGTTTTTAAAAAAAAAAAAAAAGTTTTGACCTACATCACAGTTCCTTCTCATTGCTGGGACCAAACACCCAACTTTTCCAAAGCATCTGATGGGAGGTAAATTATTTTGGCTTACAGTTTCAAGGGAAGTTTCATGACAGCTGGGCAATGATGGTCGTAGAACAAAGCCTGGCTCCCTTCTTGCCACAGCAGCTGGAAGGTAGCAGCAAGAGAGCGAGCTGAGCTCTGGGAAGGGGAAGCTGGTCTATAACACTGCTAAGCCTGCTGCCACCAGTTTGGGACCAAACATTGAAAACATATGAGTTTATGGGTATATCTGATTCAGACCAGCGCAGAATGAGAGTCTGTCTGAAGTTCTAGGTGTACCATATATTCATGAGACTTCCAGAGGCAAGCGGAAAGGATATCTTCAAGGCGTCAATTGCTAATCTAAGATTGCTCTTTTTTTTGCCAAAAAATGGAGCTTATGGTTGTAACGGCACTAAAAAGTTTCTTGGGCTGTGATCTCTCTTCTCAGTGTCTGTGGCTCATCTAGGCGACCTAGTCATTTCTGGCAAGTTAATGTTTTGGAATAAGAATCCTGAAATAGGGCTGGAGACATGGCTTAGCAGTTAAAGACACTTGCCTGCAAAGCCAAAGGACCCAGGTTCAATTCCCAGGACCCATGTTAGCCAGATGCACAAGAGGGTGCACACATCTGGAGGTCATTTGCAGTGGCTGGAGGCCCTGGCATGCCCATTCTCTCTCTCTCTCTCTGTCTCTCTCTCTCTCTCTCTCTCTCTCTGCACACACACTAACTGTATCTCTCAAATAAATAAATAGGAAGCAGAGGATGGCTTAGTTAAAGTTTTCTTGCAAATAATAAAAGGACCAGTTCAATTCCCCAGGGCCCACATAAGCCAGATGCACAAGGTGGCACACACACATCTGAGTTCATTTGCAGTAGCACCAGGATGAAAAAGACAATTGTTTAGAATGGCTAAAGCTTAACAAGACTAAAACTACCAAGGGTTGGTGAGGATGTGGGAGAACTAGACCTCTCATATCTGTTAGTAGGACTGTAAAATGTTACAGGTACTTTGGAACTGATCATCAGTGTCTTTAACAGTTAAATATATGCGTAATACAGGATTCATCCATCCATTCACAGATGTTTACTCAAAAGAAATAAAGCTACATCTATAAAAACTCTTACACTCAAATGTTAATGAAGTTTGTGAAACAATGGTCTAAAGTGTAAGTGTGTTTGCCCAGACGTACAATATCCCTAAACTGGAAACAATCCCAATGTCCATCAACAAATGAGCGGGTAAAAATAACAAGATATGTATGTGTAATGGAATATCATGCAGTGATAACTACAGAGGGAATGACATCATAAATCTGAACGTCATCCATCAAGCTGAATGAAAGAGGCCAGCCCCAAGAGTACCCTGACTATGTGGCATTCCGTTTTAGCAATTGTAGAAAAGGTAAAAAAGGAGAGTCATGGGTGCCCAAGAGTCAAGCAGGTAGAGATCTGCTATGGTGAGGAAACTTCGGGGGTAATGGAATATGTAATTATACTGTATCTCCACTTGAGATTGATAATTCTCAGTGGAAGCCGTTTACTGTACCTTATGTAATTGGGAAGGAAATACTTGGAGAAAAAAAAAAAAAAAGGAAAGGACTGCTTTTTGTAAAGATAAGCAGTTGCCAAAAATGAGCCACTTAATTTGTAACATTTTCAAAAGTTCTTGGGCTGAAAAATGATCTCTCTTCTCAGTGTCTGTGGCTCATCTAGAGGCGACCTAGTCATTTCTGGCAAGTTAATGTTTTGGAATAAGAATCCTGAAATAGGGCTGGAGACATGGCTTAGCAGTTAAAGACACTTGCCTGCAAAGCCAAAGGACCCAGGTTCAATTCCCCAGGACCCATGTTAGCCAGATGCACAAGAGGGTGCACACATCTGGAGGTCATTTGCAGTGGCTGGAGGCCCTGGCATGCCCATTCTCTCTCTCTCTCTCTGTCTCTCTCTCTCTCTCTCTCTCTCTACCTGCCTATTTCTGTATCTCTCAAATAAATAAATAGGGGCTGAAGGGATGGCTTAGCAGTTAAGGCACTTGCCTGCAAAGCCAAAGGACCCAGGTTCAATTCCCCAGGGCCCACATAAGCCAGATGCACAAGGTGGCACACACATCTGGAGTTCATTTGCAGTAGCTGGAGGCCCTGGCATGCCCATTATCTTCTCTGTCTCTCAAATAAAGTAAATTTTTAAAAAAATAAAAATAATAAAATGTTTTTTTAAAAAAAAAAAAAGTTTTGACCTACATCACAGTTCCCTTCTCATTGCTGGGACCAAACACCCAACTTTTCCAAAGCATCTGATGGGAGGTAAATTATTTTGGCTTACAGTTTCAAGGGGAAGTTTCATGACAGCTGGGCAATGATGGTCGTAGAACAAAGCCTGGCTCCCTTCTTGCCACAGCAGCTGGAAGGTAGCAGCAAGAGAGCGAGCTGAGCTCTGGGAAGGGGAAGCTGGTCTATAACACTGCTAAGCCTGCTGCCACCAGTTTGGGACCAAACATTGAAAACATATGAGTTTATGGGTACATCTGATTCAGACCAGCGCAGAATGAGAGTCTGTCTGAAGTTCTAGGTGTACCATATATTCGCAGACTTCCAGAGGCAAGCGGAAAGGATATCTTCAAGGCGTCAATTGCTAATCTAAGACTGCTCTTTTTTTTTTTTTGTAATTTATTTTAGAGAGAGAAATAGGCAAGAAGAGACAGAGGGAGAAAATGGGCACACCAGGGCCTCCAGCCACTGCAAACAAACTCCAAGTGCATGCACCTCCTTGCGCATCTGCCTTATGTGGGTTCTGGGAAATCAAACTTGTTTCCTTTGGCTTTATAGGCACGTGCCTTAACCACTAAGTCATGTCTCCAGCCCAAACTGCTCATTTTTTTTTCCCTGTAAAATTACCTTTTTCGCCAGGCATGGTGGCACACACCTTTAATCCCAGCACTTGGGAGGCAGAGGTAGGAGGATCACCATGAGTTCAAGACCACCCTGGGACTACATAGTTAATTCCAGATCAGCCTGGGCCAGAGTGAGACCCTACCTCGAAAAACAAAAAAAAAACAAAAAAAAAAAAAAACCTTACCTTTTTCTTCACTGGCAAGTCTTATTTATTGCTGTATCTAAAACATTAATAACATGATAAAGCTAAAACAATTTTCCTTTTAATATGTTTTAGTCAATGTACGACCCAGGTAAATACAACTTATTTTTTTTGTTTGTTTGTTTATTCTTTTTGTTTTGTTTTTTGTTTGTTTGTTTTCTGAGATAGGGTCTCATTCTAGCTCAGGTTGACCTGGAATCCACTATGTATTCTCAGGGTGGCCTCGAACTCTCTGAGATCCTCCTACCTGTGCCTCCCATGTGCTGGGATTAAAGGCATGCACCACCACGCCCTGCAACTTCTATTTAACCTCATTATAAAGATAATCTCAGCCCTCTGAGATTTTAGGACCTAGATCCATAAATCAGCTGTGATATAAATTCAGTTTCAAATATATTTGTCATACTCAATGAATAAGATTACTGAAAAATATTTTGCCAACATACCTTGGATGCTTCTGATGTTTTAGAAATTATATCTTAGTCAATCATTACCACTTTATTTGCTTATATTTCAGTCTTTCTTTCTTGAGATTTTTCCACTTTCAAGTAGGATAGAACCAGTGTTGCTCACTGTAACTCAAGGATAAAAGTTTGCTTGATTCTTTACGCTTAGGAGAACTCTTTTAAAGTCATTTTTTTTGTGTGTGTATCTGCAGGCTGAGATTAGTTCTATAAGAGAAAACAAAGACCGGCTGAGTGACAGTACTACAGGTAAGATAAAACAGAAGCTGTTTTCTTCCTTCCCTTTGACCAAACGGTCTTCCATGTTTATGTGAAAAGAACAAAGACCAGTCAGAGAACTCCGTCAGGAGGTCATGAGAACCAGCCTGTGTCCATCGCAGACAGTCATGCCTAAGATGTGCTGTCTAGGGCTGGAGAGATGGTTTGGCAATTAAGGCACATGCCTGCAAAGGCTAATGGCCCGAGTTTGATTCCCTATACCCAAGTAAAGCCAGATGCACAGAGTGGCCCATGCATCTGGAGTTAGTTTGCAGCTGCTTGTTGGAGACCCTGGCATGCCCATTCTCTCTCTCTCCTCTCTCTGTCCCTCTCTCTCTTTCTCTCTCTCTCCCTCTTTCTCTCTCTTATCTCTCTCTGCTTGCAAGTAAATAAAAGTAGAAATTTATTTAAAAGGTATACCGTTGCCAGGTGTTGTGGCACACGCCTTTAGTCCCAGAACTCGGGAGGCAGAGGTAGGAGGATCACCTGAGTTCAAGGCCACCCTGAGAATACATAGTGAATTCCAGGTCAGCCTGAGCTAGAGTAAGACCCTAAAAAAAAAAAAAAAAAAAAAATTCTCAGGACAGGGGCATAACAGCAATCCTCTCACACAAGCTGCTTCTAGCCCAGTCCAAGCACAGCTCTTTCTCACCCTCATAACGCCAAACCTCACAGTCCCTAGTTCTCACTGCATTCAGGTCTTTCAACTCTGACCAGAATAGTCCAGTCTTACAGCACTGCAAGGTGTCTCTTAGGTCAAGGTTTCAAATCCTTCCACAGTCCTCTTGAAAATCAGCTCCAAAAGGCCTAAGCCACACAGTCAGGTATCTGGCAGCAATCCCACTCCTCTGGTAACAACTTTACTGTTGCAGTCAGGTTCGCATTGCTTGTAGAAATCATTAGAGCAGCTTTGGGGGGAAAAAAGGTTTATTTTGGCTTACAGACTTGAGGGGAAGCTCCATGATGGCAGGGGAAAACAATGGCATGAGCAGAGGGTGGACATCACCTCCTGGACAACATAAGGTGGACCATAGCAACAGGAGAGTGTGCCAAACACTGGCAAGGGGATACTGGCTATAACACCGATAAGCCCGCCCCCCACGATACACTGCCTCCATCAGCTGGGAACCTAGCGTTCAGAACACGTTGTGAGTTTATGGGGGACCCCTGAATCAAATCACCACAGGGGACATCTCATCAAACCACCATAATCCATCTGGTAGGTAGCCAGGACTAGGAAGAACGGCTAGATTAAGCCAGAAAGTGTTTGCTAAGAAAGTGACCAAAATAACATTTTAATTATTTAAAAATATTGTTTGAAATTGCCTTTTTTTTCCCCAAGGTGCTGACAGCTTGTTGGATGTAAGTTCTGAAGCTGACCAAGATCTTCTTGTGCTGTTGCAAGCAAAGGTTGCTTCCCTTACTTTACACAACAAGGAGTTACAGGACAAGTTACAGGTGGGTGGTCAGACTGGTGCTGCATACTATTCTATGGATTGACACTGTTGGTTTTCTCAAGGGTAGTCGGGTATATTTTGTTTTAACTATCTACCTAAGTTTCTTCTTTTGAAATCTAATCAGCTTTAAGAATCTTATCATCTCAAGTTACTGATTTCTTGACAGTATTGTTCACTAATTCTGTTTCTGTACATTGCTAAATTATGTATAATAAAATATGATAAGTTTAGTGATAAATCTTTTAAATGGAAGTATAAATAGAATAGAAATAAAATTTATTTACATAAATAAAATGAGTTGGCTGTATGATATGTACATAATTTTATATTTCAACTTTTATATGCATTATTATTTTATTTTATTTTATTTATTTATTTATTTTGGTTTTGTGAGGTAGGGTCTCACTCTGGTCCAGGCTGACCTGGAATTAATTATGTAGTCTCAGGGTGGCTTCAAACTCTTGGTGATCCTCCTACCTCTGCCTCCCAAGTGCTGGGATTAAAGGCATGCGCCACCACGCCCGGCTTGCATTATAATTTTAAATATAAAATTTCAACATACAATACTAGCCATTGATGGTGAAGTTGATTGTCTAACAGTCTTGGGAATTTGATAAGAAATAGCTATACATCTTTGCTCTGGGCAAATAAAATGATATGACAAACAAAGGAAAAGTGTGAATCAAAGGTTTTATAGACAAAGTAATGCCAGTGTTTTAAAAATGACACAAAGGCCAAGCATGGTGGTGCACACACCTTTAATCCCAGCACTTGGGAGGCAGAGGTAGGAGGATCGCTGTGATTTCAAGGCCTGCCTGGAAACTACAGGGAGAGTTCCAGGACTGCCTGGTCTAGAGTGAGACTCTGCCTTAAAAAAAAAAAAAAAAAAAGACACAAATAGGGATGGGAGATGGCTCACGAGTGAAGAGCACTTGCTGCTTAAACAGGAGAGACCTCACAGGTAACAGACTGCCAAGGTCAGCCCTCAGAACCCACGTCAAAAGCTGAGTGTGGCCACACGCATCTGCAGCCCCAGTCTGCAGAGGTGCAGACCAGAGAATTACTGGGGCTCACTTGCAGGCAGCAGCTCTGGGTTGAGGGAAAGACCTACAAGTGGACACCAGATTCACTTTAGGCCTCTGTCCATACATATGCGTACACCATACATACATCACACACATGCACACACGAAATAAATAGCTGACACACAAATTCTAATGAAGTATAGAGTATGCTGTATACTGTTAATCCAGTTCTCATATCCCAGACCTCATTCATCAGGATTCAAGAGAACATGTGCCAAATGCTCACACCTAATGTCCAGTTCCTCTAGGTCCAGTAGCTTGCTCACCTCACCCCACCTTGATGTACTAAATACCTTCTGTCTTTTCAGGCCAAATCCCCCAAGGAGGCTGAGGGAGACCTAAGCTTTGACTCTTTCCATTCGACTCAGACCGACCCAGCCCCATCCCTGGGCGAATCTAGTGAAGCTCTTTCCCCAGGTGCCAAAACATCTCCTCCTGCCCCCGTGGGGAAACCCATGGTCACCGGTGATGTCAGAATCCAGCAACTCCAAGAGATTCTGCAAGACTTGCAGAAGAAGCTGGAGCGTTCTGAAGCGGAAAAAGAGCAGCTCCAGGCCGAGCTCCGATCTCAAAGGACAGACGTGGTATGCTTGAACAGCGCGGAGATTTCAGAGAATGGCTCTGACCTCAGCCAGAAGCTTAAAGAAACACAGAGCAAGTATGAGGAGGCCATGAAAGAAGTCCTCAGCGTGCAGAAGCAGATGAAACTGGGGCTCCTCTTGCCTGACAGTGCGGATACCCACTCCCATCCCCCCGAGGTGAGCGTCACCGCCGAGGAGCTGAGCGTGCTGAAGCAGGATCTGCAGAAGGCGCTGGAGGAAAGCGAAAGAAACAAAGAGAAGGTGAGAGAGTTGGAGGAGAAACTCGCGGACAGAGAGAAGGGCGGCGTGAGGAAGCCTTCTGCGGAAGAGGACGAGGAAGTGAAGGGTTCCTATTGCTCTGCCATCGAGAACATGAACAAGGAAAAGGCATTCCTGTTGGAGAGATACCAAGAGGCCCAAGAAGAAATCACGAAATTAAAAGAGACGCTGAAAAGTCAGGCGACACCAGAGGGCCCCGATGACACGGAGGACATGAGAGAGGCCCTGAACAGAATGATCGATGAGCTCAACAAGCAGGTGAGTGAGCTGTCACAGCTGTACAAAGAGGCCCAGGCCGAGCTGGAGGATTACAGGAAGCGGAAGTCCCTGGAGGAGGTAACAGCTGACTACATCCACAGAGCCGAGCACGAGAGACTGATGCAGATGGCCACCGTGTCCAGGGCCAAAGCAGAAGCAGCATTGGGTGACATGAAGTCACAGTACTCGAAAGTGTTGAGTGAGTTGACCCAACTCAAGCAGCTGGTGGATGCGCATAAAGAGAACTCCGTGTCCATCACAGAGCATTTGCAGGTGATCACCACTCTGCGCACCAGTGCGAAAGAGATGGAGGAGAAGATGAGCGGCTTGAAGGAGAGCCTGGCGGCCAAGGAGGCGGAAGCGGCGAGGCTGGAGAAGCAGCTCCTGGAGGAGAAAGCTGCTACGACGGAGGCGCTGGTGCCCAGGGCTTCCTACGAAAAGCTCCAGGCATCCTTCGAGAGGGAAGTGAGTGCGTTGGCCACGAAACTGAAGGATTCGGTCAAAGAGAAAGAGAAAGTCCACTCGGAGGTGGCCCAGGTTCGAAGTGAGGTCTCACAGGTGAAAAGGGAAAAGGAAACTGTTCAGACACTCTTGAAAGCCAAAGAACAGGAAGTGGCCGAACTTGTGCAAAAATTCCAGCAGGCTCAGGAAGAACTGGCCGAGATGAAGAGATATTCCGAGAGCTCCTCAAAACTAGAGGAGGATAAAGACAGAAAGGTTGGTGAGATTCCGTTTCTGTTTTGTTTATTTAAAAGCTCTAAGTCCTGACATGGGACCTTTAGCTTTGGCTGAATTTACACATTTGTAAGATTTCTTGGCAATGTCCTGTATGAATGCTCAGAGACTCTGTACAGGTCTGTCCCCAAAACTACATTAAGAATAGAGCTGGGGGTGGCAGGGGAGCTGGAGAGATGGCTCTGCACTTAAAGAGCTTGCCTGCAAAGCCTAACGACCCAAGTTCAAGTCCCCAGTATCCACGTAAGGCCAGATGCACAAAGTGGTTGATGCATCTGGAGTCTGTTTGCAATGGCTAGAGGCCTGGTGCACCCATTCTCTCTGTCTTTCTCTCTTCTATCTCTCTGCTTGCAAACAAACAAAAAATAAAAAATAAAAGGATAGAACTAGGTACAGTGAGTAACACTTGTAATCCTAGCACTTGGGATGTCGAGGCTGGATGATTGTGAGTTCAGGGTTAGCCTAAGCCAAATAGTAAGAGTCTGTCTCAAAAAAAAAAAAAAATACATACATAAAAGTATTTTGTATATTGATTTTGAAACAGCATCGGTCTTCTGCTACTTTCACATATACACAAACATGGTATATGTTTGTTCTTTTAAATTAATTTAACACAAGCTCTGTCAGGATGAAAAGTGTTTGTCACCTGTTTTGAACACCAGCTTTTCTTTTAAATCCACAATTGATCTTTTCCAACATACGGAAATCCGAGTACTCCTAGACTTAACTTCTGTTTCTCAGAGTTCCCTGAGTAAAACACTGTTTTCTTTGGCCGCCATTTTCAAAGGTATTGAGTCTAGAGGGAGGAATGTGGGGAGCAGGCAATGGAAAGACGGCTCCGGACGTGGTGCAGAGAATTGAGGGTATCAAGGCAGGTTCGGGATGGTGTATACTGAGTCTGTACTGCTTCCCTGTTCCTCAGGCTCTAGGCTCTAAACAGTGTTAGCACCCTCTTCTCCCTTATCCAGAGAGCGGCGGGGGTGAGGTGGGAGGTGTATTCAGCAAGATGTCCACGGGTCTCATTTCAGATTGCCCACTTCAGCGACAATAGAGTCTGTACCAACTCCACATGAAACTTTGAGAAGCAGTATAGGAGTTGTGTCTAAGAGTGTTTTAGTTCCCATGTGATGAAAGAATCTCTCCCGGATTCAAAAAAGAAAAATAATTGAAGCTTAATGCAGGTCCCAGGCAGATGTCTTTGAATAAAGAACTCTCCCATTCTTGGAAGAGCCAAAGGAAGGGTATGACCTCTTCCAATGCAACTGCCCAGACAGAAATTGGCCTCGATATCCATGATCTTGTAGTGCCTAGCAATACCTTTGTAAGACCCTCAAAATAGAAGAGAAAGATGATGTCATCAAATTAGGAGAGAGACTAATGGAGAGAGGGAGGGGATATGATGGAGACTGGAGTTCTAAAGTGGAATGGGGGAGGGGAGGGAAATATCAGGTGGGGTTTTTTTGGTATGTAAGATTAAAAGTCAATAAAAAATAATAATTAAAAAAAGAAAAAAAGAACTCTCCCATTCTTGTGATTTAAACTGCACCCCTTTTAAAGTAAGAGAGAAATTTGGATCAAGCACAAGATATATGTGTCATCCAGGGGACTTTATCTGAATGAACCTGATGTTCCAGGAAGGCTTCGTTGGTTTGTCCAATTTTCGTATCTTGATTTATTTTATGGATTTAAGAAATAAAAAAGGGAAATATTCCAGAGTCTCAAATCCCAGAGGGCCAGTAGAAATGTTAACGCTGGAGGTCCAGAAATATCCAGAAAATTGCTTCTGTAGACCACTACCACCTATTGATACGGTTTTCCTTCTTCACTAGATACATGAGATGTCCAAAGAAGTCACGAAATTGAAGGAGGCCCTGAACAGCCTCTCGCAGCTGTCCTACTCAACAAGCTCATCCAAGCGGCAGAGCCAGCAGCTGGACTTCCTGCAGCAGCAGGTCAAACAGCTCCAGAACCAGCTGGCTGTGAGTGGCTCTGTCTGCTGCCTGGGGTGGGGTAGAGGGTGAGGCAGGCTTCATACCAACCTAGATGTCCATGACAAAAAAATTAAAATTCTCAGTTCACTGGAATGTTATACTTCAGTGAGCGGTGGATCCGAGAGTTCTCCGGGCAAGACTGGCAGAATCTCCAGGTGTTATTTACCATGAGATGAGCTAGATGTATCAGACGGACAGAGAGAGCATGCTGCATGTTCACTTGTCCACTAATGCATCCCTCTCCTTTTTTTTTTTCTTTTATTTTCTCTCATCTCTGACTGTAACAAGAGCTCTTGTTATGGGGGGGTGTCAGAGCTTCTGATAGTTGTCGATCATGTTTGAAGCTGTTTCTTGGTCTTTTTGTGCTTATTTCACAGAGGAAAGTCTTCTCATACCTGTGTAGCTTCCTGTGGCTATTAAAGCACTCAAAAAGAAAAAAAAAAAAAACTCATGTTGAAGCAAAATGAATTTATGTTGTGGCTCTAGAGATCAGAACTCGGAAATGTTGGACTGAACTAAAATTGAGGTTTAGGCAGGGCTTCTTCCCTTTTGAGGATACAGAAAAGAATCCACTGGGCTGCATAGAGGGCTTAGTGGTTAAGGTGTTTGCCTGCAAAGCCAAAGGATCCCAGTTCGACTCTCCTGGACCCACATAAGCCAGATGCACAAGGGGGCGCAGACATCTGGAGTTCATTTACAGTGGCTGGAGGCCCTGGCGTGCCTATTCTCTCTCTTTCTCTCTCTCTGCCTCTTTCTCTCTCTCTCTCTCAAATAAATAAATTAATTTAATTAAATAATCCATCTCCCTGATTGTCCAGCTTTCCCTGGCTCATGGTCCCTTGCCCATTTTCAGAGAACATCACTTCATCTTCTGTTTCTATGCTGCCAACTCCTCTTTCGGCCTATGACTGACTCTTATTTAATTTTACTTATTTGCAAGCAGAGAGAGAAAAAGAGAGAGAGAGAATGGGCATGCTGGGGCCTCTAGCCACTGCAAATGAAGCCCAGGCGCCATGTTCTACTTTGTGCATCTGGCTTGACTTGGGGACTGGGGCATTGAATCCGGCCCATGCTTTAACCACTGAGCCACCTCTCTAGCCCAGCTATGACTTTCTTGCCTCTTGCTTGGAAGGACCCATGTGATTACATTTAAAAACTACTCAGATGATCCATAATTCTCTCTCCCTTTCCATGGCTAAGTGACTAATAACATGTACAAGATCTCCTTTTGCCATATAAGGTAGCATTCACAGGCTTTAAGGATTAGAATGTGGACATCTTTGGAAAGCCTACCACAGTGTCTGCTGAGGTTGTGGTTGGCAAGGTATGGGACATTTTTCCAGACAGATTCAAAAGTTAGTCTCTCCCGAACTGTCTCTAGCTTGCACTTACAAAGAGCCCATAGATTGGGATGTTATTCAGTGTAGACGTCACGCTTATTAGTTCAATTTTCTGCAGTCGTTGCTCTGGGGCTGGCCACAAAGTACATTACTAAATCTTCAGCTCTAGCAGTAGTGGAATGATTAGAAGATGGGCCTCACTGGGTTCTGTAGGCCACTGTTTTCCTGGTAAAATGGTTATACTAAATTTGTAGGCAAAGCACTAATGCTTTATCCAGCCATTCTTATAACTGTTTAGCATGTGTTTATTGAATTCTTGCAATGTCAATGTTGGTCACAATGCCAATGGTATAAAAAGGAGTAGGACACACAGTCCCTGTGCTCATGGAAACTCCATGCTTTTCAGTATGTTAACATGGTGAGCATCCGTTGACGCAGCATGTGTGGCACAGAGAGGAAGTGCATCACAACAGGCTTCCCACAGGATATTGTGCTAAATCTTTTTTTTTTTTTTTTTAGGGTTTTTCACCTTGTTCACTTTATTTATTTATTTGAGAGTGACACACAGAGAAAGAGGCAGAGGGAGAGAGAGAGAGAGAGAGAAGGGGCACACCAGGGCCTCCAGCCACCTTGTGCATCTGGCTTACGTGGTACTGGGGAAATGAACCTGGGTCCTTTGGCTTCACAAGCAAGCGCCTTAACCACTAAGCCATCTCTCCAGCCCCGGTGCTAAATCTTGAAAGGGGAATAAGGACTCATCATCACTCAGCAAGAACTTAGATGTGGCACTTACGCAAGGTTGCACATGCGCACAAGAGGGTGCAGGTGTTTGGAGTTCAACTGCAGTGGCTGAAGTCCCTGGCATGCCAGTTCTCTCACTCTCTCTCTCTCACACACACACATAAAAAAAACAAATAGGCCAGTCTGTTGGGCTTGCCTCAAAACAATTTTTTTAATAATAAAATAAATAGATGTGGTGCTTAGATGGCCCTTGGTAACGTTAGGGAGAGCCATTCTAGTGGAGTAGTGGGATAGAATCTAGACTGCAGTAGAGCAGTGGCTTGTGAAATGAATAAGCAGAAAGAAATCTAGTGGGGCCAAAGTGTGATAATATGGATCAGGAGAAACGTGGAATAGGTTTGCTAGACAGACAAGACAAGGTGACCTTGTTCAGAGAGACGATGCGTCCAGCTGAGACTCGGGTGATGGTGAGGTGACAGAGTCAGGGCTAAGACTTGAAAGTGACTACATGAAATTAACAGGAGCAAGTCACTGACACTGAGGTTGAAGAATTTAGAGGCCTGGGTGTTAGATGGGTCCTTCACCCCAATATTAAAGACAACAAAGTGTTACCAGAAGCAGGGATATAAAGGAAGTAATTGAGTAAAAAAAAAAATTAATATGGAGCTAGGTATCATGGTGCATATTTGTAATCCAGCACCCAGAATGCAAAAATACTTAGTGATCTGGGCCAGCCTTGGCTATATTACAAGATCCTGTCTTAGCCAGGTGTGGTGGCACACACCATTAATCCCAGGACTTGAGAGGCAGAGGAAGGAGGATCATTGTGAGTTCGAGGCCACCCTGAGACTATATAGTGAATTCCAGGTCAGCCTGGGCTAGAGTGAGACCCTACCTTGAAAAAAAAAAAAAATCCTGTCTTAAAAGATCCTGCCTCAAGCCGGGCGTGGTGGTGCACGCCTTTAATCCCAGCACTCGGGAGGCAGAGGTAGGAGGATCGCCGAGAGTTTGAGGCCACCCTGAGACTACATAGTTAATTCCAGATCAGCCTGGACCAGAGTGAGACCCTACCTCGCAAAACCAAAAAAAAAAAAAAAAAAAAAAAAAAAAAAAAGATCCTGCCTCAAAACAGACAGAATTGTATAAAAATAGGAAAACTTGGAAGGAAACAACACACAGATACAGACTGAATATCCAAAAACAAAAAATCCAAAATTTGAAATGTTCTAAAAATCCAAAAACATAAACACTAAGAGGATGTTCAGAAAGTTTCCACCGTCCCTGAAGGGAGTTGTGGTAGTGTCTCAGCAAGGAGAAATAAATCCATCAGCAACTCTAGTGAGGAGACATAAGAGCCTGAGATTGCCCCGTCTGTATGCTTCTAGAGGAATAATTGACGTCCCTGGGGATTATACACCATTATCTGTAGTAGAAGATCAATAGCACCCTTATAAAGAATGGTTTTTAATTTATTTTATTTATTTGAGAGAGAGAGGGGCAGATAGGAAGAATGAGTACGCCAGGGCCTTCAGTCACTGCAGACAAACTCCAGACACATGCGCCACCTTGTGCATCTGGCTTACATGGGTCCTAGGGAATTGAACTTGGGTCCTTTGGCTTTGCAGGCAAGTGCCTTAACTGCTGAGCCTTCCCTCCATCCCAAGAATGTATTTCTCAAAGTTAAATTAATAAATAATTGGCTATTGTAGAAAACTTATAAAACAACTCAAAAGTCTCTGTAAGTGAAGTGTACCTATAACTCAACAACTCTAAAATAATTATTTTTTTTCCATTGCACTATTCACTTTGAGTGACCATATCTGTGTGCACGTGTACTTTGAAAGACTGATCTTTTGGATAATAATAAATTTGTCCAAAAATATTCTTCTAGAGTTGACCAAAAAATATTCTTCTAGAGTTGACATGCAAAATGAAATAAGTTTTTTTTTTTTCCTTCTAAGAATAGTAATAAGCATTCAGAAATACACAGCCCATGAACTCAGGAAATTTAGCAGATTTCTGTGCTAGGGCTGGAGAGAAGGCTCAATGGCTAAGGGTGCTTGTTTGCAAGGCCTGGGTTCAATTCCCCAGTACCCATATGGGGTAGTTTGAATAGATGGCCCCAAATATATTCAGTGTTTTGTTAGTTTGTTGTTTGCATCTGCAGCCACCTGGCTGGAGGCAATGTCACTGGGTGGTTCTTAGGGTCCAGCCCTAAGGTGTGGTGGTGGGTTTGAGATTTCAATCTAAAGATATGCAAAGTGTGCCTAGCTGGAGTTCCTGAGGTGTGCTGTGCTGTGCTGTGTGGCTTTTGGCTTGTGGCTTTGCTTGCCGTGTTTGGTCCTGTGAAGGCAGGCCAGCTTCTTCTGCCATTATGGAACTTCCCCTGGATCTGTAAGCTTCAATAAATCCCTTCCTCCATCACTGTGCCTGGTCTGGAAGTTCATCTCAGCCAACCTAAAGCTGTCTGCTACACCATATAAGGCCTGATACAGAGTGGCCTATGCATCTGGAGTTTTATTGCTGTGGTAAAAGGCCCTGGTGTGCCCATTTCTCTCTCTTCTTCTCCCTTCCTCCCCCCTCTCTCCTCTTACTCCTTCCCTTCTTACCTTCCTCCCTCTCTGCCTGCTTAAAATAATAAAAAAAAAATAGTAATTTTTAAAAAAGAAAATTTCTGTGCTAGTGTATACTAGAGGGAAACAGTTGTGTAGTTTCTCAATAGCACCTCTTGGCACATTTTTTATTTATTCTTTTTTTCTATTAAATATCTTTTCCATTAAATATCGTTTTGTTTTATTAAGTAGAAACTTTGTATGGACACATCACGTGTTGGTACCATCAGTTCCCTCCTCCCTGCCCCTGTCCTACTGAAGGCCCTGCTCCGTGGGATTACTAGTATTCACCATGGACTTGTGGGAGCAGCAGTCAGTCATTGTAAGGGGACAGGGGCAATGCCTCTGGACATTCCCTTCCACTCTGTGGCTCTTAAAATCTTTCCGCCTCCCTCTTCCCCAAAATTCTCTGAGCCCTGATGGGTGGGTTTTAACTCTAGTTTAGTGTTGAGCTCTCAGCAGCTTCTGGGTTTCTGCTTTGCTATGTAGGGCGTATCCTCGGCGACTGTCTCCATCACTCTGGCGCTGGTTGTCAGGCTCGCCGTGGAAGCAGCCCTCTTGCTCATCTCGCCAGTTCTTTCATGATTTCACTTGGGCCTAGGCTGATGTGTGAAAGGTGGTTTATCTCCTTGGTTCTCACTGCCTTCTGGAAAAACAAAAGCAGATCCTCCAACAGAGAATGAGGTCAGCATAGGTTAAATAGGATAAGCCTTGTTAATTTAGCGAGATTTTGATGGGTGTACCTTCTCTCTTGGCCACAGACTAGTGCGAGCTTCTTGTTATAGTCCATGATCCTGGTCTTCGTAGGATTCGGACTCGATTTCGAGGGCCCGCTATGGGTTCCTTTCCACTGAGCAGGTCTCTTGGCCAATCAGAGAGCCATTGGTTACCCACCTGGGCTGGGTTCCACCATTGCACAAGTGTGTACATCCTGTCTGGCTGGCTGCTTTCGTATAGCAGTGTCCTCTGCTAGCACACAATGTTGTTGGCCATTTTCCCCCAGCAGCTCATGTAGGGCTTTCCAGTACTGTATGGGCTAACCATTTAGGAACTGGCTTCCTTCCAGTTTCCAGCCGAATCTCTCTGGACATTCTGTGTTGGCAGCATGTGGTGTCTTCAGCAATAGGGTCTCACCTTTTACCTCAGGCTCATAATCAAGTGCTTTGACAGGAACCTGTCTTGTTTGGGGGATCCTGGTAGATCTCTTCGGTCATCAGCTCGATGTGGGTTGTAACCGATTTCTGGTACTGGGGGTTTCAAGCCAGGGCCAGATGTTTTCGGGCTAGGTTTTCCCCCACTGTCTCCAGGGCCCCTTCTCACCAGACAATCCCGGCATCCTCCTGTTGATGGTTATCTTTTTAGTCTGCTATCCAGGAGAAAGGGTTTTTTATTATTATTATTCTTTAAAGATAACCTCAGCTCATTAATATCAAATTGACTGTTTCTAGGAATGCAAGAAACAGCACCAGGAGATCATTTCAGTTTACAGAATGCATCTTCTCTATGCTGTGCAGGTATGGTAACACCCAGTGAGTGATGTGTCTGGGCATCCTGATGGAACGAGGCAGTGTGGCTGGGGTGATGGTGCACACCTGTGCTGTTAGCACTTTGGAAAATCATAGGCGAGTTACATAGCAAGTTGGAGGTTAGCCTGGGATATATGAAACTGTTTTTAAAATATATAGAGAGAGAGAGAAGGAGAGAGAAGAGATGTTGCCCACATTCTCATCATCCAATTAGTAGAGTGTACAAGACTTCTATTAGAAAGCTTTAAAACGCTGTTTAGCTTCAGCTTGTCAGTAGCCTTGTGTCCTGCTTACGGGGAATAGCCTCATCGTATATTAAGAAAGAATATTACTGTGAAGGAAGATGTGTCTGCTGTTTCCGCCACCCTCCCTCCCCACTGCCGCCATTAAGAAGACCCTGGCTTTGTTTGAAACCTCAGATCCCTCAGCAAGGCCTTATTGCTGGTGTCCTGGCCAGCTGGGCTCACACTTGCAACAAAGACCCCAATTCCCCTTTATTGAGATCTCTGCTAGGCTCCATCTCCTCATCCCTGAGAGGACAAAAGGGTCTCTCCTTGACTCAGTTCCTCCTGGAAACACCAGGACCACGTCCAGCCGACATTCTGCTGAAAATGAGAAGGAATAAGTGGATATAAGTAGAAGGCTTTGTCCAAGCCATCTCATTGCCCGAGGGGAGAAAAGAGTGTCACGACTTTAACGTGCTAATGCATGTCTATCCTGTGAACTTCCTAGGGCCAGATGGATGAAGATGTCCAGAAAGTACTGAAGCAAATCCTTACCATGTGTAAAAACCAATCCCAGAAGAAGTAGAGGGGCTTCCTTAGCAGGACACGGCCCCTTGTTGTCCATCTTCGTGTGAGACCTGGAGCTGTCGCTGAGCACTGCTGCCATTCTCGTTGTGGTATGCACTGTGACCTGCCGTCATCACGTCTTCCTTCCAGAGGTTCTGGAGGACTGGTCCCAGCAGAAGATCCCCTCCTGAGAACTGCTTAGAGACCTCAGAGCAGCAGGCGTGAACGTCCCCATCTTCTTTTCAGATCCCAGAGCCGGGATCAGCCGGGCCTGCAGGTGCGGCCCTAATGTTAGCAGGCGGACCACGCCCTCCTTGGAACTTGTCACCACCCACGCTCCGCCAGGCCTCGCGTGCACTGAATGATGTTTCAGTTTCTGTCCTTGGGCTACGATATTCCGCATAGGAGAGCTCTTTTTGCCTTTGGCTTTGAATTCCAAAACGGATTTCATTTCTAACCAAATTAGCATGGCACTAGTTACAGTGTGCATGCGTACGACCCTTTATCATACATATCCTGTGGATTTTAAAACCCTATTTCCATCTGTTCCCCTGAGCTGCCTTACATCTCGTCACCCTGATGAGTACTATTAACTAAAATATAAAGTTTTAAACCAACAAGCAAACTGTTCTTTAAAAGTTTTTTTTTTCTCTTTTTAATGTCAATTGCCATATTACAAATTTTCTATGCAAACTTGCCTCCTGCTGTTACCCATGAAACTCAGGAAATCCAAATTTTTTGTGTTTCAACAAGGGACAGTAAACTGTGTTTACAGCCGAAAGAAATGCCTCAGAATTCTTAACCTCAATTTTTTTTAAAGTGTTCCCCCGCCCCCATAATATTGTTATTGGCCCTTTAAGATGTTTTCGTACTGAAACCCCTAAATAAGTAAAATTACATGAGATGATATTACCAATGTTTTTTAGGTAACTATGCCTGAAACCTTTTAAAAAGATAACATTTTCCTCAAAGTTATAGCAAAGGGTAGTTCTATATTCCAAACTTAATAAGAGCTGCCACCAGCACCCCTTGGGCTTTCTACTGCTGTACTGACTCAAAACTGTAGTGCATTTCTGAATATAGTAAATCCCCTTTTTTACCCTTTGAATATTTTTGAATGCCCCAACTCTATAAGCACCCATAAATTACCGCTGGAAGGACTGTGAGTTCCAATGAGGTTTTCCACTTTGAAAAGTCCTGATATGGTAACCTGGTGCATAGCAAAAAAAAAGCCTCAAGGGAAAATATTTCGGTTCACTTTACTTTCAGGTTAAAAATGTTTCTGACTTGCTTGCAGCTTCTCTTATGGCATTCAACTTGTGGGAGATAAACAGAATGCAGAACTTTGAGTACGTAACTAAAAGCGGAGGCCTACTCTGACAGGGCCCATGAATTACAGGGCTGCCTGGGGGCGGGGTCAGAGGGTGCCTGGCTGAACTGGATAATCTGTATTGGATAAGGACCAATGACAGCCAAACAAAAATGGCTTTAAAGCTTTAAAAGCTTGGTGTTGCTACTTAAGTTGTTTAATTTTAGTTAAGCATTTTCAAAAACGCTCCAAAGAAATGTGAAAGGACTTTTTTTTTTTTTTGCCACAGAACTTAAGAAAACACAAAACACCCCTCTTTATGTCCCCCGCACAGAAATGCTGCAGAGTATAAAACTTGAGACATTTTGTAGGATGCCTGACAAAGTGTAGCCTTTATCTTGTTTCAGGGTGCATATTTATTACAAGTATTCTGGTTAAATACTGAAAAGTTATATGCTGTAGTTTAGCATTTTGTCTTTGTAATTTACAGAAATTATTGCAGAAAATAAACTTGGTTCATTTTGCATCTCTGTTGTTGATTTCTGGTATATTTCTGAGTTGTATGCGTGGCTTTTAACAAGTAGTTCAATAACATTTCAGTGTGAAGGGCTTTTATACCTTATAAGTCAAACCACTATGTCACCTGAAGTTTATCATTCTGTCTCCAAGCTCTTGGGTTCCTACTGTGTTTTGCCCCAAGTAACACCTCTTTTGGGGCCAGCTGTTCTATAATCCTTTACTTTAAAATTACCTCTCATTAGAATTGTAGGGTTTTTTTAAATATAAATCAATCTAGAAGCCTCCACTTGATTTCTCCCCTATATTTCCATCTTTTACTTTTTAAAGAACATAATAGATTTTTTTTTTTTTTTTTTATGGTTTTGCGAGGTAGGGGCTCACTCTGGTCCAGGCTGACCTGGAATAACTATGTAGTCTCAAGGTGGCCTCGAACTCTCGGCGATCCTCCTACCTCTGCCTCCCGAGTGCTGGGATTAAAGGCGTGCGCCACCACGCCCGGCATCATAATAGATGTTTTTAATTTTTCTTTCAAATACATTCTCCTATGCTATTAATAAGAATAATTCCTTCCTATTTAAAAAGAGCAAACCTTTTTTTTTTTTTGGTTTTTCGAGGTGGGGTCTCACTCTGGCCCAGGCTGACCTGCAATTAACTATGTAGTCTCAGGGTGGTCTTGAACTCGTGGCAATCCTCCTACCTCTGCCTCCCAAGTGCTGGGATTAAAGGCGTGCACCACCACGCTCGGCTATAAGCAAACCATTTTTATAGATCTAAGAACACAGAAGCAGAAGGAGGATCAAGACTTACATAACATTCTTTTAAAAAATGTAGCATCAACTCTTATACGTTAAAATCATAAATAAAAAGCCGGTTGTGGTGGTGCACGCCTTTAATCCCAGCACTGGGGAGGCAGAGGTAGGAGGATCACCATGAGTTCGAGGCCACCATGAGACTACAAAGTGAATTCCGGGTCAGCCTGGAGCAGAGCAAGACCCTAAAAAAATCATAAATAAAATACCCAATGGCAAGGAAATATACATTATTGCATAAGTAATCAGCATTATTTGTAATAAAATATGACAAGTCCACTTATCATTCACATGATTCTACCACTTCTATTTCAGCTCTCTGTCTACTTGATTTCAAAGGAAATGTGTGTGTGATAGTCAAGGCTTGCTTAATTGAACCTTGACTAAAGGTGACTCCATGTATTAAATGTGACTGATCAAACAAAACCTGTTACTAGCTGGGCGTGGTGGCGCATGCCTTTAATCCCAGCACTGGGGAGGCAGAGGTAGGAGGATCTCCATGAGTTCGGGGCCATCCTGAGACTACATAGTGAATTCCAGGTCAGCCTGGGCCAGAAGTGAGACCCTACCTCAAGTTAAAAAAAAAAAAAAAAAAACCTGTGACTAGTAGGTGTTAAGTATTCATGGGATGGGGAAGTTAGGGAGCAGCAGAATTGCCTCAAAGACCTGATAGCTGCCACTTTACTCTCTCGCTCTCCTGTCTCATCTGTCCCACTCTTTTGCAGTTTCTTGACCCCATTAAACCAACGACTGCTTCAGAAGCACTGTACTAGCAAAGTCGATCCGCAGTTCCCTTCCCAGGACGTCCTTCTCACATGGTTTCCTGACTTTCTGGGGTGAGGCTGGGGTCTCTGCTTCAATGCTATCTCATCAGAGAAAGCCCTCCTCCCCTACACTTCCCCCGGGACCACATCACTGTAGATCTCTTACCCTTTTTTTTTTTTTTTTTTTTTTTGGTTTTTCGAGATGAGGTCTCACTCTGGCCCAGGCTGACCTGGAATTCACTATGTAAATTCTCAAGGTGGCCTTGCACTCACAGCGATCCTCCTACCTCTGCCTCCTGAGTGCTGGGATTAAAGGTGTGTGTCACCATGCCCGATGTGGCTTTATTTTTCTCCATATCATTTATCACTTCTATGTAAGTTCACTCATTCAAATGAGTGCAAGAGAGTGCAGCTCACTTTCTGTTCTAAAAGTTACTTTTTAAAAATAGTTTTGAAATTTTATTTTTATTTACTTATTAGAGAGAGAGAGAGAGGGAGAGAGAGTGGGCACACTGGAGCCTCTAGCCACTGCAAACAGACTGCAGAGGCATGTGCCACCTTGTGCATCTGGCTTATGTGGGTTCTGGGGAATCAAACCTGGGTCCTTAGGCTTTGCAGGAAAACACCTTAATGGATAAGCCATTTGTCCAGCCCTAAAAATGAGAGTCTAGCCTTACTAGAAAAAGCTTTGACCCCATAGTTCACATAATGCTGCTTTCTACTACACTGGCCTTCAGCCTTTTTCTTTTAAGAGTCTGATCCATTTCTGAGATTGAAACTTTTTAAAATATTTTTTTTCTTTTTTTTTATTTGACAGAGATAAAGAGACAGAGAGAGAGAGAGAGACAGGATGGGCATGCCAGGGCCTCCAGCCACTGCAAATTCCAGATGCATGCACCACCTTGTGCATCTGGCTTACATGGGTTCTGGGGAAATCAAACCTGGGCCAAATGATCTTGGGCTTAATTTTTGAAACTTTGAACTAATAAGGAAGACATCTACTCCTGTCTGGAGAGGCCACAGGCTTTGTTACAAGGACTATTTCTTTGACTGTCCTTGCTCTGACATTTCATAGGACTATCAAGAATACTTTAGAGGTAATGATATTAAATTTGAGTTGTAAGACTAGTGCTTTTTCTCTATAAGTTGTCTTCTTATTTTTTAAAAATATGTTACTTTATTTATTCATTCATTAGCGAGAGAGAAACAGGCAGATAGAGAGGGAATGGGAGCACCAGGGCCCCTGTCACTGCAAACGAACTCCAGATGCATGCACCACTTTGTGCACCTGGCTTACATGGGTCCTGGGGAATCGAACCTGGGTCCTTAGGCGTTGCAGACAAGCGCCTTAACCGCTAAGCCATCTCTCCAGGCCCCCCTTCTTTCTTAATTTTGAAACAGCCTCTCGCCCCACAGCCCTGGCTGGTCTGCAATGATGCCAAAGAGCCCAGGCTGTCCTCCAACTTGCAGCAAGCGTCAGAAACGTCACGTGGGTCACCGAGACGTGCGAGCGCAGGGCACCATGGGAGCCGCCGCCCGGCCGGAAGTTACCCGCGTCGCCATGGCTACAAGCGCCCTGGCGCGTGCGCAGCGTCGCCGCCGCCCGCAGTAGCCGACTTCCGGGCCGTGGCTTCTGTCCGGTCCGCGGGTCCCCAACGACTCGATCGTCCCGGAAGTCGCTCTCCCGTGGCGTGGAGGGTTACGAAGAGGGTGGTGGGTGCTAGAGAGAGGGCCGGCGTTGACGGTCCCAGCTCAGGAGCCCGTGGGGACCTCCCGGGGCCGGGTGCGGGCTTGAGGGCTCAGAAGCCCCAGGGGAATCTTCCCGTCTGACCTTCACATTGTTGCGGCCTCTGGAGTCCGTCTGGGTCAAAAAAAAGCTACACGGATGATAGTCTGGAGTCCAAGGAGGAGTGACTCAGAGGTGTTACAAAATGTGCATTTAAGGGCTGGAGGGATGGCCTAGCGGTTAAGGTGCTCGCCTGCAAAGCCAAAGGACCCAGGTTCGATTCCTCAGGACCCACGGAATGCGGATGCACGAAGTGGCGCATGCGTCTCGAGTTCGTTTTGCAGTGGCTAGAGGCCCTAGTGGGCTCGTTCTCTCCCTTTCCCTTTCGTTTCTCTCTCTCTCTCAAATAAAGATAAATAAGAAGTTTAAAAGGTGTGTATTTAAGGGCTGCGGAGGTTGCTTAAAGGTTAAAGCTCCTTCCTGCAAGGCCAAAGGACCCCAGGTTCAATTCCCAGAACCCATCTAAGCCAGGCGCACAAAGTGGTGGTGCATGTGTGTGGAGTTCATTTGCTAGAGGCCCTGGGGAGCCAATATTCATTCATATATATTCCCTCTCTCTCTGCCTACCCCTTCCTTTCTCAGATAAATTAAAATAATTTTTTAAAAATATGTGCATTTAATGACCCATAATCCCCATGGGGTTGACCTACATCCCCAAAGAAGAGGGCCTCTTCTGAAAAGGGGCACGGACCAGGGAAAGGATGGTACCAACCTGTGTTATTTACATACTAAGTATGTCCATATGTAATAAAAATAAGTCTTAAAGAATGTGCATTTTAGGGCTGGAGGAATGGCTTAGTGGTTAAAGTATTTGCCTGCAAAGCCAAAGGACCCAGGTTCGATTCCCCAGGACCCATGTTAGCCGGATGCACACATAGGGTGGCACATATATCTGGAGTTCATTTGCAGTGGCTAGAGGCCCTGGTGCTCCCATTTTCTCTCTCTCTCTCTCTCGCTCTCTCGCTCTCGGCTCTCGCTCTGTCAAATAAAGAAAAAAATATTTTTTTAATGTGCATTTAAGGGGCAGGGATAGCCTTCAATTTTATCTATTTGGGAGAGTATGGGCACACTAGAGCTTACTGCCTCTGCAAAGGAACTCCAAACACATATTGGCCTTTTGTGTATCTGGCTCTATATGCTGGGGAATCCAAACCAGGTTGTGAGGCTATGCAAGCAACCACCTTTAACCACTGAGCGGTCTTTCCAGCCCCAACAGCAGCTTCTGTTTTTTTTTTTTTTTTAATTTTTTTGTGAGAGCAACAAAGAGAAAGTGGCAGAGAGAGAGATGGGTGCACCAGGGCCTCCAGCCACTGCAAACGAACTCTGGATGCTTGCGCCACCTTGTGCATCTGGCTTATGTGGGTCCTGGGGAATCAAGCCTCGAACCAGGATCCTTAGGCTTCACAGGCAAGCGCTTAACCACTAAGCCATCTCTCCAGCCCCCAACAGCAGCTTCTTAAGTAGAACTTTCTATTGAATCATGACATGGCCCTGGGAATGGAGAATTAATACACTAGCTGTAGTTCGTATAATACTAAGAGCTGGTTGCTTGTTTGGCTCCTATTTTTCCTCAGACCTGCCACACAGTATTTGGGTGGAGTAGATCACCATAGTTTGGATAAACCAGGAGATGTAAATGTGTAGCTTACAAAAAAAATAAAAGTCCCACCACTCATGGGAGGCAAAGTTAGAAGGATCGCAGTGAGTTCGAGGGCAGCCTGCACTAGAGACACTACCTCAACAAAAAAGAAAGAAAGAAAGAAAGAAAGAAAGAAAGAAAGAAAGAAAGAAAGAAAGAAAGAAAGAAAGAAAGAAAGAAAGAAAGAAAGATCAAACACAAGGGCTCGCCGGGCGTGGTGGCATACGCCTTTAATCCCAGCAACCGGGAGGCAGAGGTAGGAGGATTGCTGTGAGTTCGAGGCCACCCTGAGACTACATAGTGAATTCCCAGTCAGCCTGAGCTAGAGTGAGACCCTACCTCAAAAAAAAAAAAAAAAAAAAAAAAAAAAGGCTGGAGTGATGGCCTAGTGGTTAAGGCACTTGCCTGCAGAGCCAAGGACCCAGATTCAATTCCCCAGTACCCATGTAAAGCAGATGCAAAAGATGGTGCATGAGTCTGGAGTGCATTTTGCAGTGGCTAGAGGCCCTGGTGTGCCCATTCTCTCTCTTTGCTCTCTCTCTTTCTCCAATAAAAATAAAAAATAAGCCAGGCGTGATGGCACATGCTTTTAATCCCAGCACTCGGGAGGCAAAGGTAGTAGGACCGCCGTGAGTTTGAAGCCACTCTGAGACTACATAGTGAATTCCAGGTCAGCCTGGGCCAGAGTGAGACCCTGCCTTGAAAAACCAAAAAATAAAAATAAAAAGTTTAAAAATACCAAAAAACCAAAAAAAAAAAAAAACTATGGAAAACTAATGTAGAGTGGCAATTAGAAAAAAAGGGTGGGGGGGGGCTGGAGGGATGGCTTAGCTGTTAAGTTGCTTGC
Source organism: Orientallactaga sibirica (assembly GCA_036365145.1). Classification (NCBI taxonomy): domain Eukaryota; kingdom Metazoa; phylum Chordata; class Mammalia; order Rodentia; family Dipodidae; genus Orientallactaga; species Orientallactaga sibirica. Next base: position 20,531,466 of record JAEOAD010000005.1, read on the forward strand.
CTCCAAAGCTAAAGGACCCAGGTTAGATTGCCCAGGACCCACATAAGCCAGATGAACAAGGCAGTGTATGTGTCTGGAGTTCGTTTGCAGCAGCTAAAGGACCTGGCACACCCATTCTCTCTCACACCCATTCTCTCTCTCCCTTCCCGTCTCTCTCTCTGCCTCTTTCTCTCTCAAATATAAGCAAAGATAAAATATTTTTAAAAAGAAATGTAACTATGACACTGCTTTTGGTTTCTCTTTCATAGGGGTTTCCATACATGAATTTGCATACTCTATTTGTAGATTTACATTTGACAGTTTTACTGTTAGTAGCACTCAGGAGAGGGGAAATAGATTACACTTCTAAGCTCTTGCTCCCAAAACTTAGTTCACAAGTTATTTTTGTTAGGAAGATAAAAGCCAGTCCCATCAGCATTCCAAGCGTGAGCAATAACGCCAGCTGAGACTTCCGTTTCCACCTGTAAGTACCACAGAATCTTGTCTTTATACTCACTAGCCAGAAATAGTGGAACCACCCACTTTGAGGCAAAACTAGGTAAGAATTTTTTTAAATTTATCTTTATTTATTTTTTAGAGACAGAGTGAGAGAGAATGGGCACGCCAGGGCCTCCAGCCACTGCAAACGAATTCCAGACGCGTGCACCCCCTTGTGCATCTGGCTTACATAGGACCTGGAGAATCAAACCTGGGTCCTTAAGACTTCACAGGCAAGCGCCTTAACTGCTAAACCATCTCTCCAGCCCCTCAGTAAGAAATGTTATACACACAGTTACATAGAAGAAAGTTTCTCTACTGTGATGTATTCATAGTAATTATGGATTAATATTAGTTTTGTTTATAACATAAAATTTGAGTGATAATTTTTTTCTAACAAGGAAGAAGTTTTTTTAAAGTCAAGATGTTATTTACAACAAGTCTAGTAAAGCCACAGACAAAATTACAGCAAAATTGGTAAGATTTCATGAGACATTGAAAATAAAAACTTTATACCATAATTACTATTTTTTTATTTTAAACCAGTTTAATTTTAAGAGGTAGAGAATACAGACCATATACTATAATTTTATATACACAAAAGAACAACACAATGACAGTAAAATATTCCCTATTATGAAGGATGAACTATTATGCGACCTTTAAAAGGCTGTCTTCTGCCTCTGCGTTAACGATGTAATCTGATGGTTCTCTACAAGTTTAATTTATAAAGTCTCTGTGGCATTATATTGAGACTGCCAATCAAAAAAAAAAAAAAAAAAAAAAAAAATCTCAGCCAGGCGTGGTGGCGCACACCTTAAATCCCAGCACTCGGGAGGCAAAAGTAGGAGGATCGCTGTGAGTTCGAGGCCACCCTGAGAATACAGAGTGAATTCCAGGTCAGCCTGGGCTAGAGTGAGACACTACCTTGGAAAAACAAACAGCAAAATCTCAACAAGAAAAAGTCTCTGATCAAATGATCACTCCTTTTCATGTCCCCACATAGGAGAATATGTGTAGGAATACAATTGATTGCTACCCCTCCACTCAGAAGTAGCACTGTGGTCTGTCCAGTCCACTTAGGACTTTATCTGCATGAGCAGCCAGATCATACAGAGGTGTATCCCATAGCCTGATAATATTATCTGAAGAGCCTGCAATCAGCTGCTGCTCACAGGTAGGAGACCACTTCACTGATGTGACCCAGCCTGTTTGCGAGGTTAGGGACAGTGACACCAAAGAACCATGTTTAGTTCTAAGGGTCCCACAATCTCGTATGCCTATCTGCGCTTCCAGATGCCAAACGTTTACAAAGTGGAGCATAGGAGATACAATTAAACGCTTTCTTTCCTGACAAAGTTGATTTAAGACGGCCAGACTCAACATCTCACGCTCTAATTGTGTGGTCTCAAAAGTTAGTTTTTCAGCCTCTGACCACAGCGCTGAGGAAATCGCTGCTGTGCAGCGGCCAGAGAGGGTCACTATGGGAGTCTTCGTTAGCCCCAGCTGCTCTGTTTTCTGCTTCTTTCTTGGAGGATCTGGACATTCCTCCGTTCCATCGTCTTCATCAGTCAGGACTGTAGACCAGCTCTTTAGCATCTTATCCCAGGAGCCACTGCAAAGATAGACATCTGTAAATCCGCAATTGACATTATTGACTTTCCTTCCACCAGATTGGAGAAATCTTATAGGAACCAGTTAAGCTCCATTCCTCTGCCCCTTCAACTGAACTGATCCAGTCATCAATGAACATGCGCTGCTCTGGCTGGGGTGCAGTATTCTAGCTCCACGACCTCTTCCAATGAAATGTTCTCCTGTTCCGTGTACTTGACAATCCATCTGCATCCATCTGCAGAAAGTGGCCCTCGATCAGGAAATCAAACTCCACAAGCATGCGCAATTCATTTGTGGCCAGCAGCGCGGTTTGTTAAGGATGCTATTCGGCAATTTCTGAGGTGGCAGGAATTGAGAAGGGAATGTCATCTACTGCGTATTTCTTGTTTTCAGTGGAAAAGCAGGCCTGGAGCTGAGCCATGGTGGTGGGATGGACACAAGAGATTTATCTTTGTAGCTGAAAAATTACACCGCCCAGCTAAGGGAAAACAGAGGCCTACGCCTTCATCCTTGGAGTTTCCTCAGCCAGAGGATAATTGCTAATTCTTTTTAAAAATATTTTATTTATTTATTTGAGAGAAAGAGGCAGAGAAAAAAAGGAATGGGCCAGGTCCTCCAGCCACTGCAAACGAACTCCAAATGCATGCGCCACCTTGTGCATCTGGCTTACGTGGATCCTGAGGAATTGAACAGGGGTCCTATGGCTTCGCAGGCAAACGCCTTAACTGCTAAGCCATTTCCCCAGCCCCAATTGCTAGTTCTTATTGGGCATACTCTGTGTTCTTGTTCCCAGAAATTCTGTGAGGGAGGTACTGTTAGAACCATACTATAAACAAACAATTCTTTGCCTAAAGAAAGAAAGTTTGCCTAAAGTTGCACAGCTAGTGAATGGTATTTAAAACTAGCCCATCTATCTCGAGTCCTTTCTTTTTTTAACCGTTTCTCTATACTGACGTGTCTTAACCTTGGTGCAACTGACATTTGGGGCTGGATAACTGTTAGGGAAAGCCATTGTATACATTGCAAGATTTCAGCAGCATCCCTTGCCTTTACACACTGATACCAGCAGCATTTTCCTAGATCACAGGCAACTCTTGCTTGAGAACTATTGCTATGTAACAGGACAATTGAGAACATACAATACAAACTTTAAGTATGGGCTACATATGCAACTTAAATTTTTCTGGTATGCACATTAAAAAATGAATAGAAATAAGCATATTAAAATTGAATTAGCTGGGCGTGGTGGTTCACGCCTTTAATCCCAGCACTTGGGAGGCAGAGGTAGGAGGATCACTGTGAGTTCAACGCCAGCTTGAGACTACAGAGTGAATTCCAGGTCAGCCTGGGCTATAGCGAGACCTTACCTCGAAAAAAAATATGGCAGGGCAGACCTGTTACCTGACCTGCCTATTCCTCCTTGAAGGTATCTGACTAGTCAATACCATGTATCCATCTTTCTTATCTTTTATAGTTGGATGTTCAAAGATAGCTAGGAGATTTTCACTCTGAGGCCATTTGTGACGACCTTGATGCCTGTCACTCCTGTGAGGTCTTTGTTGTTGAAGATTGATGCCTTTGGCCTCAGCATTTTCATCCTGGGCTTAATCTCAATTATTTGGACTTATAAATTTTAATACCCATAATTAGCAATTTCTTTGATGACTTGGTATATTTAACATCTATCAAATATGCAGCTCAAACAAAATTTCCTACTGAGGACAAAATGTTCTGTTAGGTTTTGGAATTTATCATCATCTCTTGCCACAGATTCTCTTCTCGGTATTCAAACATTTTAAGGATTTTCCAAGTTTTTTTTTTTCATCCTTTGTTCACTATGTAAAGTCATTGTGTGAATTTATTGTGAGCCAGCTATGAGGATGTGGTGGTTTGAGTGTAAAGTGCTCCACGACCTCAGGTATGTTTGATTAAAGCTTCCTATTTAGTCTCTAGCAGGCAGATTCCTGCTGGAGCTGGTGTGTCACCAGGTGTGGATCTTGAGTCCAGCCCTAGGTGTGTGTTCAGAGCTCATCTTTGCTGGTGCTTACTGGTGCTGGCTGTTGTCTGTGCTATGGATGTGCGATGAAGTGAGCCAGCCTCTTCTTCCATGATGAAGCTTCCCCTGAAATCCGTAAGCCTGAAATCAACCCTTTCTTCCCATAAGCTGCTTCAGATTGGGTGTTTGTCCCAGCAACGAAAAGGTAACTGCGACACAGATGTTTACTTATTAGAAGGCCAAGAAGACTCAGCAACAAAATAAAGCAAGAAAGAAACCAAACATCAGACGATAATGCATATTCCATGATGATGGCAATTTGGGGGAATTTTCACAAGCCATTTAGGGTATGTTTTGATGCCTGTGAAGTCTAAGGACCCCGGTTCGAGGCTCGATTCTCCAGGACCTACATAAGCCAGATGCACAAGGTGGCAAATGCATCTGGAGTTCATTTGCAGTGGCTGGAGACCCTAGTGGGTCCATTCTCTATCTATGCCTCTTTCTCTCTCTGTCTGTGTGTCACTCTCAAATGAATCTATTTAAGAAAATAAAAATGAATTTAAAAAAAAAGAATTTAACAGGCAGAGCTGAGGTTAGTTTATTACCTGTCTTCTCACATCACCAGCCTTCCTTGGCTTTTCCCTTGGTCTTCTAAAAGCAGGTTTGTGTATGGGTAGGCAATTCCACCGTGGCCCACAAAAAATGCTTTGCTATCCACATGTCCCTTTACACTTGGTTGTCTCTGTGTATGATATTTGAAACTAGATTCTGAGTGGAGGTTAGCTTGTAATATTTCAAACTTGGTATAAAAGATAACAGTTGACATTTATTTGCCTATGATATATTTCTGCAATTCTCCTTTTGGAAAAGCAATAAACATTCTTGAATCATCTAAGCAATCAGTGGAATCTTTGGAAATAGAATCTTGCTGTGCTTCCAAGACTACCCTTGACCTTGTGATCTTGCCTGAACCTCCTAAGTTCTAGGATTACAAGTGCGATCATTGTAACTACTTAAACTACTTAAGAAAGATAATTTTTAAATTTTATTATTTTATTTTATTTATTTATTTGAGAAAGAGGCAGATGGGGGCAGGGGGGAATGGGTGCACCAGGGTCTCTAGCCACTGCAAATGGACTCCAGATGCATCCACCAACTTGGACATCTGGCTTACATGGGTGCTGGGGAATTGAACCTGGGTCCTTAGGCTTCACAGGTAAGCACCTTAATAGCTAAGCCATCTCTCCAGCCCTCATAAATTTTATTTTTAAAAATTTTGCAGTGAGCCTTAAATTTGGCCAGCCAGGCCAAATGAACCAATGGGTGCAATAGTGGCATGTCTGTTATGGGGGAAACCAACTGCTCTCTAATTGGACTGGAGGCCCACTCCATGTGAGGGAAGATATACCTGGTACTGAAAGCCTATGACAGAGGAAGTCACAAGCCTTAGGAGTGTAACATCTGCTGGTGTCTGGCTAAATGTATATATTATGCTCACCAAACTGCTGGGTAAACACTTCTCTTAATGTTCATACCCATATATTAATGCTACTTTCACTTTTGGTTAGAGAATCTTCTCCTTTCAGATGGAAGTGACCTTGGGATGATTCAGAAGGCACCATAGTGCTTAGAAGAAGTGGCAGAGGAGTGCTCAGCACTGAAACATCTTTATTACACCTTTCAAGCCTCAGGACCCATTGCAGAAGAGGGGACAGAAAGAATATAAGAGCCAAAAGAAGGGTAGGACTCTTTACAATACACTCTTCCAGTCACAAAATGGCCTGGATACCCATGACCTCACAGTGCCTGACATTACCTACACAAAACCATCATGACAGGATGAAAATATGATGGCATCAAAATAAAAGACTGATTGAGAGGCAAAGGAATATGATAGGGAGTGGAGTTGTGAAGGGGAAAGTGGAGAGGGAGGGAATTGCCATAGTTTACTGTCTATAATTATGGAAGTTGTCAACAAAAAAATAAATTTTGCGATGTCTGTATATTTTTAAGTGTTGTGAATACAAAGATGTTTCCTATGGGAGGTATTTATTATTGTCATTACTTTTAAGATCTCAGAACTCAGTTTCTTTATCACTTTATTGATTATTTTTCTGGTGGTGTTAGGACATGGTTATCTTTTTTCTTTGACTTTAAAATTCCAATTACATGTTCACACTTATCAGTCTTAAAGTGAAGGATCATCTATATTGTATGTGAAAATGAATATGTGAGGGACCTGGGAAGAAGAAAGAGAATTTTCATCCCAAGTTTTTCATACCATGTTTCTTTTGTTTTGTTTTTTTTTTGTTTTTTTTTTTTTTTTTTTTTTGAGAGAGAGAGAGGGGAGGAAGACAGACAATGGGCACGCCAGCAGCCTCTCAGCTGCTGTGAACAAACTCCAGATGCGCACGCCTCCTTGTGGTCAAGTGCAGCATCGCACCCTTGCATCATTTTGCATCTGGCTAAACGTGGGACCTGGAGATTGGAACCAGTGTTCTTAGGCTTAGCAGGCAGGCGCCTTAACTGCTAAGCCATCTCTCCAGCCCTACCATGTTTATTTATAATACAACTGAGTCATTTCTCTTCTGGCTCTACACTTGACCCAAGGTGTGGTTCCCTCCTCATCTCTTCCCCAAACCCCATATCTTCTTTAGTTGCCTGTTGACGGTTTTTTAGATTTATGAAAGAGGGTTTATTAAATCTAGCCTTAAAATGTTACTTCCCTATTCCTTATTTCACCAAATACATTTTCTTTTGTGGCTTGGATCAGAATTTTAGGATTTCTAAGGTCTTCTAATTTAAAGAGCCTCATTTTGTAGATGAAGAAACCAAGTCAACAAGCAGTCGATAGTTTTGATAACAGCCAATGCTAAAGGAGCACTTAATAAATGCCAGTCACTGTGCAAAGTGACTTATTATTCTCTCACCTATACCAGATAGGCATTTATCCTGACCAATTTTACAGAGAAATCAAGTATATGATGGCTTTGGTTAGGGTCCTAAGCAGCAAAACTATATCTCTAATACAGGTGACCATTTCAAACCTAGTTACTTTTAGCTATCACTTTGCTTCCTGGTTGCTGGGTTTTGAAAATAGTGTGTTACTTACGGTTTTAGGTTTCATTGAGAAAGCCAGCCCCCATTCCGCAGCTTGGAATATGTTAGTCTTCTACTTGGTCTTATGAAGAATCCTGATTGATACCCCTCTGCTGCCCACACAGATCTCAGCAAACCAGGATCCCAGTCCACCAGCAAGACAAGCCATCTTTCACTTGCAGATGTGAAGGGAGTGAAGACGCCGCAGTCCAGAAAGAGGAGGTGGCCACGCACACCATGTCTCTTCCCAAAGAGAAACTAGCTCAGTCCCAGAGGAAAATATCTCAACTGATTAAGGGGGAAAAATGGCAAAACAGGGTTGGAGAGATGGCTTAGAGGTTAAGGCACATGCCTGCGAAGCCAAAGGACCCCGGTTCAATTCTCCAGGTCTCACGTAAGCCAGATGCACAAGGGGCTCACACATTTGGAGTTTGTTTGCAGAGGCTAGAGGCCCTGGCATGCCCATTCTCCCTCTCTCTGTCTCTAATAAATAAATAAAAATAAAATCTTTTTTAAAAGTTTTTAAAAAAACAATTTTTTTAAATGGTAAAACAAAACTTTACTACATTTTTGTTTCCATTTAAAACCATTCTCATGACTAAAAGACAACGCGCCTTTACTGTGGAATGAAGTTCATGGAGGGGAGGAGAAGGCTGTGTGTCACTGTGGTAGTTTGAATATATGTCCCCCAATATATTCAATTATTAGTTATAGTTTGCATCTGCAAAACCTTGTTAGAGGCAAGGTCAAAATGGGTCTTAGGTGTTAATGGTGGGTTTGAGATTCCATTGTAAAGATATGCAAATATGCCTAGCAGGAGTTCCTGAAGTGTGCTGTGTGACCTTTTGGCTGTAGTTTTGCTCTGTGTGCTGTGGTGGGCGCCTGGTCCTGTGAAGGGCAAGCCGTTTCTCTTGCCATTATGGAACTTCCCTGGATCTGTAAGCTTCAATAAATAATATCCCTTCCTCCATAACTGTGCCTGGTCTGGAAGTTCATCTCAGCGAACCTGAAGCTGTCTGCAACAGTAAAGTGGTACCGAGGAGTGTGGGGTGAGATGAACCTGACCGTGTGGATATTCGTCTTTTGGTAAAGTGGTACCGAGGAGTGTGGGGTGAGTTGAACCAGACCATGTGGATGTTCATCTTTTGGAACCTTTGTTTTGGAGGAATGGGCATGGACTTGGTGCTTGCAACTGAAGATGCCTTCTGGAGTGGTAAGCCAAGTTTTATGGACTATTCTGATGAGAGTTTGAGAATGCCATGCAGATAGTATTGAACTTCGAGGCTTGGCTCTGCTTTCTAAGGGAAGGAAAGACTAAGGACTTTGTTGGAAAAATAGGGAATCGTTTTTCCAAAGAGTGTTTTAAAAGCTTAAATTTTAATGGAAATGGCTTGGCTAAAGATATTGGACTGAGATTTTAAGATTTTAAGTTGAAAACCTACAGTTTTGGTTTAGCCATTGTCAAACACATTACAATCTTAAGGAAGGTGGAAGAAAGGTGGCCTGACTTGATTTACATTAAAACAATGGAGAGGATGCCTGAGGAAAGACTGTTAAAAATGCAAATTCTTGAAAGAGCTGACTGGAGAAAGTTGCTTTTCAAGGCTGTGGTTTATTTCATCCCTGGATTAAGAATATGGCTGTGTCCTGCACACCTGGTATTAGTTTTGGAAGCATGAAAATGCATGGAGTGGTCATGGGTTGCACACGGTTCCAGGAGCCGAGATGCAGCATGAAGGCAGGGCATGAAGTCCCTGAGGAATAGGCTGGAAGAGCCTTTTGGAAGATGGACCGTGGTTTGCATGGAGACCTGAAGATGTTTTGGATATCCCAGGACTGTGCAAAAGGGCTACCATGGAGTGCAGTGTTGACATGGGATGAAAGTTTTCCCCAGTGACTTTGCCCAGCTGGAGGGGCGGAATGCTTATATTGAACTGGAACTGCAGAAGTTTGATGATTGCTGATGGTGGCTGAGTTTGCATTGTTCTAGTTTCTCCTTGATATTCCTTATACAGTTAAAATGTTTACTCTGTGCCTTTACATGTTGAAAGTATTTAACTTGTTTGATTTTACAGGACTCACTATCTTAAGTTGATCAAGACTGTGAGAACCTTTGAAATTGGACTGAGTACAATTTACAATGTGTGATAGTTATAAATATATTGGGGGCCAGGAGCTAAATATATTGGGGGCCAGGGGCGGAATGTGGTAGTTTGAATATATGTCCCCCAATATATTCAATTATTAGTTATAGTTTGCATCTGCAATCACCTTGTTAGAGGCAAGGTCACTGGGGGCCGGTCTTAGGTGTTAATGGTGGGTTTGAGATTCCATTGTAAAGATATGCAAATATGCCTAGCAGGAGTTTCTGAAGTGTGCTGTGTGACCTTTTGGCTGTAGTTTTGCTCTGTGTGCTGTGGTGGCTGGTTGGCTTTTCTCTCTCTCGCCTGGTCCTGTGAAGGGCAAGCCATTTCTCTTGCCATTATGGAACTTCCCCTGGATCTGTAAGCTTCAATAAATAATATCCCTTCCTCCATAACTGTGCCTGGTCTGGAAGTTCATCTCAGCGAACCTGAAGCTGTCTGCAACAGTCACTGTAAATAGGAAAAAACAAAACAGAACGGAGTTGGGGAGCCAGCTCCCCTTCCAGTTCTCCGTCTGGTTCACTGTCTGCTTTAAACTAAAAGTCAAGTTTTGCTTTGTCTCCGTGCTCTTTGATGAGCCTTAATTACAATTGCTCTGATTTCTGCTGTCAGGCTTCAAGATGATGTTTCTGAAAGTCGGGTTAGTGAAGCAGGAGGCTGAAAACAGTGATTGCCACGCAGATACCGTGTCCTGACAAGGATGTGGACAGAATGCCAGTGGCTATAGTAGAATCATGGACCAAAGGACAAGAAAACAGGAGGTGGGAGCAAAGGGGAGAATCCACGCCTTTCTAAGGTCAGTCCGAGGACTTGAGAACTAGCATCTCTAAGCAAGAATGTTCAAAGCTTTGGACTTCTGTTCCAGTCATCTCTTATGATATAATGCTTTCTGCTCAAAATAGAACTTAATATTTGCTGTGGCCACAAGCCATAGTTGTTCAAAGTTTCGAGTCTTGAGACAGCAGCACATTGGCACTCATTATTAGGAAACAAGTGCCAGCCTGCTTCCCGATCACGATTTGTCAACAGAGGAGTTCGTGTGCTGATTTCCAACAGAGAAAGTTCACTCACTGGCTCCTTGGCCATTCCTCATCAAGGGAAAATGGTTTTCAAGGAGATGAGTGAAAAGTGGGGAGATGGTTCACAGGAGGGCCGAGAAGCATCTCAGAGGCAAAGGATAGAAGTTTGTTACCTCTCTTGATGAACTGTATTTCAGCCAAGCCCTCAGGCTTGCAGGGGACAGTCATCACCGCATAGACTCCTCACCAGTTCTCACGTGCATTCTAGGAAGAGCGTCGCTATAAACAAAGGCATACATTCTACTGGGCATGGCGGTGCAGGCCTTTAACCCCAGTACTTGGGAGGCTAAGGTAGAAGGATCACTGAGTGAGAGGCCAGCGTAGGCTGCAAATTGTCGGTGGGACCCTGCTCCTCCAAAAACCAGAATAAATAAGTAAACAAACAACTAAATGAAAGAATACTGTCCCGGGAAGAGCAAATGGCTTAGTGGTTAAGGCATTTGCCTGCAAAGCCAAAGGACCCTGGTTGGATTCCAGATACACAAGGAGGTCCATGGGTCTAGAGTTCGTTTGCAGTGGCTGGAGGCCCTGGTATGCCCATTTGCTCTCTCTCTCTCTCTCTCTCCCCCATCTCTCTATCAAATAAATAAAAATAAAATATTTTTAAAAATAAAAATAAGGTGTGCCAAGTGCTTGCGCTCTGCCTGGGGTTCCTGGTGTGTGTTTGCTTGTGGTGTTGGTGGTGAAGGGTTAATAGCTTTCCCTGAAAACTAGAGGAAACTAAAGAGCTAATAACTAAACTTAACATGAAAAGGCCATAAAGAATGGAGACATCCAGTCCTCCTTAGTCAACTCTGCTAAAGAGCCTATTCCGAGCAAATAACTTTGATGCCTCGTCTACTTGGACCTGCAGCTGATTCAGTATGTTTGTCTTAGGATCCTCCTTGTAAATTTGAACCTCAGCCTGACTCGGGGCTTCAGCCTTCATCCTGCAGGAAAGCTGGGGCCCCTCGCTGTTTCTCCCAATCAACAGTCTGTCTGTAGAGATCAAGCCCGGTGTTCTTTCTTGCTTTCCTCCTACACTTCCCTTACAGGTGGTGGTGGTTTTTCTCTGAGTGGGGACCTGTGAAAGAGGACCAGCTTCTGCCATTATGGAACTTCCCCTGCATCTGTAAGCTTCAAATAAATGCCATTCCTCCTATAAACTGCCTGTCTTAGAAGTTCATCCCAGCAAGGTGAATCTGTCTAGTACACCTTCCTAGTCTCCATTCTTCAAAATCCTACTCGCTCTTCAAAACCGAGATGAGCCCCGCTGCCTTGATAAAGATTTTACTAGCTCTCTTTCTCCAGGCGTGGGCCTTAGCCCACCTGCATGAAGATCACCTAAGAGAGTTGTTATCCGTTGGAATCTTGGTTACCAGCTGAGACCCTGTGCTTGTTATAAATGTGAATTTCACTTCTCATCCCAGTGTTTGTGAATTGTCACAGGAAGAGAGGATGGGAATTTACACTGGACAATGGGAGAGCCGTGTCTGACTTAGAACAGAGTGCTCTCTATTGCAGAGTACCTTTCTTTCTCTCCTCGGCTGAGCCCAGAGACTAGTTGGCTTCGGGATCAGATTTGAGCTCTTCCAGAGGAGCCTTTGTTCCCGGTCGTTGTTGAAACTCATTAAGGAGGTCCTGAGCATTTAGAGCATGTGAGGGCTGCAGGCATCAAAGGCAAGTCCTTTCAAATTATCCCTGTGGAAATTGACTTGAGCCCATGCTGTGAAACCGCGCTCCAAGGCCAAAGGCAAAGCAAGCTGTGTGGGACCTGAGCCAGCAGTGTGAAGCCAGGATTAGGGGCACAGGGCGCCTACTTGGCAGGGGTGAGTGTGTTTATGCAGAGAGAGGGCGGAAAGTGAACACTGGCTATTGTTTTTAGTGGAGAGGAAGAGAAGCAGAGTGGCATGCTGGGAGAGACGTGAGCGAGGGTAGAATTATGAAGCAGTAGTCCGGTAAGCCAATTGTTGTCAAGTCTACCTCTGTTAACTACACAGATAGCTCAGGTGAGTTCTCAGGAACTCCAGCCTTTTCTTAGAAAATCAGAGGAAAGCCCCACCAGTTCTGTCTTGCTGGCATTTGGTATTCTCTTTGTCCTCCTAGTGAGAGGCCTTACTACATTACAAAATTACAAAACAGGATTCTGAGTGTGTGTGTGTGTGTGTGTGTGTGTGTGTGTGTGTCCAGTTAGTATCACCAGCTTCATATTGGACTGGACTGAAAGAAAATTCCAGATGGAAATAATTATATTACTAAGCCCCTGTATTTATAAAATTTCCAAAAAGGTCAGAGATACATGGCATAAGCTAGTGTTCCTCAAATGTCTCCGTTTGCTTTTTCAGGGTCTCCTTTTATCATTATTGTCATTTTCCGTTTAGAGGACGGGGGAGCCTTGCAAGTTGAGAAGGTCACATGGCATGAGCAGCAGGATTGGGAAGGGGATGCACAGCTTTCTCTTCTTTCTGTTAGTGATTTTCCAAACTGACAGCCACAAATCAATGCCAGGCGGGCTACATAAAGATCCTTTGTGGATTTTAAAACAGAACTTCCTGGACCTATTCCTCTATGGATCCCAACCCAGTAGGTCTAGGGTGGACCCAGGATTCTATTCTTCATAAGCATTTCAGAGCACACTGATTCACAGCCAGATTTAGGATCCAGTATTATAAACCAAATATGACAGTTACACCGCCCACTTTATCCTCTTCCAGGAATGTCTTTGACTGGAACATGCCTCTTAATGTCTTTTTTTTTTTTTTTTTTTCCTCACCACTCACCCTCTTAACTTCCCTAGGCCTCCCTGCTCAGGCCAAGAAACATGCTGAATCAGCCAAGAACACACTGTTAATCTAAGGAACTACAACCTCAGTTGAAGAGAAAAAGGAAATCTCGTAAGTTTTTTTTTTTCTTTTTTCCGAGGTCGGGTCTCACTCTAGCCCAGGCTGACCTAGAACTCACTATGTAGTCTCAGGGTGGCCTTGAACTCATAGCGATCCTCTACCTCTGCCTCCTGAGTGCTGGGATTAAAGGCTTGCAGCTCTACACCCGGCTGAAATCCTGGAAAAAATTTTAAAATATTTTATTTTTATTTATTTATTTGACAGAGAAAGAGGGAGAGAGAGAGAGAGAATGGGCGTGCCAGGGCCTCCATCCGCTGCAAACGTACTCCAGACACGTGTGCTCCTTTGCGCATCTGGCTAATGTGGGTCCTGGGGAATCGAACTTGAGTCCTTTGGTTTTGCAGGCAAATGCCTTAACTGCTAAGCCATCTCTCCAGCCCTCCTGGGAGTTTTGATCATGCTCTAGGAGTGGTCTGGCTCCTCCAGAACCAATGTCCTTTCTTTTCCAAATGGATCTGGTGTCGGAGACTATCAGCCACATGCCACATGTCAGATGGATTACCTCGTGTTTGGGAGGATGGGCAATGAGACCAGGTTCTTGTAGCTGTATTCCAACATGCAAGTCCTTCCCAGGTGCTTCTACTTATTTTCTTTATCTGTTTATAAAAGCCCCTCTCTTCTAAGCGGTGTCTCACTAGCAACATATCTCCTAGCCAATTGAAAGTGTTCTGTGTCTGGCCTAGTCATCATTGAACATTTAAGAAAATGATGATTCACAATGTGTACATGAGCCACAATGGTGGTGCCACTGTAGGAATAAAGAGAATGGGTGGTAATATAAAGTGCAGTTTGGAAAAGCAGGCTCCCCATTATAATTTCAAGAGGAGCTTTAAGTATTAATGCCAAATGAGGTCCTCTCCAGAGATGAAAATTTACGAGGTCTAGAGTAAATCGGTTCATTGAAATGGTGGAAAGCCCCCACATGATTGTAGTATGTAGCCAAAAAAAAAAAAAAAAAAGGCTGGGTGTGGTGGCACACGCCTTTAATCCCAGCACTTGGGAGGCAGAGGTAGGAGGATGGCCGAGAGTTTGAGGCCACCCTGAGACTACATAGTGAATTCCAGGTCAGCCTGAGCTAGAGTGAGACCCTGCCACAAAGTTAATGGTTTCTTGATTATGTTAGTGTTTTTTTTTTTTTTTTCTTTTTCGGGTGTGTGTGTGTGAGTGTTTCTTTTTAAATGGCATTGTGAATATTGCCTGCTAATCTGGAAGCCAAGCAAACTGGACAGAAGTAACTGTCCATATCTCCACTAGTTGCCTGGGTCAAAGAGAGAAGATTTATGCCGGCTCACGGTTTCAGAGGTTCCAGTCTTTGATTGGTTGCTCTTTGCTTTGGGGCCTGGAGCAAGGCAAGCACATCATGTCAGGGTGAAGCCGACCCACTCATCTCTGAGCCAGAGGACAGGAGAGGCAGAACAATGACCTCGCTATAGACTCTAGCTCTTAAAGGCTCCACCACCTCCCAGTAACAAGCATCATCCTGCTAGGTACCACACAGACCTCCGGGGGACTCTTAAGACCCAAACTGTAGCTAAGTCTCTTTCAAGAACTTGTGATTTTTTTTTAAATATTTTCTTTCTTTCTTTCTTTTCTTTCTTTTTTCTTTCTTTCTTTCTTTCTTTCTTTCTTTCTTTCTTTCTTTCTTTGAGAGAGAGAGAGAATGGGCATGCCAAGGCCTCCAGCCACTGCAAATGAACTCGATACATGGGCCCCTTTGTGCATCTAGCTTATGTGGGTCCTGGGGAATGAACCAGGGTCCTTAGGCTTTGCAGGCAAATGCCTTAACTGCTAAGCCATTTCCCCAGCCCAGAGCTTGTGATTTTGATAGCCTTTTGTTATTCTCTCCACTTGGAAGATGTTAAGGGTGTTTCAATTTGCAAATAGTCCTGGTCACTCTGAGCACATATGTTCCCATCTCTATAGTTCCCTCTGCTTTTTTTTTTTTTTTTTTTTTTTTTTTTTTGGTTCTTTTGCTCAGCTTGAAGAACCTACTATACAGTCTTCCTATGTTGCACTGACAGGGGCTACTGAAATATGGGAAATGGAAGGATTTTTGGGAATTGAGGGGATTTTCTTTCCTGTTGTTTGCCTCTGTCCAAAAACCTGCTTTTCTTGGCTTTTTCTAAATGACCCAGAAAGCCCCTTTCAGCATAATTAGTTCCTCTCTTTTCCCATCCCTATGAAACAATTTGGGGGAAATGAGTAACTATTGTCACACAGTAGATGTCTCTACAGGAAATCTAATGTAATTTACAGTTTCTGGTCATTCCTGCAAACACTCACCACCCACTCCAGGCCTGGATTCAGCAGCTGCCACAGGAAGCACAAGGTCTTGTTCTTTTCTAGAGAATCCTGCCTTCTTGAGAACATGTAAACATGGAGAATTTCAAAAAACAAAAAACAAACAAAAAAATCCATTAGGGCTACAGAGATGGCTTAGTGGTTAAGCGCTTGCTTGTGAAGCCTAAGGACCCCTGTTCAAGGCTTGATTCCCCAGGACCCACATAAACCAGATGCACTAGGTGGCGCATGAGTCTGGAGTTCGTTTGCGGTGGCTGGTGTGCCTGTTCTACACTGCTCCCTTGCTCTCACTCTCAAATAAATTAAAAAAAAAATCCCATGAGCTGGAGAGATGGCTTAGCACTTAAGGCACCTGCCTGCAAAGCCTAAGGACCCCGGTTCAATTCTCCAGGTCCCACGTAAGCCAGGTGCACAAGGGGGCACATGCAACTGGAGTTCGTTTGCAGTGGCTAGAGGCCTTGGTGTGCCCATTCTTACTCTCCCTCTCTCTCTTTCCCTCTCTCTGTCTCTAATAAATAAATAAAAATAAAATCTAAAAAAAAAAAAATCCCAGGAGATGGGCTGATAATAAAAGAGGCTTATAGTTGTCCAGTGTGCATTTTGCTGTAAGCTTTCTGTGCCCTGCTCTGCTTAATCCTCACAGCCTTCATTAAGGTTGCTGGCATGATTGCAGTCTCTGTAGAGGGAGGCCCAGGACAATGAGGCTGAGGTTAAGCAAATGGTCCAGGTGAACCAGCTTGTAACTATTGGGCGCTAGGGAGATGATGACTCAGCTGTTAAAGGCATTAGCTTGAAGGTAATGGATTTGTGATCTAAACTTACAACTCTGCTCTTCCTTAGGCTCATCCTTATTCTTTTTCTTTTTTAAGTATTTATTTTTTTATTTATTAGAGACAGAGAATGGGCACAGCAGAGCCTCTAGCCACTGCAAACTAACTCCAGACACGTGCACCAGCATGTGCATCTGGCTTACATGGGTCCTAGAGAATCAAACCAGGGTCCTTAGGCTTTGCAGGCATATGCCTTAACCACTAAGCCATCTCTCCAGCCCGATATCATGTGCAGTTTTAAAGAAAGTTCTGTCCTATGTAGAAACAAAGTTCCTGGAATTTGTTCAAGGCCGAACAAGACTTCAAACTTTGTGCAGTTGAGTTAGGGATCCCCTGAGAATCGGAGTATTTGGAAATGAGAGTGGGGGGCCCATCAGATTATCAGGAAAAACAATGAGAAGCTTACTGCTCCCCAGATTTTTCAGATATCATCACGTTCTTGAAAGCAATCTGTTTCCAGAACTGGAGGCATTTGGCACGGCAGGGCAGATGACTGATGGTAAGTAAACAAAATACACGGATCACGTCTGCCTCCTCTGAACAACCGTGAATCTGGAAGTCAAATGGGACATGGTGAGGACATGTTGGAATGTCCAGAACTACATACATGTGACTATTGACTCAAGTCCATAAATTAGAGTCTGGTGAGTGTCTCCTGCTATCGCATAAGCATCGGTCAAAGGTTTTCTGCCTTATGGGAAAGAAAGCCTTGTTCCTTTTTCAGATTCAGTTCCCGTGCTTGTTTTACTCATTCATTCCACAGTATTTGAGTTCTGTTTTGCGTACACACTGTTCTGATTGTTGGAATGCTTACTAGATAGAACTGTGTACCACATGCTGCTCTCATTGCTTGGATAAGTGATTTAATTCAGCCCTTATTATGGCCAAAAAGGGTAGGTGTTTTTACTATTTTTATTTTCTGGACAAGAAAATTAAGGTTCCAGAAGGTTAACTCAAGGTGACAGAACTAACTGAAGCACTAGGCTGGTAACTGGAACATCTGACTTCATAGCTCACGTTCTATACCACATCCTTGTGTTTTATACTGACCAAATACCTAGTAAAGGCAACTTCCTTAGAGAAACTAAGGCAAGATTATCCAGGCCAAACAATTTACAGCTTAAAAGTTCTTAGTGGAGGCTGGGTGTGGTGGCGCATGCCTTTAATCCCAGCAATCAGGAGGCAGAGGTAGGAGAGGTCAGCCTGTGACTACACAGTGAGTTCCAGGTCAGTCTGGGCTGGAGCGAGACCCTGCCTAAAATTAATAATAATAATAATAAAATAGCCGGGCATGGTGGTGCACGCCTTGAATCCCAGCACTCGGGAAGCAGAGGTAGGAGGATCGCTCAGCCAGCTCTGTTTATGATAATGGGCAGTAAAAGACAATTGTGGAGAAGCCTATACTGGGGCCTAATGTTGCAGCATGTCCATTGTCCTACCTAAAACTATGAAAACTGTCACCATAGGAGGGGCGTGTTTGGACACAGCTTGTAATTCCACCAGTCACAGCCTCACACATGCATGACTTCGAGTTCTACCAAACATGAAACCCCAGCCTCTCTCGTCTTAACCGGAAGAGAATAAACTGAACTAAGATAAATAACGCAAAACTTTCTTTGACGCGAAGAGAAGAAACCAGAGGTAATAAAAATAGTATTTTGATTTTAGAGAGTCTATGTTTATGAATAAATTATCTCCTCTTGTGAATTGCTAGGTACTTTTCTTATTTGAGTTTTTAATAAAAATTAGATAAGAGCACAACTTCTTAATGGGTTAAACAAGTGGTAGTCAGGGAGGTCTCGTGGGTTAATGCTGGATAATGGATTTATTTATATAGTAAGGCTAGATTTTGAGCCAACTGCCCAGATGATTGGCATATGGAAACCAAATTCTTTACTTCTTGAAATTAAGTCCATATGTGTCTACAAAGTAAGCGACGCTCTCTATGACTTTCCACCCCCATTGTTTTTCTCGTTTTTTCTCTTTTTCCTCCTCGGCTGTTTACAGGATGAACCTAGCTCTAGCCTACTTTGAAAAGGCGATCGACAATGTTATCGTTGCCAAGGGTGATGGCACATCAGATCTGATCAGTCTCTGAGGAAATCGCTCGGATTGAGCAGCTGAGGACGGACCAGGAGCAGGCTATACGGTATCTGAAGCAGGCTGGGGCATGGGCTCCGTGCTTTTGTTTGGCTCAGCTCGGGTTCCTGGAGCCAGGGACACATGGGCTTCTCATAACAGAAGACAGGGTTGGTTCCTTGTCATCCTAATCCTAAGAGGTAGACTTGGTTCCCTATTAACCCTTGCTTTCCTCCAGCCCCACACAAGAGCCTACCGTCAACCTTGAGAAACTGAGCAGAGGCCCCTGACTCTGATGAACATTAACTGCAGTGTGACCTGATCAGGACACAGCACTTCCCCTCCCAGGTTGCCCATCTGTCAGCTGGAAGAGGAACCCAGACATGAATCTGCTCCCAGGGGGCTGAGGGAACATATGGGCAACTGAACTTCAGAAAATGCAAAGGGTCCCTTTTTTGAAAAATTATGATTTTGGTATAATATGTCATGTTCCCTTCATTTAACTGGTTGTATTTCTAGTCCAAGGTTAAAGTAACAAAGAGACGTTTCACGGAATCATAGGAGAGAACCAGTGTTGGGTATATCTACGGAAACAGTCTGAGGCACTTTTTTGTAACATGTACTTTAAAACAGTTAAGTTCACCTTTTCTCAATGAAAATGTGGCTAAAGCTTCAGGTATTTCTAGTAACCACAAATCAAATAAAATGCTGGATGTCCTATATCAATCATAGAAAAGCTGAAGTGCAAAACAGCAGTGTGTGTGAAGTCAGGTGCCAACAAAAACATTGCACACAATCTGATTATCACAATGCAAGGTTATAAAACGCAATGAAGAAGTGTGAGAGAATGCCTCTGGGATGTGAGAGTCCTCTGCTTGCAGATAGTGCCAGGATGGGTGTTGAATCCAAGGCTGTCTTAAAGGAGTGGCCAAACTAGTATCTCTCTGCTCCCTAGCTGGAGGCAGTGTGGCCAGTTCTGGCCACCATGCCTTCCTCTCCATGCTACCTGTAACCTCTAGAATTAGAAGCCGAAATAAATCCTCCCATTAAAAACAAAACAAAACAAAACAAAAAAACTAGCCAGGCAAGATGGTGCACAATTTTGGGGTTGTTTGTTTGCTTGCTTGATTTTCAAGGCAGGGCTTCACTCTAGCCCAGGCTGACCTGGAATTCACTATGTAGTCTCACAGTGGCCTTGAACTCAGTGATCCTTCTACCTCTGCTTCCCGAGTGCTGGGATTAAAGGCGTGTACCACCATGCCTGGCCGGTGGTGCACATTTTTAATCCCAGCACTCGGGAGGCAGAGGTAGGAGGATCACTGTGAGTTTAAGGCCACCCTGGGACTACAGAGTGAGTGCCAGGTCAACCTGGGCTAGAGTGAGACCCTACCTCAAAAAAAAAAAAAAAAAAAAAAAAAAAAAGGAACAGCAACAGTAAGAAATATCA
This sequence comes from Orientallactaga sibirica, assembly GCA_036365145.1. NCBI lineage: Eukaryota > Metazoa > Chordata > Mammalia > Rodentia > Dipodidae > Orientallactaga > Orientallactaga sibirica. Next base: position 20,551,414 of record JAEOAD010000005.1, read on the forward strand.
GTGTTTACAAGCAGCACCAAAAAGTAAGAGTTAAAACTTTTATAAAATTGATGGAATGCTTTTGCCATACACACATAGGAATGTAGTGATGTACTGACTGATAGAATCTAGAAACTGGTCTTGCAACATAGGAATCATTATTTTATCTCATGTATCTGCACACAGTATAGTTTACACTATGAGATACTCTCTACTCACTGTCTAGTTTACACTCTGAAGGCTCATTGGCTTGATTTAAAACTCACTTTGACTCCATGCCTCAAACCTTGGGGCAGTTACTTAGTCTCTCTTACATGTAGTTTATACATCAGTGTAGTAATAAAACCTCCCTCGCCAAGTATGTTTTCTGAGTTAATGAGATCACATATAATATAGTACCCACATCAGTACCTGGCAAGTCTTAAAAGCTCAATGACTGCTGACACAATCAAGTAAAATAATAATAGTAATTTTCTTTCTGAGATGCCATAAATAATAGTCCTGGCTTTTTAAATAAATTACTTATATGTATCATTCTTATTTTGTTTCAAGAGGAGGGTAAGTAGTATTATGGATTGGAATCGGGTTGTGATCTTAACCCTCCTCTACCACTTAGAAGCATGTGTACCTAGGCATATCCATTACTTTCCTGAGCCACAATTTCTTCATCACCAAGATGCAAGTATCACAGATCTGATATGACTTTTAAACAAAATCATGCCCATACCACCCATACTGCAGTGCTCAATCAATGTTAGAAAACCTTCCTCCCTTTTTTTTTTTTAAAGGAAGAGTATTTTTAATTTCATTTATTTATTTGAGAGAGAGGAAGAGGTAGATAGAGACAATGGGCACGCCAGGGCCTCCAGCCACTGCAAATGAACTCCAGACATGTGCGCCCCCTTGTGCATATGTCTTACGTGGGTCCTGGGAAATCGAACCAGGATCCTTTGGCTTCACAGGCAAATGCCTTAACTACTAAGCCATTTCCCCAGGCCCTTCCTCCCTTCTTCATAGAACATTGCCCTTTACTTTCAGGACAACAGGTTAGAATATTTGAAGTGAGGAGTAGTTGTTAGTCAATATTACCCTATGTTATGTGCTTGTGAATTTGAAGCTCTGAAGCTATAGAAAGTATTTTTGAAGTTAATGATCATGAAATGAAAAGAATAAAACATGTGACTTCAGAGGAAAACACAGGCTGCTTCCTTCAAACTGGAGCTCAAGATCTACTCAGCTTGCACGTAGAGAGAGAAACCTCAGGATAAGTGGAGTGAATCTGTGTTCTCAGAAGCCTGAGCTTGCTCTTCTTATCTTACTGTTCTTCATTCATGATGGGACCAGCGTGACGGGGAGGAATAAGGAGACACTTACATACATAAGCCAGACACCAGGTATTGTGAGTTTCCTCGGGTGCTTGAACTCAAGTTGTCCAGATTTCAAAGCGCTCTTTTGCCAGGTGTGGTGGCACATGCCTTTAATCCTAGCACTCAGGAGGCAGAGGTAATGAGGATTGCCAAGAGTTCGAGGCCACCCTGAGACTAGTGAATTCCAGGTCAGCCTGGGCTAGAGTGAGACCCTACCTTGAAAAACAACAAAAAAAGGGCTCTTTCTCTTACTATGGACAAGCGAATCTGATGGATGAACCTGAGTGTGCTCTAGAACATAGCTCTTCAGCAGGTGAGGCCACAAGATCTATTGACATATGGGGAAACCTGAGCACTGGTTCAGTGAGGTCGATTTTCTTAGGAAGATGCAGAGCTGGGATTTTAATAATCTCCAGTTTTTCTCTCTGCTAAAGACAAGGAGATCTGGACCTATCCAGAAAAATCTATATAAAGGGGCAAAAGAAGCCGGGTGTGGTGGCACACGCCTTTAATCCCAGCACTCGGGAAGCAGAGGTGGGAGGATTGCCGTGAGTTCAAGGCTACCCTGAGGTGACATAGTGAATTTCAGGTCAGCCTGGGCCAAAGTGAGACCCTACCTCGAAAAACCAAAAGAAAAAAAGAGTCTTTTGAAGGCTTTTCTGCTGTAGCAGGAGTCGAGTCGATAAAGGCTTTCTTCCCTGAAGCAAGCCCAGATCTCATTCCTGAGAACTGCTGAGCAAAGCCATAGGAAGAGCTGCCAAAGCCCAGATGTCAAAAGGCAGCACAAGAATTGTTCTCTTTGCTTCAGCATCTTGCTGGAATAATCAATCCCAGATGTCCTGGAGCTCCACTTGTTTTCCGATAGGCCCTTGTGTGCTTTTCACCGCCTCCTCCAGGAACCTGGTGGCAACCCTCACTGGACTCTCACTGCCAGGAGCCTGAATTCTTGACTTTTGGAACCTCTGTAAAGAAGCAAAAGCAGAATCGGCCTCTTGACATCAGAGTTAATTCCAACGATAAATAATGGCTATGAGGTCATCATGTAAAAGTATAGCATATAGAAAAGGTATAGAAGACTTCAGATTTAGAAGGAAATTTAGAGGCTGTTTAGTTTAACTTTTGCCTAAATCACAGATATAATTTAGTTTTAATCATTCACATATTGACCTTTTGCTAAGAGCAAAAATGCCAATGTGTTTAAGATTTTTACCTTTCAGGGAACACACACATGACCAGATTTTAAATTAGTCTATAGTAAGTAATAAAAATGTAAACAAGCTGGGCATGGTGGCGCACACCTTTAATCCCAGCACTCAGGAGGCAGAGGTAGGAGGATTGCTGTGAGTTCAAGGCCACCCTGAGACTACATAGTGAATTCCAGGTCAGCCTGGATTAGAGACCTACCTCGAAAATTGGAACAAAAAAAGGCGGGGGGTTGGAGGGGGGCTGGAGAGATGGCTTAGTGGTTAAGTGCTTGCCTGTGAAGCCTAAGGATCCAGGTTTGAGGCTCAGTTCCCCAGTACCCACGTAAGCCAGATGCACAAGGTGGTGTATGCATCTGGAGTTCATTTGCAGTGACTGGAGGCCCTGATGCTCCCATTCTTTCTCTCTTTCTCTGTCTGTCTGTCGCTTTCAAATAAATAAATAAAAATAAACAAAAAATTAGAAGTTATTTTAAAATGTAAACAAAATGCAGGGAATGAATTGTGAAGTTAGAAATATAGGCTCAAAAATAAAGCTGTGTGCAGAAGGGATGCAAGGTCTTCATAAAATGTAGAGTATGGTATTAATAGGTGAAGAAGCCAGAGGAGAAGATTCCACACAGTGTGAATAAAAGCATGGTGCCATGGAGATGAGTGGTTGTCGTTTAAAATGCATGGCAGGAACTTGCTGCAGATAGACTTGGACTGAAATACTGGGGGCATCCTGTCAAACTACTATGTACTGTGGTAAGGAGGTTAGGATGTACTTAGAAGACAACTATGAAAGAATTTTGAACAGGATATAAGTACAAATTGTTCATTTTCAAACATTACCTCTGACAGCAGTTGTGCAGCAAAGATGGCACCTAGGGAGATACAAAGAGACCAGTCCAAGAGATGGTGTTGAGAACTTTAAGTATTTAAAGTCACAGTAGGGCTGGAGAGATGGCTTAGTGGTTAAGGCATTTGCCTGCAAAGTCTAAGGACCCAGGTTCCATTGCCCAGTACCCACATAAGGCAGCTACACATGGTGGTGCATGCATCTGGAGTTTGTTTGCAGTGGCTAGAGGTCCTGGTGCACCCATTTTCTCTCTCTAGTAAGTAAAAATAAAAAATAAAGACGGGGCTGGAGAGATGGTTTAGCGGTTAAACGCTTGCCTGTGAAGCCTAAGGACCCCGGTTCGAGGCTCGATTCTCCAGGACCCACGTAAGCCAGATGCACAAAGGGGTGCATGCATCTGGAGTTCGTTTGCAGTGGCTGGAGGCCCTGGCGCGCCCATTCTCTCTCTGTCTCTCTCTACCTGCCTATTTCTGAATCTCTCTCTCTCAAATAAATAAATAAATAATAAAATATTAAAAAAAAATAAAGTCATAGTAGAAGGAATGTGTAATGGGTAGCTTGGGAAACAATTCATACTCTGTGCTGAAAGATCTTGGAGCCAATCAGATAGGCCATGTCATGGCAGGAATCAAAGGTAGCTTTGAAGTCTCTGTCTTGATAACTGGCTGAATGCAATGAAATAGTACTGGTGAGACGAGAACATCTTGGAGGGTGTCTACAGAGACCCAGGGAGATAATTATTTCCATTCTGATATCTTATGTTTGAGATACCTCCAGTATCTCCCTTTGCAATGTCTAGTAAGCTATTGGCTCTTTGGACCAAGAGCTCATGGAGATAGATTCTGAAGCCTATAAAATGATAAAGTAACCCACAGGATGTGTGCGCGTGAAACAAGAAGGTCGTGCTCACCCCGTGTGTCCAGGTCCAGCACACCACAGATGAATGGATAGATGGGTGGATGATGGACAGTTGGGCCGTGGATACACCTTTGAGCATTTTCACTAAACCACTGTGAACAGCATTGGGGTTTTCTCTAGACCACACATGAGGGAGAGAAAGACTGATCACTGGGGCTGGAGAGATGGCTTAGCAGTTAAGGTGCTTGCCACTCCTAAAAAATTAACAAATTCAACAACAAAATACTATTTTTGAGCCTATCATATGTATGCTAAGGAGAAAGCAAGTCCTGTGTAAAGGATGCTGAGGGGCTGGAGAGATGGCTTAGCCATTAAGGTGCCTGCCTCCTAAGCCTAAGAATGCCAATGCCTGTTGATTCTCCAGGTCCCACATTTAGCCAGACGCAAGTGATGCAAGCACACAATGCTGCATTTGACCACAAGGGGGCACATGCATCTGGCGTTCATTCACAGTGGCTGAGAGGCTGCTGGTGTGCCCATTCTCTATCTCTCTGCCTCTTCCTCTCCCTCTCTCTCTGTCTCTCTCAAATTAAAAAAAAAAAAGGATGTTGAGGTCAGCCCTCTCTATACTCCATTGCTAGGACTAGGGGCTCATGCTACCTTTTTGGTGGATATTGCTAGAAAAATGAAAAGAATGTTTAAATGCCTGTGCTCTGTGACTCCAAATTACGATGACGTAAGATAAACATCCAGAAATATATGTAAATATCTAGTTCATAATATAACAGTATTATCTCTGGGATATGTGAATATACAAGACTTTCAACTTCTATGCTATATGCTTCTCTAGTATTTTACTTACTTACTTTCTTTTTTTTTTCAAGACAGGATCTCGCTCTAGCCAGATACATACAGAGTGAATTCCAGGTCAGCCTGGGCTAGAGTGAGACCCTACCTCAGAAAACAAAACAAAACAAAACAAAACAAAACAAAACAAAACAAAACAGAAATTCACCCATTACAAAGTGGCCCGTCTGTCACAAGACCATTCTCATTGTAAAATAAAGTAGAAATTAAGGTCACAGACTAATTTCAAGTTAAATGGTTATGTGAACCCTGGCACTACCACTTTTTATGTGCTCAATTATTAAGCAAATGACTCTTGATTTCAGTTTTCTCTAATGAGGATTCAAATAGTACGTATAGTACAACACACTGCAGAGTGAATGGGATTGCTCACATAAGTTCTTAGAGGTAGTCTCTGAATCGTAAGTACTCAATACATACTGATTGCCACAACTCTACCTTTTGTTTTTGTTTTTCGAGGTAGAGTCTTGCTCTTGCACAGGTTGACCTGGAGTTCACTATGTATTCTCAGGGTGGCCTCGAACTCTCGGTGATCCTCCTACCTCTGCCTCCCGAGTGCTGGGATTAAAGGCGTGTGCCACCACACCCACAATGACTCCACCTTTCCATCCAGTCTTGGAGGTGCAGGAGCATGGGGCACTGACTTCATTTTTGTCCTGATCAGATGTGTGGGGGACAGCTGCATACTGATAAGTTAGTTTTGAGATGACTTTTTGATCTGTCTTAAGACTATAGAAGCCAGCAGAGAGAGCAAAGAAACCTCCTTTCTCTTCACAACAATGGGAATAAGGCAGATAGAAAAACACCCATTGATGTGTGATTTACAGTCATATTGGTCATGGGACCAAAACTCTTCTGGGCTGAGGGGCTGGGAGAGGAAATTAGTGTTCAAATGGAAACTTGGGACAAGTGCCACTTGAGAGAACTGTGTCATGGAGAACCAGAACAGGTAATATGTTCAGCAAGTTTCCTATCTGCCAGGCCAGTCTTAGGCAAGACCTTAGTGGTCCAACAAACTGCATTGTTTGCAGACTGTTCTATTCATGTTCATTTCCTGCCATTTGCTAAACATTCTAATACTGCCTCTATGAAATTAAATGAGATAATATTTGATCAAACCTTGCATGAGGGGGCTGGAAAGATGGCTCAGTGGTTAAGGCATTTGCCAGCAGAGCCTAAGGACCCAGGTTCAGATTCCCCAGTACCCACATAAAGCCAGATGCACAAGGGGGCGCATGCATCTGTAGCACTCTCTCTCTCTCTCTTTTCCTCTGGTTAGCTGCAATTGTATGAGAGATTACTACAATTAAGATTGGGCCAGTTGATCTGCACTGGGACAAAAGAAAGAATGCAGTCTTTTGAAGGGGCCTGAATGCTGAAGGAATGTTCTGTTCTTTAAAGTCTGCTTCATTACCCCCTTGATTAACAAACTGGCACCTCACCTAGTATTATGGAGTATAACAAATGCAGGAAAGAGAGGGTCATTGAACTTGCAACATGGTCTTGTGTTTTGAAAATGGTCATGGGCAGTGTGAAGCAGGTTTGCTGGATGCCTGCATGGAGACCCGATGGAGCTATGAGGATGAACCGTGGGTTGCAATGGGGACCCAGTGGAGACAGCAGGACTATGAGATAACTGCTAAGAAAAGCTGCCAGCACCAGATGAAGTTTTCTGGGACTGTGAGTAGTTGAGCTGGAGAGACAGAATTGGAACTCCAGAGACTTGTTGCTGGTTAGAATTATCAGACTTGGAGACTTGACACTGACTAGAATTGTTGGACTTGGAGCTACAGAGTTTGATGTTTGCCCTGGTTGTTTTAAATCTTGTATTGGTTGAGTATTTCTTTGCTGTGCCCAATGCCATCTTTTGCAGTGTGAATGTTTATTCTGTGCCATTATGTTGTTTGGTTTTTTTTTTTTTTTTGGTATTATGGCTCAATTAAAAGATCTTGGATTATGGGGATGTTTGAACATCATTTGGATTGATTAAAAGGACAAAAACAAAATATAAAAAACCATGAAAACCATGGCAGGCTGGAGAGATGGCTTAGTGGTTAAGGTATTTGCCTACAAAGCCAAAGACTCCTAGTTCGATTCTCCAGGACCCACGTAACCAGATGCACAAGGGGGTGCATGCATTTGGAGTTTGTTTGCAGTGGCTGGAGGCCCTGGCATGCCCATTTTCTCCCTCTCTCTGTCTCTTTCTCTCTCCTAAATAAATAAATAAATAAATAAATAAATAAATAAAATTTATTTAAAAAAACATGGCAACTTTTATCGTCAGACTGAATACATTGCATTTTACATCATGTATGGTTATCAGTTTATGGGGGCCAGGGGCAGAATGTGGTGGTTTGATTCAAGCGTCCCCCATAAACTTAGGTGTCCTGAATGCTAGGTCCCCAGCTAATGGAAAATTGGGAATTAATGCCTCCTGGAGACAGTGTATTGTTGGGGATGGGCTTATGGGTATTATAGACAATTTCCCCTTGCCAGTGTTTGGCACACTCTCCTGTTACTGTTGTCCATCTGATGTTGGCCAGGAGGTGATGTCCACCCTCTCTCTGCTCATGCCATCATTTTCCCCTGTCATAGAACTTCCCCTTGAGTCTATAAGCCAAAATAAGCCTTTTTTTTTTTTTTCTCACAAGCTGCTCTTGGTTGGGTGTTTTCTGCCAGCAATGTGAAACTGACTGTAACACCTATCCACTTCCCTAGTTGGAAATGTCTTACAGCCATCAGTGTGCTAGGATGCACATAACGCAACATGCTCAGAAGTGTACCAGGCATTGGGGATGTGGTTCAGAGGTACCGGGCTTGCCTAGCATGTGTGAAGCCCTGGTGGGTTCAATGGAAGAAAGGGCAAAAAGAAAAGAGAACATTGTCTTGAAAACAAATTACAAACACAAGAAAAGATTACACACTACTTCTCTAATTCCTCAGAACTCCCTCCCCTCCCACATCTTATTTGGCATAACAAGGAACAGGCAATGTGAAGACAAAATGTAGAGAATGGAGCCTACATTGTTCTGAAAGATTCCCCACTCCAAACTGTTAAGAATGCCATATGTTAACTTTTCAAATTGTAACTAATAAGTACTTGATAACATCAGAAATTCTGACCTACAAAAATGTTCTAAAAGCTTTATTTTTCATTAGAAATGTATATTTTAACAAGTCTTTTTAAAATCATTTTTGAGCCGAGCGTGGTGGTGCACGCCTTTAATCCCAGCACTTGGGAGGCAGAGAGGAGGATCACCGTGAGTTCGAGGCCACCCTGAGAATACAGAGTGAATTCCAGGTCAGCCTGGGCTGAATGAGACCCTACCTCGAAAAACCAAAAAAAATAAAAAATAAAAAATAATAAAAAATAAATAAAATTATTTTCGAGGTGCTATGTTAATTGTAGGTGGAAACATCAAATATGGAACAAGTTAAAAAAAACTTAACTCATTCACAGTACACACAATTTTAGTGAAAATAAAGACAAAAATAAAACTTTCATAAAATAAGAGGATTTTTTTTTTCTTTTGAGGTAGGGTCTCACTATAGCCCAAGCTGACCTAGAACTCACTCAATAGTCCCAGGCTGGCCCTAAATACACTGTTCCTCTTAACCTCTTCCTCCCAAGTGCTGGGATTAAAGGTGTGTGCCACCACGTCAGGCCAAGACTGTTATTGTTTAACATTGAGCACTTTAATATATGAACATACTGCACATTGGTCACATTGCCTCTCCCCTGCCCACATTCCAGAGAGCCCTCCATGGGGTTATCCATAATCACTGTGGTGTCAGTCTTGGTGGGGCCGGGCAGGACAATGTCTCAGAGCGTATCTTCCCACCCTATGGTCAGTAATATTCTTTCTGCCCACGCTTCCACAATGTTTCCCGAGGACTGGAGGGAGTGTTACACGTCTGCTTTAACTTTAGGTTGTGTTCTATTGGCCATGTAGGAAATGAAGTGTCTCCTGCTCTGCCTGAAGAAGCACTCCACCTAGTGGTCTTTTATTGGAGTCAAAACAAAGTTAAAATAATAATAAAAAAACCAAAAACAAATCCCAGCACTCTGGAGGCAGAGGTAGGAGGATCGTCGTGAGTTAGAGGCCACCCTGAGACTACATAATTAATTCCAGGTCAGCCTGGACCACAGTGAAACCCTACCTTGAAAAACCAAAAAAAAAAAAAAAAAATAAAATAATAAAAAAACCCCCAAAACTCCTGGTTCAAAGAGCACACCCACAGAGGAAATTCTTTACCAAATCAACACCTTTGGTGTTAAAATGATTTGAAAAGAATCCACTAGTTTTGTCAATTCTAAATAGCCGAAAGTGTATACATCTTAAAAAGTAAGTTTTTTTTTTTTTTTTTTTTTGGAGAGTCAGAGAGAGAGAGAGAGAGAGAGGGAGGGAGGGAGGGAGGGAGGGAGGGAGGAAGAATGGGCGTGCCAGCGGCCTCTCAGCCACTGTGAATGAACTCCGGACATGTGCGCCCCCTTGTGGACAAATGCAGCATTAAGCCCTTGCATCACTTGTGTCTGGCTAAACGTGGGTCCTGGGGAATTGAACGAGCGTTCTTAGGCTTAGCAGGCAGGTGTCTTAACCGCTAAGCCATCTCTCCAGCCCAAAAAGTTAAGGTTTAAATGTCCAAAGATACTCATCCTTCATTAAATCTGCTAAGATTTAACTCAATTTTTTTCACTCAAATAAATTTAGAGCCAAATGATACTAAGGTGCTGAAATCTAATCTGAAAGTGAGTGTCCATTATGTCTTTGGTACTATGCTAGAGACCCAACACATCACTGAACAAAAACAAATATAACTATCTTATTTCAAATGTACTGATGTTTTCTAAGGGGTGGGTGTCAGTAAATATTGGGAAACTGGATAAATAGCTTAGTGGATAAGGCACTTGCCTGCAAAGCCAAAGGACCCAGGTTTGATTTCCCAGGACCCATGTAAAGCCAGATGCACAAGATGGTGCATGCATCATCTGGAGTTTGTTTTTTTAAAAAAAGTCATTTCTGAAATGTCAACCCATTACTGTTATAACTATTTTTATGAGTTAGCTTATCAAAACAAAATATATATTTTTGACATTTAGTAGAGATCCATCCATTTTCTTCTTGAACACCTATTACAGTTCACAAAATTCTACCTTTTTATGTAGCAGCTGGCCACCCTGGGATTGCCTGGGAAACTTACAGGGAAGACATCAAGCACTAACCAGGTTACATCCCAGAACATTCACTGCCTGCAAAGCAGGGCACACATAGTCCTACAGGAGCCCCGTGAGACACCTGCTCTAGTATCTCCAAGCCAACTTCCTTCACTGCTCTGCGTCCTATTTTAAAGGAAGGCTTGGGCCTGGGTGTGGTGGCTTACACCTTTAATATTAGCACTTGGGAGGCAGAGGTAGGAGAGTTGCTGTGAGTTCAAGGCCACCCTGATACTACAAGTGAATTCCAGGTCAGCCTGAGCTAGAGCGAGACCCTCCCTTAAAAAAATAAATAAACAAAATAAAACAAAAAAATAAAGTAAGGCTTGCTGAAGGCAGCCTCAGGTTTTGGTGGCTGTCACTAAAATGGTTTTCAACCATCAGTGGTGTTGGGCACTTTTATTTGGAAGTGGGAGTCATAATGACTAGAATTAACTGATAATTACCAAGAATGGGAAATGATTCTTGCAATGGAATGACAATCTTTTTCCATGAAGAAATGTCACACCTTCAGGCTGTTAGTGCCAGTCCACAGTAAGCAGTTAGTACAGAAAAAGACACAAACTTCACTTTAGTCATGTATTTTATTTTTTACTAGAGAAATTCAGGTATTAGTATTAGGTTATACAAAAAATATTTACATGCTGCAAGAAACATTTCAGTGAAACTACCCTGGAAAATACAAAAACTTAACAGCTGTTTGGATTTGATTCAAGAAGCTACTACAGGCAAATGGAAGGAAGGTATCTATTTCAGTACTTAACATATCAGTTCTGAGAACAAGAAGATAATCTGTAATCAGAATATTTTAATATCCTATTCATAATTTCTTTTCAAAAGGCATACTTTAAAATTTTAAACCAAAGAAAGTATTGTTCAAACTGACTTAATAATGCCTCACTTACAGAATGTAGTCATCTCAGGGAAATTAAATGTTTCAGACCCAAGAGTATCCTTCAAGAGCAGTGGTTCTCAAACCTTGGCAACCATTAGAATTTCTTGGAGGAGGTTTATTAAAATAAAGATTGCTGACCCACCTCCAAGTTTCTGACAAATATCCAGGTAAATCTGATACTGGTTTGACTACTGTGAGAATTAGTCAGCTTTAACAACTTGTCTCTAAATTCAAGTTAACAATGTCATATAAATATAGAAAATTTCAGATATGAGTTCACCCAACCTTTACCTTTAGACTCTCAAAATGTAAATAGAAAAGAACATAAAACTTATTTATGTTGATCCACAATGATCCCCATAAACTCAAAGGGTAGCTACAGGGGCACTCTAGTAAGTTTGATAATCTGACTATATAAAAACATTTATTGACACAATATACAGCTGCTACTAGCCTATGGGGACCTTGGTCCTTTCCTCTTCATACTTCTTCTCCATGGCAATCCATCAAGAAATCATGAGTGCTGTGATCAGAACAAGCATTCGAACAATTATAAATTACACACAAATATTCACAGTGAATTCTCTCACTCAAAACTAAGACTCAGGAACTTCTTCATCAGGGCAGCAGTAATACTCCACAAAACATATCTGTCCATCTTCATTTCTAATCATATACTGTAGGGAGAGGAATCCTCGATTATCAGTCCGAATAGAGACCTTACAAGATAAGACTAAGGCCTTTGTGGAGGAAATCTTGTTCTGGAAAGGAGGAATAAAAAGCTGTTAAAGGGTCTTGTATCTGGAAAAGGTCTCAGGGTGTCCTTGAACTCACAGCGATCCTCCTACCTCTGCCTCCCGAGTGCTGGGATTAAAGGCGTGCGCCACCACGCCCGGCTTAAAAGCTGTTATTTGGATACAATGCAGTGCTTATAACTCCAAATAAAAGATAAAAAATAGCCAACAACTACTAAGTAGCAAATATAAGAAAAAAACTCAAATACTTCTGCTCAATTTTGTTACCAGCCCACTTCCCTAAGTAAATCTATCACCCAACTATTCTTTTTTTCTTTTTGATTTTTCTAGGTAGGGTCTTGCTCTAGCCCAAACTGACCTGGAATTAGTCTCAGGCTACCTCAAATTCACAGAGAATCCTACCTCAGCCTTCCGAATGCTGGGATTAAAGGCATGTGCCACCATGCCTGGCAGAGAGTGAGAGAAAGAGAGAGAGAAAGCACCAGGGCTTCTAGCCACTGCAAACAAATTCCAGATGTATGCACCACTGTGTATCTGGCTTTATGTAGGTTCTGGGGAATCGAACTCTGGTTGTTAGGCTTTATAGGAAAGACAGAGCCTTAATTGCTAAGCCATCTCTAGAGCCCCTATTCTTTTTTTTGTTTTGTTTTTTTTTTTTTTTTTTTGAGGTAGGGTCTTGCTCTAGCCCAGGCTGACCTGGAATTCACTATGTAGTCTCAGCGTGGCCTCAAACTCACGGCAGTCCACCTACCTCTGCTTCCCAAGTGCTGGGATTAAAGGAATGCGCCACACACCTGGCCCCTATTCATTTTTTAAAATGCTATGTATTTTAGTAGATTGTCTTTTTTAATTTAAATGGAAATGTAATATTTAACTTATCTTTATCACCAATGGCAACCTTTATATTAAGAACATGTTCAAGGAGGCCACAGAAGCCCCTAAGACAATATAGGCTAAGCTCATCCCTAAGACAATATAGGCTAGGAGGAGCTCTAGGCCATCAAAACAGGTGATGAGACTCTACCTGCAAAACCAAAAAAAAAAAAAAAAAAAAAAAAACTAAGTCTGTACTGCCAGAAACCTCACACACTTCAGTTTCAAGACAGAGAATCAAGCTGGAACTGAGCTGTAAGCTTCTTCCCTGCTGGCTAGCTCTCACACTGCCACAGGTTTTAGGTTGGCTGCTGGAGGAGAAAAGTTATCAACAGTCTTACTCAGATGTGGACCATGTGTGCTCAACTAACCCACCAGGCAACATGTGCCTCAGTAGTTGAACGCCTGTTATGGAGGTCACCAACCACTTTCTGGTTGAATCCAGGGCCTATTCTACAGCAGGGAAGTCTTGTCTGGTTCGGTAAACCTGGTCCCAATCCTGTGAGTGGGGAAGCCATAGGTCCTAGGGGGAACTTACTATGTTGTTACAGTAAATGAACAGGCGTTCCAACTGCCTCCTAAATATTTATGTTTAGTCCTAGAGATTAGTGCTGCTCTCCGTCACAAAGCGTGTTTTTGCAATGGGCACAAGTTAATGCAAAGATGCATAGTTAGCAATAGTGCTGAGCATAAGTAAGTATGAACTCAACCCTAAAGGGACTTCTGTATCACCCTTTCCAAAGTTCAAGGACCACGGGGAAGAAGGGGCAAAAGAATGTGAGAGTGGGAGGATGAAGAAGAGTGCCGTGGAATGCTGTCTTCTGGACATGGCAAGGTCCTTACACTCACAAACTCACGGCAGTTGGGTTTCCTACTCAAACATTCCATCGTGAATGAAGGGGTGGCTCATGAAACCCCACTCCCCATGAGGAGCCACTGACAATGGTTGCTAGGGGAAAGGCCATGTTCATTAGTGGTGCAGCCATTGGTAAGTAAATATAACCCCTCACTCATGAAAGCAACCATAATTTAACTCAGTGGGTCACCGAACAGTAACAACAAAAACCAAACAAACAGGAAAGGAGGAAGGGAATGAGTTGGGCTTGAGGTTGAGTGGGAGCAGAAATAAGCAATGGTAATGGGGGTGAATATGATCACAATACATGATCTACATTATATACATGTGTGAAATTGTAAAAAAATAAGTAAATGAAATAAACAACTGACCTGTTGACTTGGGTCTCATTACAGTGAAATGCTTCCACCAAATCAGAATCTTTGGGATAGTCAAGGTGGGAGCTCCCTGCATTTCCAAAGGTAGATAACCTATAGTTGAAAAGGAGCAGCTCATTCATTAATTGGTTTAACAATAAGCAAGATTAGGTTCCAAGCTTAAGAAGCTCATTCTGGTGGGTGAAACACACATATTTAAAAATTTGGTCATAACATACTTTATTTGGTTGCCTGGGCGTCTTTATGGCTAGCCTGAAGCTCACTATATAGCCCAAGCTGGCCTTGAACTCACGATGCCCTTGCCTCCATCTCCAGGATGCTGGGATTATAGGAGCAGAGGGCAGCTAGCAACTGATCAACAGCTTGGAAGAAAATGGGCCCACCAGCCCACACACATGTACACTCTATCGTCTGTACACTCTGATGGTGCTTCTTCCTCACCCTTGACCTAGAAATATACAGCAGAGAATTGACACACATCAAAGACATGTACCAAGTCAACTGTGAGCCCTCAGTCCTGTTCCCAATATTTACTGCCGTGCCATTTACAAGCAGGGTGTGTGCGTGTGTGCACATTTGTGTATGCATGTTTACATGTGTGGGTACACATATGTGCAGGGCTCAGGTCAACATTGGGGTGGTCTTTTTCAATTATTCACCTTATTTTAAAAATTATTTTTTATTTATTTTTGGAGAGAGAGACAGAGATAGACAGACAGACAGGGAGAAGGAGACAGAAATGGGTGCGCCAGCAGTCTCTCAGCTGCTGTAAATGAAATCCAGATGTGTGTGTCCCCTTGTGGGCAAGTGCGGCATTGCACCCTTGCCTCACTTTGCATCTGGCTAAACGTGGGACCTGGAGATTGGAACTGCTGGACATTGGAACTAGCATTCTTAGGCTTAGCAGGCAAGGCGCCTTAGCCACTAAGCCATCTCTCCAGCCCTATTCACCTTATTTTTTGAGACAGGGCCCAACAATGAACCCAGAGCTCACTGAATGAGCTGGACTGACTAGCCAAGCAAGCCCCAGGGATCTCCTAACTCCATCTCCACAGCACTGGGATTGAATGCATATGATTCCATGAGCAGCTTTTACGTGGGTGCTAGGAATCTGAACTCAGGACCTCATGCTTATAGAGCAAGCATGTTACCCACATACCCATTATGCTTTTCAATTAGACTTTACTATATGGATTTCCTGTATCTTAGACTCTAATTCGAAAAAAATTGGGTCAAAATATAAGGAGGCCTTGACAGTTTTAAAGTTGAATTCCTGCTGAAAACTGCCTCTCTTAGGAAGCTAACCTTGTTCAATCCTGCCTGAGGACTCATGTACTATTTCTCCAAGTACTTATAAGTATTACTCTGGTACTTAATGGTTTGAAATCTTGTTCCTTTTGTGTGTTTCCTATTTTTTTCTTCAGCTTAATTTTAAGGTTTTTCTTTTCAGTACCAACAAGACAGATATGCACACAGTAGATGATCGATGGCTACTACGTAAATAAACCAGCTATGGGCAATACCTACTTCCTTTTGTATCTTGAACTGTTATAGATACCTTATAATATGAACATGTTTTCCAAATGTTTAAATCCATTTTCCTCATTATGTAACCTGATCTGTTTCAGTACATAATACAACAATGAAAATACAGGTTTCTGGATTAGAAAACTGGGCTTCTCATCTGCAAGCCAACACTACTTAATATAAAATGCTAAGTGGTTTGTCACTCTTCCTACACTTTGTTTCCTATGTCTTGTTCTATAAAATTATGAGGCAACCAATGGCTGTTCAAAGTTCTGAAATTGTAGGAACAAAGCAAATAAAAATTTGGCCACTCAAGCAAGTGTTCAAGTGGACAATTGGACCCATATAACTATAACTGTTCTCAGGTACCTGAAATAGGGTTTATTAGGAGACACGGTGATCTGTAGGACTTCACTTGTCATGTCCAACTCAGAAAATGCTTCCCGGAGTCCCTCTGACTGCAGGATAATTTTATTGGTAACATTGGTGCTGCAGAAATCAAAATCCAGAGTCTCCTCAGGCTCTTGAGTGTTAATTTTGCAAACTGTCAGCACTCCTCCTTCCTCCAGAAACAACATCAGAGGGTGACCATAACCTTGGTAACACATCCGAAGTGCAGTTAATGTCCCTGTAATACAAAGAAGCCAGACTAGGTTTAGCTTTATGGTTCTGGGGTTGCTTTTCCAAATGACATAAACAAGTTGTTCTGCCAAACGCCTAACATATGCATATATGTACACATAGGTACATATGTAACTTCTTATCCATTACAATCCCCCAAATCACTGCAGAATAAAATGTAATATACTTGCTGAAATTATTTCTGCTTGTGAAAAATTTCTCAGAAATAGGTTCATTGATTTTATACACACACATATATATGTATACACATACACCATTTCAGGATGGAATATCTACATGGATTAACATGGCAAAAAAAAAATTGTAGCAAACAGGCTCTGCTGTTTCTTGAAGGTTCACTCTGTAACAATGGCCTTCTTTGACAATGTCTGTAATGTCAGTGTAGTCACTGTAAGGTTACTTCCAACTTCTACTAGAAGACAGGATTTCTATCTTTTCAGATTTTAAACCAAACTTGGAACAAGAGGGTTGCTACACTTCAAACCACTAGGGGAAGAATACTTGACACTGTAGCTCCTTCTCCTTACTAGTTGGAGAGCCAAAGCAAGGGACTGGGGAACTCATAGCCTTTCCTGCATTAGACAATGCATAACTAGGTCTGGGGAGCTGACAGGCAATCCTAGCCTGAGGCAAGAGAATCCCTACAAGTTCCCAGTCAGCCAGGACTTCACAGTGTGGTAGGGCACAGTTGTTATGCCAACACTCAGAAAGCTGAGACAGGAGCAGTAAGTTCAAGGCCACACTGTCTTTAAAAACAAGGGCTGGAGAGATGATTTAGCAGTTAAGGCACTGCCTGCAAAGCTAAAGGATCCAGGTGCACAATGTGGCACATGCGTCTGGGGTTCATTTGCACTGGCTAGAGGCCCTGGTGCGCCCATTCTCTCTCTCTGCCTCTCTCTCAAATAAATATATGAAACAAACAAACAACCTAACAGTGAAGCTGTCAGTGCATAGTTAATTTTCTAGAGAATCATAATTGAATTTCCTTTAGCTGATATTCAGGTTAATTTCCTATGAAATAAAATCCTATACTGGAGATTCTTTGCACTTTTGTGCTGAGAACAATTAAATTTCCTCATTCTTAAAATAATCCCAAAGCAAATAAAAGCTATACTTTGAAGGAACTATTTGAAAACAGGCATAATTTATAATCTTATAATAACATTTTTTTTTTTATTTTAGTAAATACATTTTGAACACAAACTGGAAGTCAGAAAAATTGATTCCTATATCTCTCTACTACTAGGTAGCTATCTAATTCTGGGCAAGTTAGAGAAAATGTAATCAAAATATATTTCTCAATGTTTAAGATATTCATTGTTGGGCATTGCTAAAAACGGGCTGGGATTGTGAGGAAGCTGGCCTGAACTGTTGGACACAGCTGGGGACCTTGGTTTGTGGGGGTTGCAGCTGGCCTTATCGTCAGGAACCTACCCTGGTGACAGTGACTGGCCTTCCCTGCTCTCAGGCAAGGTTGTATGTGCCCTGTCATCACCCACAGTGGGCAGAACTGGCGGGCCCTCCCCCCTTAATCCCAAAAGCATCTGACAGTTCCATAGTCAGGTTTTGCCCTTCTTCCACAGTTCCTGACCTTGTGGCTAGCTGCCCAAGAGAACCTTACATGGCTGAAGTCCCAAAGCTTTTCCTGCCTCTTCTGTTATCTTTCTCACAGCTCCTCCCTTACAACTCTGAAGTCATGTTCCCGCCACTATCTCCCTTGCACCTCTGCCTTTCAACCAATTAGATAGCAACCCATAAACTATGTATCCAATCGCCATATAGTATGTGCCTTCTCAATCTTTCTCAAGCGTTTATAAACCCACTCCCCTTTTGAATAAACGAGTGCTGTCCAAGGGTCTCCCAGGTGTTATTTGCCCTTCACACTCACCCGCTCCAGGACCCTGCTTCTTCCCCCCAACGCCTCCTGCGCCTGGGACGTCGGTGGCCAACGACCCCGAGGGACAGCGAGGACCCACGATTTATGACTATTCAAAATCATCTTTGATTTCAAATTTAAAATCCTGGAAGCCTTGCAAATTAAGAATGCAAACAGCTTAACAAATATGAAAGAAACTATAAACACACATTCAATTAATAGTTCAAACATTTATGGCCAATGGGGGCAGAATTAATTGGCAATTAATTTCTAAAAAAAAAAAATCAGTCCAGCGAGGTGGCGCACACCTTTAATCCCAGCACTTGGGAGGCAGAGGTAGGAAGATCGCCATGAGTTTGAGGCCACCCTGAGACTACATAGTGAATTCCAGGTCAGGTCAGCCTGAGCTAGAGCCCCTATCTTGAAAAAAACAAAAACAAACAAACAAAAAGGTAGTTTCACTTAGCCCACGCTTACCTGGAATTCCCTATGTAGTTTCAGGGTGGGCTTAAATTCATGGTGATCCTCCTACCTCTGTCTCCCAAGTGCTGGGATTAAAGGCGTGTGCCACCACATCTGGCTAAAAAAATCTTGACTGACATGAGGATGTAGCTCAGTTGGTAATGTGCTTATCTAACAAGCATGAAAGCTCTAGAGTGGAGGTAGAATAATCAGGAATCTAAGGCCAACTTCAAGTACATATTGAGTTTGAAGCGAGTGTTGGCTAACATAAGACCTTGTCTCAAAAAGAAAACTCAATCCTCCCAAAGCCCCCGAAATGTTTACATCATAGAGAGCTTCCTATATTTTTCTGACCATTCAGGATAATGAGTATTTTTATATATGCCTTTATAGTGACAATAAAATGGTTCACCTGGCATAGGACTTGATCCAAAAATAGATAAACAGTCCAAAAGGACAGTTAAATTAATTCGAAAAGTAACAGACTCTTCCTGAACCATAAATTCTTGAAACACTTCAGCCTGAGAAAAAAAGCAAAGATGAAAGTGGGCCATATTAAAAAAATGAAAATTCACTCTAGATTTCATTGCTTTAAAAATATCAATACTGTGTCAACACCATGAGAATAATTTCTGATTTCCAAGCAGGACATGTTAGTTTTGCAACTATTATTTAACAGAAAACTACTCAACACTTTCATAGTTAAAGATTTTACACTGATGTAGAGGCCCTCTTGGATCTAAACCTTTCACCCCGCTGGGCACATTGGTGCACACCTTTAATCCCAGCACTCGGGAGGCAGAGGTAGGAGGATTGCCAAGAATTTGAGGCCACCCTGGGACTAGATAGTGAATTTCAGGTCAGGCTGAGTTAGAGTGAGACCCTACCTCGAAAAACAAAAACAAGCAAAAAAATTAAAATTAAACCTATCACTCCTGTGAGGTTTCTTGGCCTTGTTTTTTTTTTTTTTTTTTTTTTGGTGGGGGAGTGTTGAGATAGGGTCTTGCTCTCTAGCCCAGGAGCAGGTCAGAATTCACTGTGTAGTCTCAGAGTGGCCTCATACTCATGCCAATCTTCTACCTCAGCCTCCCGAGTGCTAGGATTAAAGGCGTGCACCACCAGGCCCAGCTATGCCTCCTTTTTCTGCCCATCAGCATAGCTAGTCACTTGAAAAGACAATTAATGATGCTTGCGTGAGACTAGTTCTCAATTCAAGACAAAACCCATTTTATTCCTCCATCTTTGAGGTCATAGTGTGTACAAATGTCCAAAACTATGCTGTGTTGAATGCTGAAAGCCTTTCTAAAATCACATAAATACTACTTTGTAAGGATATGTCTCTATTATGGCCAATAGGAAGAAAAAACATGTTTAATAAAAGGATGTAAATACGCATTCTGGGTTCTTGTCTTAACTCAGATATTTACCTGCTGTAAGACAAACCTTGCTGTGTTCCTACACATGTAAAATGGGAATTAGCCCATCTTCTAGGCATACTATGAGGATTAAGAGTTTTAACACTAAAAAGTGGGTTTATAGCCTTAATAAATTTTGGTCACTATTTTCTGTTTATGATGAGTAAAGAATTACTGAGACAGAAAATCAAAGATGTTTTGTTCTGTAACAAATTGTCAAACAAGACCTTCCAAATTCATTCAACTTGGGGAAAACATCTGTGACAGGCTTCGAGGTGACCGCCATACCTGAATAAAAGCATTTGCTTGCACACATTTTGCATTTTCCACTGTCACCTTGAGTCCATTTTTGGTTGCAAAACACGTGGCATGTTCTCTGAAATGAATGGCTTTCAAGATGGTGGAGAGATTCCTAACGTTGTCAAGGCTGGCCACTAAGCTGTACTCATCACCGTCGTCTTCAGTCGGCTGGGTTAGCAGAGGCATGGTCCAGAGGGAAGGTCCTGCTTCTGGGGCCAACACCTGCTTCTCCCAGAGATCACTGGCCACCTGAGAGATTCAACAACAAATACTCTTAAGCAGTGCAGGCAATCATTTAGCTCTTTGGTTGGACATTTACTCAGGAGTTAGGTGCTGGATCATCACACAAGACTTTCCCTAAGTGGCCTCCCGGGTTGTTTTAATTAAAGAAACGAAATCCACAGGCTATAAGAGGATGACATTTAGGTTTTTATTATAGAGTTTAAGGCACAGAAGCAGGAGGGTGTCCCCCAGGGACGGGAACACCCGCCTGGTGACTCTGACTTACTGGATGGGGGCTGAGCCAATCAGTGCAGGGCCCATGCCAGATCCCCAAGGGGCTTCTAGGAAAGGGAGCAAGCTAGGAAGAACTATGAGCAGACCCTTGTTCAGACACGTCTGGCCGAGGACTCGCGGTTAGAGGCTCAAAGACACTGCTCAGTTGACTTTGGGGGGGCCTTGAACCCCGAACTGTCTCAGCAGGCCGAGGGTGACGTCACCCGAGCCCAGGCGCAGGCCGAAGGAGCCCCACTTCCGCCCGGTGTACACGGTCCCTTACGTGGAGCGAAACGACTTCTCTTCTCTCGCAACGCTACGCCTTCCTCGTGTTCGGTGTCTGGGGACAGACACGCATTTTCACACGGTGGCTCATGTCGTCCAGAGCCTCCCCGCGCCTCCAGCGGCCCGAGTCCTCCGGTTCCTCCCCCAACTTACCGGCCCACCGCCTAAGGAAAGGAGCCCGGGACCGCGGGGACGGAAAGCCGGAGGGCTCCTTCCAGGCAAGTCCCGGGAGAAACGAGCTGCACTGCGCACGCTCTGGCCGCTCGCGCCAATTCCATTCAGATTGGCCCGCCCCTTCAGGAACACCGCCCCCCGTCACCACCGAGCCGCTGACGGGCTAGAGAGGCGCGCGTGCGGCGCTCCGAGACCGGAAATAGAGGCCATAGAGCTGCACGACACTCTGGCCGCCTCGCCAGAGAGATCCGGGAGAAAGAGGAGCGCACGGCGCCGCCGGAAGTACCGCCCCCAGCTGAGACAGCGAAGCAAGATGGCAGCGACTAAGAGGAAACGGCGTGGTGGGCCGGCGATAGCGGCCAAGAAGCTGAAAAGAAGCCGAAAAGATGCCGGGCAGCCAACTAAATCCCCCGCCGTGGCAAAAGATGTGGAAGAAGAGGAGAAAGACCGTATCCCGGGCCCCGTTTGCAAGGTAATGGGTTACTCTGGCGGTCCCCCGTTGCAATCGGCCGTGGACGAGTTAACCGGACTACAGCTCTGCTTGACTTCCGAGCGGCCATCGCGGTCCCTCTTGACCCGGGCAGCGCTGCCGGTACATTTCTTGTACGTGACCGCCTTCGGAGAACTGCAGTGTGTAGACTCTCACCCTAACCCAGTTCACGGGTGCCAAGCGCTTCGTGTTCGGCCTTCCAGTTTTTCGGGGTTCCCCCACCCCACCTTTCTGGGCAGTAGTGCATCTTCCGTCTCCTGCCATAGTCGTCCAGCGTCCCTCAGGGATCCTATGTGACTTTTGACTTCTGTGGTCCGGCCTTTCATTCAAGGGATAATGAAAATTACCCTCGGCGCAGTGAATTTTAGCTGTGGTGAACAAATGTGCCGTGCATTATTAACCAAGGTAGGCGTCCCCTGGCGTAGCATCGCAAAGGGGATAGGTTATCCGTGTAACCTCTTTCCAAAATGTGTCGTGGGCTGGAGGGATGGCTTAGCGGTTAAGGCGTTTGCCTGCAAAGCCAAAGGATCTAGGTTCGATTCCCCAGGACCCACGTTAGCCAGATGCACAAGGGGGTGCACGCGTCTGGAGTTTGTTTACAGTGGCTGGAGGCCCTGGCGTGCCCATCCTCACTCTCCCTCTCTCTTTCTCTGTCAAATAAATAAAATAAATTTAAAATATGTTTTTAGAAGGAAACCAAGAATCCATGGGGGAGGGATGGTGGGTTTTACTCAAAAGAAGGTGAGCGGAAGTTCTTGTTGAAGTTAACCGGCCATTCAACCGCAAACTTAAATCAAGTGGAATAAAGTGGAAACAAGGGTTTACTTTGATTTGTTAATGTCTGCATCCCTGTTATTAGCATAGTACTCTGGTGTTTAGCAGGTCATAAGTAAATGGCCCTGTGTGATGTGATGGCAAGCTCTGGGAAAAGAGAGGAATGAAAGATGTGTATAAATTCTTGTCTGCTTTAATAAAGTGACATCCTGTGCTGCTTTCTCACTTGGAAATTAAGAGGATGAAAGTTAACTTTTGTGAAAAATAAGCTGGACTGGTCTAGGGGTATGGCTCAGCGGTTAAAGATGATGGCTTGCAAAGCCTGAAGGCTCAAGTTTACTTCCCCAGTGCCCACATAAAGCCAGAGCACAAGGTGGTACATGCATCTGGAGTTCCATTTGTAGTGGCAGAAGGCCTGGCACATCCATTCTTTCTCCTTGCAAGTAGATAATAAGTAAAATAAGAAATAAGATGGGCTTATTAGATCTTCAGTAAATGTTGAGGTTCCCCCTCCTCCTTTAAGAAGCTGAAACAAACCTAGTAAAGCTGAAAAAACTGTAATCTTACACGATGCTACATCAAGGAAATACAGGAGAAAGAGATTGTTTTTATTTTAGAATGGTAAGGTAAGAAAACAAGGGACTTACTTAGCCTTTGAGGGATCTATCTTAAAGAAATGGTTTAATTTGATATTCAAAATGAGGGAAAGAAAAAGAATTCATCAGTGGTGTTATAGTGGGGAAATACTGAAAATCTAAAATAAATAGAGCCAGATTGGCTTACATGAAGGGTTAATATTGGGCAATAGTGATTTAAAAAGTGACAATGAAATTTAAAACCCAGCATTATAAAGTGCCTTTAACTGTTGAGCCATCTCTCTAACCCATGGATACATTTTTTTATTTTTTTCAAGGTAGAGTTTCATTATCCATTTAAAAACACACCACATACGTTCAGTGTGAAAATTTAAAATCTTTTAACATTGCTTTTTTCTTTAGGGCAAGTGGAGAAATAAGGAACGAATCCTCATATTTTCTTCCAGAGGAATCAGTTTCAGAACAAGACATTTAATGCAGGACTTAAGAATGTTGATGCCTCATTCTAAAGCAGGTACTTCTATATTGTACTTTAAATTTTTCCTTATAGACTTGCCTATTCTACATTAATGCTTATGTGCTCTTCGTTTGTTTAGCCTTGTCATGTAAAGAACCACAAATTGGTACAAAGTAACACATGTGTCTGGAGTTTGTTTCAAGTGGCTATAGGCCCTAGTGTGCCCATTTCTTTCTCTCTTTTTGCTAGGTGTGTTGGCATCTGCCTTTAATCCCAGCACTTGGGAGGCAGAAGTAAAAGTTTGAGGCCACCCTGAGATTACCTAGTGAATTCTAGGTCAGCCTGGGCTAGAGCCAGACCCTACCTTGAAAAACCAAAAGATAAAAAATGGCTTTCTTTGGCAACTGTCATTCAAAATTATAAAATTTGCTTAAGGTAGGTTTTTTTTTTCTTTCTTTCTTTATTTCTTCCGATGAAGGGTCTCACACTAGCACAGGAACCTGGCGCTCACTTTGTAGTCTGAGTCTGGCCTTGAAGCCACAGAGATCCTCCTACCTCAGCATATTAACTACTAGGGCTAAAGGAGTGTGCTACCATGCCCTACTTAAGATTTTCATTTTAGGGCTAGAGAGATGGCTCAGTTGTTAAGGCACTTGCCTATAAAGCCCAAGGGCCTGAGTTCTATTCCCCAGTACCCACATAAAGCTAAATGCACAAAGTGGCACATGCGTGTGGGGTTCCTTTGCAGTGACCAGATGCCCTAGCGCACTCGTGCTCACTCTGTGTCTTCTTTCAGATAAATTTAAAATAAAAAAAAAGATTTTACTTTTGGTTGTGCAGGCCTTTAATTCCAGCACTTGGGAGGCAGGTAGGAGGATTGCTGTGAGTTCAAGGCCACCCTGAGACTACATAGTGAATTCCAGGTCAGCCTGAGCTAGAGTGAGACCCTAACTTGAACCCTGCCCCCCCCCCAAAAAAAAAAGAAGACTGGAATGTAGGTCTGAGGTAGAGTGCTTGCCTAACACAAAACAATTTTATTTCTCTCTTTTTTTAAAAGTTAACTTTTTAATTTTTTTAAATTTAAGACAGAGACAGAAATGGGTACGCTAGGGCCTCCAGCCGCTGCAAACTCCAGATGCATGTGCCATCTTGTGCATCTGGCTTACATGAATCAAACCTGAGTCCTTTGGCTTTGCAGGCGAGTGCCTTAACTGCTAAACCATCCCTCCAACCCTATTTCTCTCTTTTTAAAATTTTTTTGGTTTTTCAAGGTAGGTTCTAAGTCTAGCCCAGGCTGACCTGGAATTTACTGTGTAGTCTCAGGATGGCCTTGAACTCATGGTAATCATCCTACCTCTTCCTCCTGAGTGCTGGGATTAAAGGCGTGCATCACCATGCACACGCTAATTTTTAAAGAAATTACCATTTTCAGGCAGAGAGAAAGAGAAAGGGTGTGCCATGACCTCTTGCCATAGTATACAAACTCCAAATGCATTTACCACTTTGTGCATCTGGCTTTACATGGGTACCGGGAATTCAAACCTGGGCCATGAAGCTTATAAGCAAGCATATTAGTCATGAAGCCATCTCTCCAGCCTCTTTTTCTTCATATATTTCTTTTGGGGACAGGTTCTCATGGTGTAGCTCAGCCTGGCCTCAAACTGAGAATCTCCTGCTTCAGGCTCCCAAATACTAGATTTATAGGTGTGTGCCACCACAAGATTTGGGTTTCCCAAGTGACTGTTTTGTTCAATTGGGCTCCTTGAACCTTTATTTTGTGTGAAGAGAGTTAGTATGGGTATGCCAGAGCCTCCTGTCACTGCAAACAAACTCCAGAGCATGTGGTACTTTGTGCATCAGGTTTTAAGTGGGTGCTGAGGATGGGCTGTCAGACTTTGCAGGCAAGTGCCTTTAAACACTGAGCCATCTCCCTACCCATCTTGTGTGAATTTCCAGTATTTGCAATAGATTGTAGCCCTCTGTATCCATGGGTTCACCTGGACAGATTTACCCAACAACAGACTGAAAATACTTAGGAAAGCAGTGGTGATGGTGCATGCTTGTAATTTCAGCCCTTGGGAGGTACAGGCAGGAGGATCAAAAGTTTAAGGTCAGCCTGGGCTACATGAGACTATGTCAAAAAGAAAAAATAAGGGATCCTTTTGTTCCACTTCACAAGTGGGTGTGTGGGTGTGTTCCTTTCTCATGTGGGCTTTTGCCTCCTTCCATTTTCTTCCACATGGCTGGAGCTCTCTGTGCTTCCTCTTCTTAATCTAGTAAGGACTCTCTAAGTCTTAAAAGAAAAGAGGAAAAAGAAATAGAAAAGGAAAACCCATTTAGGAAAAGTTGAGTGGAGTGCCTAACCCCTATAACTCTAGCATTTGAGAAGCTTAGGGCTGCTGTGAGTTTGTGCTCAGCCTGCACTATGTAGTGAGTTCGAAGTGAACCTGCTCTACAAAAAGAAAAGTAAAGAATTTCAGAAAAATACTGTGTCTTTGTGGAAAACAGGCAGCTTTTTTTTTTTTTTTGTCATTCCTTGTATAATACAGTATATATACCATTTGTGTTGTATTAGATGTAGAAAATCTAGAGTGATGTTTAGTGTATGCGTATATTATATGAAAATACTGTGGTATTTTGTATAATATTTTATTCAAAGGACTTGTGCACTCTTAAGATTTTGGTAAGGGTTCCTGCAGCTAATTGCAATTCCTTATTTTCTTTACATTTAAGAAGAATCAAGAGCTTGGGTCCTTTCAGGTCTGATCATTTTTAAGATTAATGGTAACATCCTTAAATGGTAATCATACCTAATTATTTTCTAGATAGCATATGTGATTTGATTGAAGTAGTTTTGAAACCTGTTAACTTTCTTTTTCTTTTTACAGATACTAAAATGGATCGTAAAGATAAATTATTTGTGATTAATGAGGTAATTAGTTAAGTATTTTGTGAATATTAAAGATGACTCATTTTAAAAATCATGTGGCAAGGCTGAAGTAATGGCTCAGTAGTTAAAAGTACTTGCTTGTAAAGCCTGACAGCCTGGGTTTGATTCCCTAGTACTTAGGAAAAGCCAGATACACAAAATGGTACATGCACCTAGAGTTTGTTTGCAGCGGCTGGAGGCCCTGGCGTGCCCATTCTTTTTCTTT
This sequence comes from Orientallactaga sibirica, assembly GCA_036365145.1. Classification (NCBI taxonomy): domain Eukaryota; kingdom Metazoa; phylum Chordata; class Mammalia; order Rodentia; family Dipodidae; genus Orientallactaga; species Orientallactaga sibirica. The sequence continues at coordinate 20,578,147 of JAEOAD010000005.1, forward strand.
CCTTTTCTCTCTTTGCTTGCACATACAATCATTTGTTGGCTTAAAAATTGTTTTATTAATGCTATTCAGATAAGTTTTATTAACTTCAATAATCTGTCAGATATCTTTTTCCCCATAATGTCTAGTACTGTGCATAATAGATGCTAATAAAAATTAACAACCAACATATGTAATATAAAATTTCAAAATTGTAAAATGTTATAAAATACACGTTGGAAAAAATTTTTTTTTTTCTTTCTTTTTTGAGAGAGATGGGGGGGAGGAAGACAGATAGAGATGGGAGCACCAGCAGCCTCTCAGCTGCTGTGAACCAAATCCAGATGTGTGCTCCCCCTTGTGGTCAAGTGCGGCATTGCGCCCTTGCATCACCTGGCTAAACATGGGACCTGGAGATTGGAACTAGCGTTCTTTTGGGTTAGGAGGCAGGCGCCTTAACCGCTAAGCCATCTCTCCAGCCCCACATTGGAAAAAATTTTAAAGTGGTACATTTGACATTGATTTTGTGTTATAAATTATTAATAGTTTAAATTTTCAGAGTATTTTTTGAAGATACTAAATTTATATCTTAAGCCATTTTATACTTATTTCAGAGAGAAAACATGGGTGCTCCATGGACTCTAGCCACTGCAAAAGAACTGTAGATGCATGGGCCACCTTGTGCATCTGGCTTTACTTGAGTAATGAGGAGTTGAACTCATGTCCTTATACTTTGCAGGCAAGCACCTTAACTGTTGAGCTGTCTCTCCAGCCCTCTAAAGCCAACTTTTCAAAATAGTTTTAAAGAGCGGGGCGAGGTAGCGCATATCTTTAATCCTAGCATGTGGGAGGCACAGGTAGAGGATCGCCATGAGTTCAAGGCTACCCTGAGAATACAGAGTGAATTCCAGGTCAGCCTGAGCCAGAGTGAAACCCTACCTTGAAAAACCACCAACGACAACCAAAAAATACTTTTAAGGGCTGGAGAGATGACTTGGCAGCTAAGGCATTTGCCTGCAAAGTCAAATGACCCAAGTTCAATTCCCCAGGACCCATGTAAGTCTGATGCACAAGGTGGCCCATGCATCTGGAGTTCTTTTGCAGTGGCTAGAGGCCCTGTGCACCCATATTCATATTCTCTCCTCCCTTCTACCCTCCCCATTCTCTCTCCTCCACTCTCTCAATTAAATAAAAATAATTTTGTTGTTGCTGTTTTTAGCTGGGTGTGGTGGTTCACGCCTTTAATCCCAGCACTTGGAGGCAGAGGTAGGAGGACTGCTGTGAGTTCAAAGCTGCCCTGAGATTACAGAGTGAATTTCAAGTCAGCCTGGACTTGAAACACCTTGAAAAAAAAAAAAAAAAAATTAAGTTTTAAAAGCCAGGTGTGATGGGGTATATGCCTTTCATCCCAACAGTTGGGAGACAAAGATAGGAGTCTTGCCATGAGTTCTAGGCTAGCCTGGGACTACAGAATGAGTGCCACATCAGTCTGGACTAGAATGAGAATCCTACCTTGAAAAAAAAAAACAATTACAAAAAATAGTTTTAAGATAATTCTCGTTGTTGAGAAGCTTCTTCATTTATTTGGCAGAAACTTGAACCTCTGCAGTAACGTGGCCTTATCCTACATGCTGTGGAAACTTTACCAGATACTCCCCTTTGTCATGGAGCTTATGTTCTGATAAGGGGACAGGCCATAAATAAGTTACAGTTTCAAGGAAGGATAAGAGAAATAAAGGAGGGTATGAGTTTTTCATATCCAAGCTGGAGTGGAAAGGCCTTGCAAAAGAACAGCTGTCAACCTAGGAGGAAACTCATGAAAGATCATTTCAGGTAGAGAAAGAGTGAGTGCAAAGGCCCAGATGTGCAAATTGTATTCATAAGAAAGTGCCCAAGATTGTTTCATTTGGCAAATTTAAGTTTATAAATACTGCTATAACAGAGCAGTTTATTTGTTTTTTTTTTTTGTTGTTGTTTTTTTGTTTTTAGAAGTATAGTCTTGCTATAGCCCAGGCTGACCTGGAATTCACTATGTAGTCTCAGGGTGGCCTTGAACTCATGATGATTCTCCTACCTCTGCTTTCCCAGACTGGGATTAAAGATGTGTACCACCACACCTGTCTAGGAGTTTATTCTTATAACTTGTTTTTCTAATGTTTGTTTTTGTGTGTTTCTTAAGTTGGCTTTGTAAATCTTTGAGACATGGATGTTTAGTTCACCTTAAAGTAGGTTGTACATACTTTCATTTTTCACCCATCCCTTAGTAATTTTACAGAAACAGGTCACCAATATAAATAAGGAAGAGAAATTTAAATCTTATGCAATTAAAGAACAAAAAATGTTAGGCTGGGCATGGTGGCACATGGTTTTAATCCCAGCTCTCGGGAAGCCAAGGTAAGAGGAGCACCATGAGTTCAAGGCCACCCTGAAACTACATAGTGAATTCCAGGTCAGCCTGGGCTAGAGTGAGACCCTACCTTGGAAAACAAAAAAGAAAAAAGTCAGAATAAATTAAAAATGTCTTTGGTTATCTGTGTAAAATATTCCTAAGTTTAATTAAGTTTAATTATCACATGGTATATGCCTAGAGCATTTATTTCCAGTCTTTATAGCTTGTATTTGGGACTGTGGTCAGAAGAGGTCTTAATAATTAGCAAGGTGACCAGTTAACTTTTAAAGTGCTAGGCCAGCTGGGGATGGGTACATGCCTATGATTTAGCACTTGGAGAGGGAAGGCGGGAAGATCAGGAGTTCCAAGGTCAGGCTGGGCTACATGATATCCTGTCTTTAATAAAACACACATACATACATACATACATACATACATACATACATACATACATACATACACACACACATACATACATGTAAAACAAAAGCTATACCAAAACAGTAAGGATAGGTATTTCTCCCAAAGAGGTACACAAAATATTAAGTTTACCTTGTGTAGAATATCCAAGAGAAAATCTAAAGCTAATTTTTGTAGCCTCGCTTAAATCTTTTTGGCAAAATCTAGTTATGAATTGCTGTGAATGACTTTTTAGTTCTCAGTTACACTATCTACTGCATTTTTGTGTGTTTTTTTTTTTAATTTAGGTGTGCGAAATGAAAAACTGCAATAAATGCATCTATTTTGAAGCTAAGAAAAAACAGGATCTCTATATGTGGTAAGATTGTATTAATAAAATTGGGTTGGGTTTGTTTAAATGTGCTTTTTGTTTGTACTTAAGTCAGTTCTGCTGTCCTTTTGATGTCATAGATGGCAAGCGTTGACTGTATTGTACCTTCTCACTGAACCACTCCTCTCCATGTATTTCAGGCTTTCAAATTCACCTCATGGTCCATCTGTCAAATTCCTTGTCCAAAATAGTAAGCGTGACTCTTTGTTTTTAATGAAAAAAATTAAACATTGTTTTGGGATAATTGTGGCAGTCAGTATTCTAACTATTTTGGTTTTGTTGCCATTTTTCTAGTTCATACCTTAGCTGAACTAAAGATGACTGGAAACTGTTTGAAAGGATCTCGTCCGCTTTTGTCATTTGACCCTGTAAGTTTTCCATCTGGTGTGTGAGGTCAACTTTTCTTTCTTTGCATGGTTGACATTAAATGGGTATAGTTGCCTACATAATTCTAGTCAAAATTTTTAAAAATCAAAATATTCTACTAATTTCAAATTATATGTGTATTTCATTTTTATAGGCTTTTGATGAATTGCCACATTATACTTTGTTAAAAGAACTCTTAATTCAGGTAAATGTCTTTCCTAGAAAGTATTTTTAGTAATGTAGATGTCTTCCTTTGGAATTTTGTTGACTTAGATATTAAAAACATAATAGTCCTGGAATAAAAACTAATACACACCTTTTTTTACTAGATTTTTAGTACACCACGGTATCATCCCAAAAGCCAACCATTTGTGGATCATGTCTTTACTTTCACCATTTTGGATAATAGGATATGGTTTCGGAACTTTCAGGTAAGCTTTACCTTAATTTTTATGTATGTGTTTAAATAAATTACATCCTATTACATAGGGTATTTGTAGACCCAGAAAGTAAATATAAGTTCTTTTGTTTTAAATAGCTTCATTTCCCTCCCGATACTTTCTACAAATAACTGCCTGCTGTCTCATACCTTAAGTAATCTGTACCTACTTCTTTTCATAGTTGTCAGCGATCAAGATAAGATTTCTAACGGGCTACTAGATACTTTATTTTATAATAGGAAATAGACTGGAAATCTATGGGGTAGTTAGGTTCCAGATTTATCTTAAGTCCTACAAAGAAGGAATAAAATGTGTTTCTCTTCAAATGTTAGAGTCCACTAGAGGATGAGATTGTATTAGGACTTAAAAAACATAAATGCTACCAAGGCATAATGAGTTATGACTTGACTCATTCAAGAGAAGGGATTCTAGATATCTTAAAGCAGGCAGTATAGATCTGTGTAAAACAGCAATGGAAAAGAACAAGAAGAAAAATATTTCAGACAGCATGGTTTGTAGGTGGTAGAATACTTGTAGTGGAGGTTGAACCTCTTATTTTCTGAAAGAAGATCTATCTTGACAATAATGTTAATACTTGTGAGAGAAACAAGGTTTCAAAAGAACACACTGAGCTGTGTGGTGGTGCACGCCTTTAATCCCAGCACTGGGGAGGCTAAGGTAGGAAGATTGCTATGAGTTTGAGGCCACCCTGAGACTATATAGTGAATTCCAGGTCAGCCTGGGCTACAGCGAGACTCTACTTTAAAAAAAAAAAAGAACACACTGAAGTAAACACTTCTGTTTTTCTATGACAATTTCCTGTAATTAGTAAAAGATTTTAGAGAGTGCTACGATTGGCAATAGCCAAGTTTTTGCCATATCTGTACTTCATTTTCATATATCAGGTCTTTTAACACATTTATAATGATGTGGCCAGTGTATGTTTTAGGAGTAGTTTGCCCAAATCAAAGTGAATGTTTCCTTTTCATTGAAGATCATAGAAGAAGATGCTGCTCTTGTAGAAATAGGACCTCGGTTTGTCTTAAATCTCATCAAGATTTTTCAGGGAAGTTTTGGAGGACCAACTTTATATGAAAATCCTCACTACCAGTCACCAAACATGGTAAGCTGGATTGCTTATGTATGTATTTTCAGTAGTCTGATATACTTCAGCTGTTAAATCACAAAATCTTGTGAAGCAATTACTGTTCATTCAATGGTGAAACAGTTTGTTTGCTGTGTACTTACCTGCGATTACCACGGATTTTCATAACACTGGATGAAGGGACTTAGCATCCTAAATGAGGCTTTATTCAGAGCATCTGATCTTTTTGTTTCCAGCATCGGCGAATTGTAAGATCCATCACAGCTGCAAAATACAGAGAGAAACAGCAAGTGAAAGATGTTCAGAAACTGAGAAAGAAAGAACCAAAGACTATTCTTCCACACGATCCAACTGCAGATGTTTTTGTTACACCAGCTGAGGAGAAGCCAGTAGAAATACAGTGGGTAAAACCAGAGCCAAAAGTAGATTTGAAAGCAAGAAAGAAAAGGATTTATAAAAGGCAAAGGAAAATAAAACAGAAGATGAACAGTAGGAATGCAAAATGAATCATTGGATAACTAATTTGTGCTTCAGTTACTGTATATTTATTTTGTATTCTGTGTGTAAATACTTGTACTATCCAGTACTACCTTATGTTTAATTAGTATGCCATTTAAAAAAATCAAATCTTAAAATCAGTGATTATCTTTTTCTAAATAAAGTGTCTCCAGAACCTATCAGTTCATTTGTTTTTTTCAGAACTTAACTTTGTATACTGAAAATTTACCCTATGATAGTTTAGGCTTTTTCTCTTTGATTAGAATATTTGGCTGAATAAGCCATGTGTGGTGGCACACACCTTTAATCCCAGCACTCAGGAGGCAGAGGTAGGAGGATCGCCATAAATTCAAGGCAAGTGGAAATAACTCTTGGAATGTATCTCACTGATGTCCTATTCTTGGAGTCTGGGAAAACCAACTTCTGATCGTCACTTCAATAAAAAATACATTAAAGATTTCTCAGATTTTTCCGGGCATGGTGGCACACACCTTTAATCCCAGCACTTGGGAGGCAGAGGTAGGAGGATCTCCGTGAGTTCAAGGCCACCCTGAGACTGCATAGTGAATTCCAGGTCAGCCTGAGGTAGAATGAGACCCTACCTCAAAAAACAAACAAAAATTTCTCAGATTTTGAAAATCAAGTTAGTTAATACCTGTATAAAAACTTTTTTTTTTTTTTTTTTTTTTTTTTGAGGTAGGGTCTCACTAGCCCAGGCTGACATGGAACTTAAATTGTATTTCCAGGCTGGCTTTGAATTCACAGCGATCCTCCTACCTCTGCCTCCTAAGTGCTGGGACTTAAGGCATGTACTACCACATCTAGGAAGAAAAATCTTAAAGTCAGTGATAACTTTTTCTAATTATAATAGTTGGTGTATATATGCCTATATATACATACATACACACACATATCTATATTGTTAGGAATATGTATGTGCATATATATTTTTTCTTATTTAATAACATTTATTTGCAGGCTGGAGCAATGGGTTAGTGATTAAGGCACTTACCTGCAAAGCCTAAGGACTTAGGTTCAATTCCCCAATACCCACATAAACCAGATACACAAGATGGTGCATGCATCTGGAATTTGCAGTCGCTGGAGGCCCTGTTGTGTCCATTCTATCTGCCTCCTCTCCTCAAATAAATGAGTAAAATATTAACAAAATACAGACGGTATTGCCTTGGAGATGTTGCTCAGTTGGTGGAGTGTTTGTTACACAGCATTGCATAAACCAGATATGTGTGCTCCAGTAATCCCAATCCTTGAGAGGCTGAGGCAGATGAATAGAAGTTAGAGATTGCCCTCAGCTACATAGTGCCTTAGAGACTTGTCTTGGGCTACATAAGGTCTTGTCTTAAAAAAACAAAAGTATGCTACTATGTTTTCTTTTACATAAATCTTTCAGCTTCTAAATGTTGACATCAAAATAAAAGAGAGACTAGTGGGAAAGAAGCAATTCAATGGAAGGGGGACTGAGGGAGGGGATTATGACCATGGTATATTTGTGGAATTTGTAAATCTTAAAGATTTTAAAAATCTTCCTGTTTTAAAAATATATAATTTGCAAGCAGAGAGAGAATGGAAGCACTAAGGCCTTTTGTTGCTGCAAAGAACTCCAGATGCACACACCATTTTGGGCAAGCACCTTAATGGCTGAGCCATCTTGCCAGCCTTGTGTGCTTCTTGAAGCAGAGTCTTATTCTAGCCCATACTGACTTGGAACAGTCTGTAGCCCCAAGCCATCCTTGAACTCATAATGATCCTCCTACCTCACCCTCCCAAGTGCTGAGATTAAAAACCTGGTCTTTGCCTGGCATGCTGGAGCACACATTTAATCCCAGCATTGGGGAGGCAGAGGTAAGAGAACCCCTGTGAGTTTGAGGTCAGCCTGGAACTACAGAGGGAGTTCCAGGACAGCCTGGGCTAGTGCAAGACGCTTCCTGGAAACAAACAAACAAAAAAGCCTGGTCCTTAAAATCACTTACTATGTGGGCATTTTTTTTTTTTCTGGGTTAAAGGTTTGTATGAAAGAACAGTCTGGAGATGTTACACCTATAATTTCAGCACGTGGGAGATGAAGGCAGGAGGATCATGAGTTTAGTCTGGCTTTTGGTACACTTTTAAAGTATTGGTGCTTGCTTCTTTGTGAATTTAAACTATTTTATTCACTGTCATCTATCATGCTTACTGGTCAAGATGTGCAATATGACCAAAACAAAAGACATGGAAACCTACTTAATTATCAAAAGTTGTATAAAAATATATTTTTAGCCGGGTGTGTTTGCACACGCCTTTAATCCCAACAGAGGTAGGAGGATCAGTATGAGTTCAAGGCCACCCTGAGACTACATAGTGAATTCCAGGTCAGTCTGGGCTAGAGTGAGACCCTACCTAGGAAAACCAAAATTATATATATATATATATATATATATATATATATATATATATATATATATATATATACATACACTGTATATTTTTATTTATTTATTAGAGAATGGGCATGCCAGGGCTTCCAGCCACTGCAAATGAACTCCAGATGCATGCTTCCCCTTGTGCATCTGGTTTATGTGGGCCCTGGGAAGTTGAACCGAGGTCCTTTGGCTTTGCAGGCAAATTTTTTAACCGCTAAACCATCTCTCCAGCCCATGGTGGCACATGCCTTTAATCCCAGCACTCGGGAGGCAGAGGTAGGATGATTGCCATGAGTTCAAGGTCACCCTGAGACAACAGTGAATTCCAGGTCAGCCTGGGCAAGAGTGGGACCCTACCTTGGGGGGGGGGGAAGGCTAATACAGCCATATATATATATATATATAATTTTTTTAAAGAAAGTTTTGAATAGAAATAGCCCACATGGCTGGACAATATTCAGAAGGAAAATCCTGCTGCCAGAGGTGGCATACCTGTCAGTCAGTTGGTCAGGGTGCCTCCAGAAAGCCTTCAAAAACATTTTTTTTTTACAGATTATTGCCAATGCTTTTGATTATCATAATTAGGTGGTAAGATCCTGTTGTTGAAGACAGTGCATGTTTTGATTGTAGGACACTGAGAAATCAAGTTGAAACTGAGCTGGAAGCCTCTTTCCTGCTGGCTAGCATTAATAATGCTGGGAGTACTATGCAGAATGTTGGAAGACCTACACAACCCTAGATAAGATGTGCTTTCTGAGACAATAGTGACAGAACTGGTAGGGGGTAACCCACTGTTCTCTGATTGGACTTGAGGCCCAGTCAATGGGAGGAAGTTCATGTGTGGAACTGAAAACAGTCAAAAGCTGTGAAGGTCCTAGGAGGGAATCTACTATTGTTTGGCTAAAATGGACACGCTGTGACCATTATATTTGCCCTCTAAATATATTTTTGCCCATAGATTAGTGTTGCTTTCACTTTGGTCAGAGAAACTTCTTTTTGTAGTTGGCAATGACTACTGCAGAGATTCAAAACTTGTCCAAGTTGAATGAATGCTCAGTACTAAATGAGCCAACTATATATCTCCACTTCCTGCCTCTCTCCTCCCTCCCATACACCTACACACACACACACACACACACACACACACACACACACACACACATGCACACGGCTGAGAGAACATTGAGGAAGAGGGGTCAGAAAAAATGTAAGAGTCAGAGGATGGGGAGGAGATATTTTATTTTTTTCCTGAGGTAGTGTCTCAGTGTAGCCCAGGCTGACCTGGAATTCACTCTGTAGTCTCAGGCTGGCCTGAAACTCACAGTGATCCTCCTACCTCTGCCTCCCCAGTGCTGGGATTAAAGGCGTGTGCCACCATGCCCTGCTGGAACAATATTTTCTTGATATGAAGTAACTGATGCATTCATGACCTCACAGCCACAATTAGTATTGTCCCTGCACACTTTTATTGAGCCCATCAACATTCCATCATGACTGGTGGAAGATAAAAAAATCCATTTAAAGGCTTGGGGAGACAGCTTAGCAGCGGTTAAGGCGCTTGCCTGTGAAGCCTAAGAACCCAGGTTCAATTCCCCACGACCCAAGTATCTGGCTTGATACACAAGATGGTGCATGCGTCTGGAGTTTGTGGTGGTTGGAGGTCCTGGCACGCTCATCCTATCTACCTCTTTCTTCTCCATTAAATAAATAAAATATTTTAAATACTTAATTTTAATATTTAACATATTTTAAATATGGATCAGTTAGAAGAAAGGGTTCAGTAGAAGGGGACAGTGGAGGGGGGACAAGAGAAAGTAGGGAATTTTGATCCAAACAATATGTACATAAGTAGTGATCTGAATGCAAAATGTCCCCCTCAGCCTTCAAGTGTTTGTGATTAAGCCTCCTCTTTAGTCCCCCAGAGCCTTTAGGAGATGGAGCCTTGCTGGAGGGCTGTGCTGCTAGGGGAGAACCTTGGGGTTGAACAGGCCAGTCCACTGGCTGTTCAGAGCTTGCTCTTTTGCTGCTGATGTACGATGATGTGAGCCGGTTGCCGTGTTTTCTCACAATGATGAAACTTCCCCTCTACGTCTGTAATAAACCCTTTCCTACCATAAGCTGTTTCTGGTTGGGTGGTTTTTTTTTTTCCCCCAGCAAGGAAAATGTAACTGTTACAGTACATATGAAAATTGTCAATAATAAATTTTCTTAGGCTGGAGGGATGACTTAGTGGTTCAGGTACTTGCCTGTAAAGTGAAGAACCCAGGTTCTATTCCCCAGTACACAGGTAACCCAGATGCATAAGATGGCACATAAGTCTGGAGTTTGCAGTTGCTAGAGATCCTGGCATCCCCATTCTCTCTCTCTCTCTCTCTCTCTCTGCCTCTTTCTCAAATAAATAAGTAAATAACTTTTTTTTTTTTGAGGTTGGGTTTCACTCTATTCCAGGATGACCTGAAATTCACTATATAGTCTCAGAGTGGCCTCAACTCATGGTGATCCTCCTACCTCTGCCTCCCAAGTGCTGGGATTAAAGGCGTGAGCCACCATACCCGCCTGTAAATATCTTTTTTTTTAAAAAAAGTTTTCTTGGGCCATAAGTGGCGCACGCCTTTAATCCCAGTACTTGAGAAGCAGAGGCCATGAGTTTGAGGCCACCCTGAGACTACAAAAACCAAAAAAAAAAAAAAAAAAGTTTTCTTTTGCACGGTGGCGCATGCCTTTAATCCCAGCATTTTTTATCCCAGCAGCAGAGGTAGGAGGATCACCATGAGTTCGAGGCCACCCAGAGACTACAAAATGAATTCCAGGTCAGCCTGGGATAAACCAAGACTTTACCTCGAAAACCTTGCCCCTCCAAAAAAAAGTTATCTTTTTTTTTTTTTAAAGAGTGGTCACTGAAGAGAACAAACACCTGTTTGGTCCACGGAATACTGCCATGTATCAAACTGGGGTGACTTGGAGCCTGCGTTGTTTCATTAGAGCCCCCCCCAAAAAAAGGTATTTCCAGAATATTTTTCCATGCCAATCCCAATCCCACGTTGCCCTTCAGCCCTCAGGCGGGTCCCCGCCCAGTTAGTGCACAGCAAAGTGCTGGGCCTTCTGTGCTCCTCACAATGACAGCACAGGCTCCGCCCCCGCAGCAGAGGCTCCGCCCCTCGCAGCCTAGACTCCGCCCCCAAACAGCCGAGGCTCCACCTCCGTCCTCGCCCCTTCCGGGAGCAGCGCCCGGCCCCCCCCCCCATGCGAGGCCGCCGGCTCCGCCTCCTGCGCGCGCCCGCGTGCCGCATCCCGCGCCGCCTGCCACCTCCGCGCGCCTCCGCCGTCCCGCGCCGTCGCCGTCGCCGCCGCCGCCGCGCTCGCTGGCTGGCCGGGTGCGGGCGCCGGGCTCCAGCCCGAGGGGAGGACAGCCAGCGCCGTCATCGAGGCCGTCGCTTCGGCCCGGGCCCGGGTCCGGGTCTTGGTTCCGGCCCCGTCCCGGGCCCCGGTCCCGTCTCTGGTCCCGGCCCGGCCATGAAGTGTCACTACGAGGCGCTGGGCGTGCGGCGCGACGCCAGCGAGGAGGAGCTCAAGAAGGCCTATCGGAAACTGGCCCTGAAATGGCATCCGGGTAGGTGACCACCCCTCCCCGCCGCCGCCGGGCCGGGCCGGGTCTGGGTGCATGCCGTCCCCGCCGGTGCGAGGACCTAAATCGGGGTCACACCGTCCGGACGGCTGCGCGGGGAGGGACTCGAACTTGCGGCTGCGAAGGGCCCGGCCTCCCCCGGGCTGCTCCTCCGTCCGCACCCTCATCTCCCCGTGGATCACCAGCTCCCTAAGCCTTTCTCAACCGACATCCTGGGAATGAGCGAAATGTCTTTTAAACCGGGAAGCGTGGGGCATCGCTGCTAGGTTTTTAGTAGGCTGTTTAAGCCGACTGGGCTTCACTCCATGGGCATGAGACTTCCTTCGGAGGACGAGCTCTTTAAATAGGACTGCCTTAGAGAAGTTTGTGTGTTCCACTGGTAGGGTGCTTCCCGTGGGTACTTTGGTTGCAAGACAGATCTGCGTGTGACTTTAGAAAACAGAATGAGAAACTAAGTTGAATCTCAGCTTTAAAAAAAAAAATAAACATTTTAAAATTTATTTTTACTTATTTAAGAGAGAGAGAGAGAGAGAGAAAGGGGCAGATAGAGAGAGAAGGGGCGTGTCAGGGCCTCCAGCCACTGCAAACGAATTCCAGATGCATCCACCACCTTGTGCATCTGGCTTACGTGGGTCCTGGGAAATCGAACTTGGGTCCTTAGGCTTCACAGGCAAATGCCTTAACCGCTAAGCCATCTCTTCAGCCCCTAAAAATATTTTTTATTTATTTGCGAGAGACAGAAATAGGTAGACACGGAGAGAATGAGTATGGGTGCACCAGGGCCTCCTGTCGCATAGGCCACTTTGTGCCTGCCTCTTGGTTTATGTGGGTACAGGGAAATCCAGCCCCAGGCCATCAGGCTTTTTGCAAGCAAGTGCCTTTAACTGATGAGCCATCCCTTCAGCCCACTTTCAGCATTTTGAGATGTCTTAGTAAGAGGCTGGGGATGGAAGCTGCTGTCTTGCAAATGCTATACCACAGAACAAGGTCCCATTTGCTAAGGTAGCTTTGAACTGGTGGATCTTCTTGCCTCAGCCTCCAAAGTGAGTAGCTGGGGTTACAGGCCTGTGCCACCTGGTGTGGCTTGTTTCCCTTATCTTCTATAACTTCTCTTCGCCTTAATTTTAAATTGTATCTCTCCTAGTCTTAAAAAAATATTTATTTATTTATTTATTTGAGAGAGAGAAAGAGAGAGGCAGACAGAGAGAGAATGGGTAAGCCAGGGCCTCTAGCCATTGCAAACGAACTCCAGACAGACACATGTGCCACCTTGTGCATCTGGTTTACGTGGGTACTGGGGAATCGAACCTGGATCCTTTGCCTTTGCAGGCAAGCGCTGTAACTGCTAAGCCATTTCTCCAGCCCCTCCCCTAGTCTTTTTTGTTTGTTTGTTTTGAGGTAGGGTCTCACTGTAGTCCAGGCTGAACTCAACGTTGATCCTCCTGCCTCTGCCTCCGAGTGCTGGGATTAAAGGCGTGTGCCACCATACCTGGCTCCCCCTAGTCTTTTTTTTTTTTTTGGTTTTTCGAGGTAGGGTCTCACTCTGGCCCAGGCTGACCTGGAATTAACTATGTAGTCTCAGGGTGGCCTCGAACTCACAGCGACCCTCCTACCTCTGCCTCCCAAGTGCTGGGATTAAAGGCGTGCGCCACCACACCCGGCTCTCCCCTAGTCTTTTTAAAGAAATATTTTATTTTTATTTATTTGAGTGAGAGAGAGAGAATAAATGGGTGTGTCAGGGCCTCCAGTCACTGCAGATGAACTCCAGATGCATGTGCCACCTGGTGCATCTGGCTCGTGTGGGTTCTGGGGAACGGAACCAGGGTTCTTTGGCTTTGCAGGCAAGTGCCTTCACTGTTAAGCCATCTCTCCAGACCTTCTCCCCTAGTCTTAATAAGATGGATATGCACACAGTAGGTGATTAGAAGGTCTAAGTGTATAGACTATATGTCAGCAATATTTAGTTACTTTTATATCCCAAACGAACCTAAACGTGAAAGATAGCCTGCAACACAAAGAAATTTATTATCTGTGTGTGTGTGATAAGTGTGTGCGCATGTTTGTGTGAGCATGTGTGTGTGTGTGTGATAAGTGTGTGCGCATGTTTGTGTGAGCATGTGTGTGGAGGTCAGTGGGCAGTTGTGGTGTTGGTCTTCATTTTCATCTTGTTTGAGGCAGGGTCTCTTTGCTTATCTCTGCATGTGTAGGCTGGCTGGCCTACAGACTTCCAAGGGTTCTGCCTTTACCTCCCATGAGATGACACATGCTGCTACTGTGTCCAGCTTTTTGTGGGTTATGGCAATCCAAACTCATGTTGTCAGGCTTGTGTGGCACCTGCTTTTATCCACTGAGCCATCTCCCCAGCACCAAACAAATGTTTAAACCCGATTTTCCAAATGACGTTACCTGTCCTGTGTATGCAGTCACTGCATGGTGATTAGTATGTGGATTCTGAAAGGCTAAAACAAGGGACCTCAAAATCTTGTTAGGAAACATGCCTTACACCCATAGTTCTACTAGTGCAAACAAAATAGTGCAATTGGTAGTTGGGGTAATAGAGGAAAGGACCTCAGGAATCCAAGGAGGAGTTCATACCTTGTAGGGAAGCTGCTGAAGCTTCCGTTCCACTGAGGAGTGAAGTGTGGTATAGTGAACCAGCAGTATAGGGGGGAACACAGTGGAGGGGGCACAGAAGATACCCCAAGGCATGTTTATCAAGAGGCTGCCAAAGTAGTGTTTGGGAGAAGAGCTGAAGGGTAGGCTGGGGATCCAGGTAATGACTGTAGTTGGTGGAACAAGCCAAACAGGTGTGTTACTCAATAGTACTTCCCAACACAGGCACTAAAAGCTCTATATCGAGTGGACGGACAGAAGTAAATAGCTAACTTCCCATCACAGTATGACGGTTATCGGTTATCCTTAGAGCTGGGTTAGGAATTCAAAGGAATTCTGAGTGGGAAAGGGCAGAGGGGGATTCATCCTGTGGCCAAATGCATATGTAATTTTGAGGACAGCTGCTCAAGCATCACATTGTAGAGCACCTTGACTGTTGGGCTGAATGCTGTGAGCCATCATTATATTGCTGGTAATGGAGAGTTCTGGCAGGTTTATTGGGATGTCTGGAAGGACACCATGAAGGCAGTTAGAAGAGGGCTAGAGACAATAGTGAGGGAGTGAATAGGGAAGGGCCCAGCCAGACTGCTAGCCGGGGTAGATGAAGATCCAGGTGGGAGAGATGATAAAAAGGAACATTGCCCAGATCCAATGATTAGTTGAAATTAATTCGTGGAGGAAAGGAAGAGGCATGTAGTTATTATTGACTTAGAAACAATTATCTGGCGTAGTGGCGTACACCTTTAATCCCAGCTGAAGTAGGAGGATTGTTGTGAGTTTGAGGCCAACCTGAGACTACAGAATGAGTTCCAGGTCAGCCTGTGCTAGAATGAGACCCTACCTTGGGGGGAAAAAAGGAGGGGAAACAAAATCTTGTCAGGACCAAACACAAATACATTCATATTGTGAATCATAGCACCCTAATATCTTTTAAAAAAAATAATTATTTGTTTATATTTGAGAGAGAAGCACATAGAGAGAAAGGGTGCTCCAGCCACTGCAAATGAACTCCAGATATATGCATCACCCTGTGCATCTGGCTTAAGTTGGGTACTGGGGAATCCTTAAGCTTAGCAAGCACCTTAACTGCTAAGCCATCTCTCCAGCCCTTAATACCTAAATTTTGTGTTGAAAATTCTTTTGTATTTCTATTTTTCCAGGACACAAAATTTCAGTGTGTGTGCTTTGTTGACTTACTAATTTTGTCATTCATCAGATGTCTTTATTTTGTGCTACATGTAGGGCATTGTGTTAGATATTTCTGGCCTTGCTTTGCTTTAGAGAATGACACGTCTTTCTTATAGAAGAGGCTGTCATCGTATTCCAAAAAAAAAAAAAAGAAAGAAAGAAAGAAAGAAAGAAAGAAAAGAACAAAGGACTATGATTAAGATTTCTTTCTTTCTTTTTTTTTTTGTGGGGCTGGAGAGATGGCTTAGCAGTTAAGTGCTTGCTTGTGAAGCCTAAGGACACCTGTTCGAGGCTCGATTCCCCAGTACCCACGTAAGCTAGATGCACAAGGGGGCGCACACATCTGAGTTCGTTTGCCGTGGCTGGAGGCCTTGGCTTGCCCATTCTCTCTGTGTCTGTCACTCTCAAATAAATAAATAAAAATAAAAAAATTAAAATAGATTTTGCGTGGTGGCGCATGCCTTTAGTCCCAGCACTTGGGAGGCAGAGGTAGGAGGATCACCGTGAGTTCAAGGCCAGCCTGAGACTACATAGTGAATTCTAGCCTGGGCTAGAGTGAGACCCTACCTCGAAAAACAAAAAAACAAAACAAATATATAAGTATAAATATAATTTATTTATTTATTTGAGTGAGAGAGAATGGGCGCGCCAGGGCCTCTAGCCACTGCAAACAAACTCGAGACGCATGCACCTCCTTGTGCATCTGGCTTACGTGGGTCCTGAGGCATCAAACCGGGGTCCTTTGGCTTTGCAGGCAAGCGCCGTAACTGCTAAGCCATCTCCAGCCCCAAGATTTCTTTTATGGAGGGACTGAGTAATTTCCACTAGGATCAATAGTCCTGCCTGATGAGATCGCTCCTTGTGAAGTCAGGCTTCCAATAATTCATGCAGTGGCTATTCCCTGAGCGTTGTGCCCTGTGAACAAGACAGGAAAGGTCTCTGCCCTTGCAGCACCTGCGTTCTGTGGAGATGCAGGATGGACACTAGGCAGTTTCCGTCCTCGGACAGACAGCAGGGCTGTTGGAGAGTGAATTCAAGATGCTGATCCCTGTGCTGAGGTTGCAGGGCTAGAGTCCAGGAAGGGGTGAATGAGATCGATGTCGAAGCAATGCAGGAAAGCACCCCCAAACAAAACAGGAAGCACCAAAGATTCTGTGAAGGGGGAAGGGAAACCAAGAGATACCCCTCACATTGGCAAAGACCCTAGAGCTAATCAAAGGGGCCAAGAGCCAACAAGAGGCCAGGGGCAAGCAACTTACACACGTGCCGGGCCTGTTTATATGATTCAGGCATCCATTTGGGCTGAGCCTGGTCACTGGAGTCAGCTGTGAGAGGGAGAGACATGGTTGGTTGACTCAGGAAGGGCCAGCCCGCAGCTGTGCTGTGGTGGGAAGCAGTGGGGAGGCGCCGCTGAGGCGTTGTTGCTTGCTGCCATCTTGGGTGAGACTAGTCTCGGGAGAGCAGGCAGTGTGGCGTTCGTGTTTCCAAGGGCCAGTCCCCAGCTAACAACTTAACAGTTCCTGACCTACATCACATCACTTACTGCCTCTAGCTTTGTGTTTGGGTGGGAAAGCCTCTGGAGAAAATGGGGCAGGTTGGGGAAAGGACACGGCTGTGGAGACAGGACATGGAGGTGAGTGGCCTTGAAGTGGAGGGAGCATGGGGCAGAGGTTGGCATGGCCAGGTGAGCCGAGCCCCAATCAGTCTGGAGATCTGGTAGATGAGTAAGTAGGCTTTTTAGCCTAAGGGACTGGGGAAGCCATAAGGTGATGGATTCCAGTTTTCAGGTTTGTCTCTGGCTATAGTGGGGAGAATGCTTTGGGAGGCAGGGACACAGGAGGGCAAGGAACCTTGAATCTACCAAACATCTAGATTATGAGCCAAATGCCAGTCTTCTAGTGAGGGAGGGGGTGCAAGCAGACAAGCGAGCAGGCGTGGGAAAGGCTCATCTGGTTGGGTGCCTGAATCCCAGGCTTGTGGGTGAAGAAAGGTGCAGGGCTCAGCCTCACCACCAGCCCGCCGTAGGTGTGCTGTAACCAAAAGAGTCAAGAGGCCTGCGGGGAAGTGGAGCCTACACTAAGCCAGAACGTAGAAGGTGTGAGCCATGAAACCTTCCAGAAGGCAAGGAGGTAGCAGAAAGATACAGGAGTGTGTCAAGAGAAAGCACAAAGAATTATGGGAGAATGCATGCCTGTTCTACTGTAGTGACCATGCGCCGTGCTCATTCATTGCTCCTTTGTCTTAGCCTCTCATACTCTACAGGTCAGTTCAAAATAGTCAACGTATTCAGCTGTGAATGAAATGAAATGAAGTGAAATGAAAAGCCAGGTGACAGATTTGAAAAGACTTAAAGAAAGTAGACTTTATTTTAGATAATGTATTCATGGATTTTATGTGTTTAAAAGCTTTAGCTTTCTCCACACTTCTTTGGGGGAGAAAAGTAGGAGTAGGGGAGAACTAAGACAAGGCCCAGTACTGAAAAAAACAAATATACCCACACATTCACATCTACACATTCCCTTCCCTCAGCAGGTGCCTGGAGAGTCAGGGGAAGTCTCTGTTCCTAGGTTATTTAATTTGAACTGCACTGTTTAAAATTATTTATTTATTAGTTTGAGGAATCAGAGAGAAACAGACAGAGTATACGTGCTCCCAGGCCTTTGCCACTGAAACTGAACTACAGATGAGTGTGCCACTTATGTATCTGGCTTTACATGGGTACTGGGGAATTGAACCCTGGCTGTCAGGCTTTGCAGACAAGTGTCATTAACTGCTGAGACATCTCTCCAAACTTCACTTTTTTTTTTCTGACAAAGAAGTTAGAAGCATAATGTTGCCCTTTTTCCTAGAAGGCAAGGAAATCAGTGGGGCCTGAATGGGTCAGGGATGCTCCAGATGGGTCAGGGATGCTCCGGATGGGTCAGGGATGTGCTGGGTGGGTCAGGGATGCTCTGGGTGGGTCAGGGATGCTCCGGATGGGTCGGGGATGTGCTGGGTGGGTCAGGGATGCTCTGGGTGGGTCAGGGATGCGCTGGGTGGGTCAGGGATGCTCTGGGTGGGTCAGGGATGCGCTGGGTGGGTCAGGGATGCTCTGGATGGGTCAGGGATGCTCCGGGTGGGTCAGGGATGCTCTGGGTGGGTCAGGGATGCGCTGGGTGGGTGAAAGACACTTTGGTTGTTCAGGATCCACTAGAGGTGTGCTTAGTCAATATTGAAGTGACTATTGGAAAGTGCCAGAATGTCACAGGGTCTTGTCCTTACCTGTTTCTTCTTAAATCTGTTTATTCATTACTTGAATTCAAGACACAGAAACCATAACTTTTTAGCTGAACTTGACCTTGAAAGTATATCAGTATTGAGGCTGGCCATTAGAGCTAATGAAGAAAAGTAGTTTTGTTTTTCTCATATAGCAAGAAGTCCAGGGCGGGGGAGATGGCACAGTGGATGAAGGCACTTGGAAGACCTACTCCTCACAATATGTTGAATCCTTGCATCAGGTATATATGGTCACAATCCTCAAAGACAGAATTGCTTTCTCACATATAAGTTTGGAGATTGACAGGTGCAGCCAAGAATAGTAGCTCTCATTCGTGGCCCCCTTAAACTTTTTGTCCAGCAGCTCTCAGCACAGACGGTCCCATACTCATCATCCAAAATGGTTGCTAAAGATACCAGCAGTAGAATGGAGGAGGAAGGAATAACGAACAGAGCTGTGCTAGTTGCCTTTTTATTTTATTTTTTATTTTTATTATTTTTTTTTTATTTTTGGAGAGAGAGAGAGGAAGACAGATAGAGCTGGGCGTGCCAGCAGTCTCTCAGCTGCTGTGAACGAAATCCAGATGTGTGCGCCCCCTTGTGGTCAAGTACGGCATTGCGCCCTTGCATCACTTTGCATCTGGCTAAACGTGGGACCTGAAGATTGGAACCAGCATTCTTAGGCTTAGCAGGCGGGTGCCTTAGCTGCTAAGCCATCTCTCCAGCCCACTAGTTGCCTTTTAAGGAAGACTCTTAAACCCTACCATAGAGGGTCTGAGGAGATGGGTCAGAAGGTGAAAGCATTTGGTGTGCAAGCATGAGGACTCAAGTTTGATGCCCAGTATGCACCTAAAATGCTAGGCATGCCTGCATGCCTGTACTCCTTTAACCCTGGTGCTGAGTGGGGCAGAGACAGGAGGATTGCTGGGGCTCCCTTGGTAGCCAGTCTAACTGAACAATTCTGTGAGCTCCAGGTTCAGTGAAAGACTGTCTTGGAATTAAGGCAGGAGAGTAATAGAGAAGGTACCGCTCGCTCTTCCTCTGACCTTGTGAATGCATGGAGTTGCATCTGCACATACACATGTGCACGCATGACACATACACACACCCCTCAATAACACTTTCATAGATTTTTGTTAATCAGAGCTGTCACATGGTTACATGTAAACTTTAAGAGAAGCTAAGAAATGGAATCTATATTCCAAGAGCCAGGTGCCCACTATACAATCAGGGTTCACTTGTTAACTGGAGGAAGGAGAGAATAGACATTGGGCGTGAACTACAGCCTACTGTGGTCCTTGCAATTGAGAGCTGCTCTGCCTGCAAACGCTGTCTCGGTGAGTTAAGGTGAGGACCACCCATGCTCATCCCTGCTCACCAAGGTAGCGGTGTCTTTCCTGGGAAGTTTCACTTCCGTTTTGTTTTTCTGTTGGTCCGATACTCTCATTGTAGCCTGGGCTGACTTGGAATGCACTATGTAGTCTCAGGCTGGTCTTGAACTCACAGCAGCCCTCCTACCTCAGCCTCCCAACTGCTGGGATTAAAGGCGTGCACCACCACACCTGGCTTAGATTGTAATTTTGATATAAAGGTCTTACATGCAGAGAGCAGGGTACAGATCCGCGCTGGTTCACAATGTGGATTCTGAAGATCTCCTCATTACCATGGGATCCAACGACAGTAAGTACAGTTGATAAATTAAAGAATGAGGACTGTAAAGCCAGATGCACAAGGTGGTTCATACGTCTCGAGTTTGTTTGCAGTGGCTAGAGGCCCTGGTGTGCACATATTCTCTATCTGCCACTTCCTTTCCCTCTCTTTCAAATAAATAAATAAACTACTTAAAAAAAGAAAACTGACATATTATCATCTGTCTTTATTGGTGATTCAGCAGCTAATTCCCTGAAAGATGAAGTCACTTATGAAAACGGGCCACATTGTCTTAGTTCTAGGACTGAGTCTTTCTGTGGAATACCATCTAATCCTCTTCCTCATTATAGTGGTCATCTGTCTCATCTTGATAGTCCTTTTCATGATAACAATTTGTCCAGACATAGAGCTAGAAGGAACAGACGTGTTAAAGGTCAACTTGAGAAAGTCCCTGCACATACATTTGAGAACAGAGCGGATATGACAGATGTGCCATTTGTTTGGATGATTAAGAAGATGGAGACAACCTCAGGCTCTTCCCTGTTCTCGTACTTATCATTGCAAGTGTGTAGCTCCCTGGCTAACCACCCCCCCCCCAAAAAAAAAAAAGTCCAGTCTGCAAGCAGAAAGTTGTTCCTTCTCAAGGTGACTCGGACTCTGATGTGGACAGCAGTGAGGAAGATAATGAGGTGTCCAAGCACCCCCTCCTCAGACGTTAGCCTCTCCATACTCCCGTCCCACTCCCAGCAGAATGTGACAGAATCATCAGACTATGAGAAGGATGGCAAGAAGATACCAATAGCAGTGACGCCAAAAAACGACACCAACAGCCATAGTGTGGTCCAGCCACAGCCCAGTGGGGACCAGGATTATGACATAGCAAACACTGTGAAGTTAGGCAACTGGCTCTCTTTCCTCAAAATGTTTATTTAGGTATATAATTACATTCATTTTGCTCCCTTTAGAGGTTTTTGCAAAGATAACTTTTTTTTTTTTTTTTTTTTTGGCTGTAGGGTCTTGCTTTAGCCCAGGCTGACCTGGAGATTGCTATGTCCTGTAAGGGTGGCCTTGAGCTCATAATGATCCTCCTGTCTCTGCCTCCTAAGGGCTGGAATTGAAGGCGTGCGCCACCACGCCGGGCTGAGCTAGCTTACTTTTAGTATTCTAGTATTCTAGTATAATGAGGCTACTGAAACAGGCTGTTTGATCTGGTGCTTATGTTCAGTAGTGCACGTCATTTCACTAATAGGTAGCAGACTGGTGGTGTAACTCAGGCATCAACTTAGCTCTTTGGGGATAAAACAGCCAATACATTTTAAAACCTCAAGATGGCTTGAAATTAAGACCTAGCCACAGTAAGCAAATATTTGTCTTATACCTGAACTTAGTGCTGTGACATCTAGCATGAGCTAAGTCCCCTCTCAAATCCATGCTACTGTCTGGAACTGCTGGGGTAGAACATGTTTCTTCTGGTATTTTCATAAATTGTCATTATTAGTGAGAGGGGCAAGGAGGCAATTTAGCATTTTTTTCCTCTTCAGAACCACATAGAAACTGAAAGCTGTCTTTTTCATTCCTCTTCCCAAGTAGCTTATTCCTGATAGGAAAGGTCTATAATATAACTTGTGTAACGTTCCCGTTTTTTTTTTGTTTGTTTGTTTTGTTTTGTTTTTGTTTTTTGAGGTGGAGGTAAGGGTTTTATTCTAGCACAGGCTGATCTGAAATTCACTCTGTAGTCTCAGGATGGCTTTGAACTCATGGCATTTCTCCAACTTCAGCCTCCCAAGTGCTGGGATTACTTCCTTTTTTTGTTTTTTGGTAAGGTTTTACTACTACAGTGTTACATAAGAATTTGATACAACGATTAAATGTCTCTGGACCTTACTTTCCGTATTTCAGTATCCTTAAGGGTTTTGTGTTGTGATTTAAAAAAAAAATGCTGGGCTGCAGAGATGGTTTAGTGGTTAAGGCATTTGCCTGCGAAGCTTATGGACCAGGTTTGATTCCCCAGTACCCATGTAAGCCATATGCACATGGTGGTGCATGTATCAGGAATTCGTATAAGTGTGCTCCATATTAGAATCAGCCTATTTTACTGTGTAAATGTATTAGATGTCTATTTTCTATAGAACCAATTACCAAATCCTTAGGGTTTAAAACTGCAAACACAGAAACAGCAAGCACTGATTTTTATGTACTGTCAAGGTTGTAAGGCTCAGATCTGGGAATGGCTTGGTTTACAGTTTTTTGTGAGATTATTTCACCATTGTACAGGAGGACCTGCTTATAGTGGGTAGGCCTCCATTCCCTGTTGCTTTCTATTCTTCATCCCATGAGATTTTCCATAGGCTTCCTGAGTTCCCCATGCTGTGGCAGCTGGCTATGCCCAGAATGCTCCAGGAGAGGGTGCCAGCCCAGGATGGAAGCTGCCACCTAATCTCATCTCACATCTCATGTGTACCATGCCTTCTCAGACCAGCCCTGCTGATGAAGGTGGGGACAGCACAAGGGGATGAATGCCCAGAGTCTGGGATCACTGGGT
Organism: Orientallactaga sibirica; assembly: GCA_036365145.1. Taxonomy (NCBI): domain Eukaryota; kingdom Metazoa; phylum Chordata; class Mammalia; order Rodentia; family Dipodidae; genus Orientallactaga; species Orientallactaga sibirica. The sequence goes on from JAEOAD010000005.1 coordinate 20,601,004, forward strand.
GCTGGCTGCTACTCGTAGGAAAAGCTGCTTTCTTAGTTCCACAGTTAAGGAAGCATAGCTAAGGAAAGTGTGTGTGTGTGTGTGTGTGTAATTTACTTTGGTATAATTGGTAAGAAGGAACAAGAGTGAGCATTAAAAATAATCAAGTACTGCATGAACAACAATCTTCTGTAACAGACTCAATATGTATTTGGCTCCTACTCACACTAAAATGTGCACTAGTCAAAATTTCCCATGTGTGGCTTATGGATGCTTGTGATTGACATTGCAAATCATTTGTTATCCACATGGCTTCCTGCAGTTCTTTATTTTATATTCTCTTTACTTGTAGCATTTGTGATGGAAGAATTCTCCTTTAGAGTATTTCATCTACTCTTTTGATGACTAAACTCTCTGACTTTATTTTTCAGATAAAAACTTGGATAATGCTGCAGAAGCAGCTGAACAATTTAAACTAATCCAAGCAGCATACGATGTGTTGAGTGACCCTCAGGAAAGAGCATGGTGAGCATCGTGTTCATTCTGGCAGCAGCTGTCAGTATAGGGTTGTGGGCTCTCTAACCATGAGTGCACTGACTGGCTGGGCTGGGCTGGGCTGGGCTGTGCTGGAGCATCTGTCTCCACTTTGCAAGTGCAGTGTGTGGGCAGGTGCTGCAGAGATGCTGGTTCAGCTATCTTCTTTTATCCATGACGGAACCAAGATTGGTGGTGGTACATGGCTTTAATTTTGATATTAGGAGTCATTGCCCAGTGAGTGGGGTTCCTTTGGTATGTGGCAAATTTACTGTTGTCAGGAGGAAGGTTGACGTGTACTTGGAAAATTTCTTTTTTTAATAGCTTCCACATAAGAATTATATTTTTCTATAGAACATATAAAGATATTTTGTTATGCTTCTACAAATATGACAGATACATTTGCCAATGATGATATCATAATTTAATTCCATTGCCTAACAAAATTTTCTGTATTTGAAGTTCTGAGTGTTTACTGAAGGGGTAGATTTTAAAGCTGTATATAACCGTGGGAAACCCTGCCTAAAAAGAGCAGGTGCTGGTTGGAGCTGCTATACATGTTATCTGTGTGTTAAACATTGTACAGGACAGCTGGTTTGTAAAAGAAAGGATATAAAGGATATGATTACAGAATTGTCTTTTGTAACAAAACCACATACAAGATCCTAAACTTCTCTCTCAAGGACTATTTAGATCTGGCCTTAGAAATGCTAAAAAGGCCGGGAAGATGGTTCAGTGGGTAAGAGTTCTTGCTCTGCACTGAGGGGGCTTAATTTTCCCTGAGCTAGGTTGTCCAGCACCTGCGTAAACATCTGGGTGAAGCCACATATGCCTGTAACCCTTGCCCTGCGGGGAGTGGAGACTGGAGAATTTCTGGGGCCTTCTGGTGTCTGGGTTCACTGAGAGATCCAGCAAAGCGGGTGAACAGTAGAGGATGCTTGATGTTCTCCTCTGGCCTCCAAGTAGTTTGCACAGGGTGTGTGCCTTTGTGCACACTGTTGCATACACCACACACATAGCATAGCACACATAATACATGCAAAGAAAGGAGGAAAGAAAGCTGCTTATAAAGCCAGGTGTGGTAGGGCACGCCTGTAATCCCAGTACTCCAAAGGCTACATATGGAGTTTCAGACCAACTTGGGCTACAAATAGAACAAAACAAAATTCCTGCCTTTTAGAACTTTGAGATTCTTCCTTGACTTTTTGTTTAGATTGTCATTTACTTTTCCCCAAAGACTCCTCTGTCTTTTTATTTAAAGCTCCTACCTGGTAATGCTTCTCTTTCCTGGAGGCAGTTCTGTGTGATGGCAAGGAGCCTGGCTTTCACACCGCAGGGACCTGGTTTTGAATTGTGATCTTGTTGCTCATGGAATTTTTGGACACAAGTATTTACTGTCGCTGAGCTTCAACTTCCTGTTCTATCCAACAAGGGTGATAAGTACCTTTACAGAGTCATTGTAAAGAGTGACTGTGTTGTGTAAAGAACTGCTACATTAAGTTCACATGAGCATAAATGTATAATTAGTTTACGGATCAGATTATGATCAGTACTGTCCCATTTAGTGATGTTTCTTTCCAGTGGAAATTCAACTACTTTTGGGGAGAGTCACAGAAATTTCCTGGCTTTTTAAATTTTCCAATTCACATGGGCTAGTGTGATATAAGGTATAGAAGTCGAAGACATAATTTGAATCTGTAGTTCTTTTTTAAAAAAATATTTTATTATTTATTAGAGAGAGTGAGAGAAAGAGACAGAGGAAGAGAGAGAGAATGGGCGCTCCAGAGCATTCAGACACTTGGAAACAAACTCCAGATGCATGCACCACCTTGTGCATCTGGCTTGCATGGATCCTGTGGAATTGAACCTGGGTCCTTTGGCTTTGCAGGAAAAGTGTCTTAACTGCTAAGCCATCTCTCCAGCCCCAAATCTGTAGTTCCTTGAAGGACTTAATTTTCCTGCCCAGATTGTCTTAAAGTTGTGTGGTTGTAGACTGGACTGTTGAAGTGTGCACTCATGGTTTAACTGATTCAGAAAAAGAAATGCTTTAAATTCTCATTTACCCTTCATTTCCTTTTTCTTTTTGTTTTTAAGGTATGATAATCATAGAGAGGCCTTACTTAAAGGAGGGTTTGATGGGGGGTATCAAGACGACAGCTTAGACTTGCTTCACTATTTCACTGTGAGCTGCTACTCTGGTTACGGAGATGATGAAAAGGTAGGAGAGGTGAACTCTTTCTTTTCTTTCAGGAAAGCTTAAAGAGAATTCTTTTTTTTTTTTCAAGGTAGAGTTTTACTCGAGCCCAGGTTGACCTGGAATTCACTATGTAGTCGCAGGGTGGCCTTGAGCTCACGGTGATCCTCCTACCTCTACCTCCCAAGTGCTGGGATTAAAGGTGTGCACCACCACGCCCGGCTCAAAGAGAATTTTTTTTTTTTTTTTTTTAAATTTGAGAGAGACAGAGACAGAGAGAATGGGTGCGCCAGCAGCCTCTTAGCCGCTGTGAATGAACTCCAGACACATGTGCCGTCTTATGCGCATGTGTGAAGTTGCGTGCTTGCATCACTTTTGTGTCTGGCTAAATGTGGGACTGGAGATTTGAACAGGCATTCTTAGGCTTCACAGGCAGGTGCCTTAACCACCAAGCCATCTCTCAAGCCCTTAACGAGAATTCTTAATAAAATTATTTTATAATAGAAAGTGAAACGTTGTTCATTTTGGAAACAGAACATAGGTTGTTTTCTTTTTAAGCTGTATTTAAACATTTCTGTTGAAATGAAAAACACTTGAAATGAGAGCTGAGTCCTGCAGTTCTTCAACATTAGGATTTTATCTCATATCTTGTTCTTTGATTAGATTATGAAAGTATTCAGAACCTGTGTTTCTGATTTTTTTTTTTTTAGGGCTTTTACACAGTGTATCGTAATGTCTTTGAAATGATTGCAAAGGAAGAACTAGAATGTGTGCTGGAAGAGGATGCCGAGGACTTCCCAACGTTTGGAGACTCCCAGAGTGACTATGATTCGGTAAACAAAAACTGCAGGGCGTCTGTGATGTTTTTTCTCTCTCCTGTAGGAGCTTGTAGCTGTCTCAAAGCCTCCCCTCTTGACTTTTCCTGATTGTGGAACATAGTCTCTTTCTGTGGTCAGTATGGCCACTCTCGTTCTCCATTACTCTTCTTCATTGATTATTAGTAACAGGTACATAGATTAGGGGTTAGGGATGTGGCTCAGTGGTAGAGCACTGGCCTAGCTTGTATGAGGTCTGTTTAGTCCCCAGAACTGCCCCTGTAAAAAAGTCATCTTACATATAAGAGAAATAGTTTTATCATTAATATTTTCTGCTTTCTAGAGAATTTTAAGTAAAAACCCACATAGTTTTAACCATTTTCTTTGCCACTAGGTAGTGCACCCTTTTTATGCCTACTGGCAGAGTTTCTGCACACAAAAGAACTTTGCCTGGAAAGAAGAATATGACACACGACAGGCCTCAAACCGCTGGGAAAAGCGAGCCATGGAGAAAGAGAACAAAAAGATCCGGGACAAAGCAAGGAAAGAGAACAACGAGCTGGTGCGTCAGCTGGTCGCTTTCATTCGGAAAAGAGATAGAAGAGTGCAGGCACACCGCAAGCTTGTGGAGGAGCAGAATGCCGAGAAGGCCAGGAAGGTGGAGGAGAGGCGGCGGCAGCAGAAGCTGAAGCAGGCCAAGTAGGGATGCGTGGCTGGCGGTGCCTTTGCTCTTAGGTGGGAGTAGAGGGAGCATCTTGGGGGAGCCAACATGGTGTTCTCATGGCAAGTTCAGTCCTGTTTTTTTCTTTGAAGAAGAAATTAAGTAGTGTTTCTTTATCTACTGTGCAAAACTTTTTGAGTTGGATATTTTCCTTCTTTTATTACTCTGAAATTTAGTAGTAATGAATGTGAATTGAATTATTATTATTATTATTATTATTATTATTATTATTATTTGTTGCTGTTTTGAGGTAGGGGTTCACTGTAGGCCAGGCTGACCTGGAATTCACTATGTAGTCTCAGGGTAGCCTCGAACTCACAGTGATCCTCCTACCTTTGCCTCCCAAGTGCTGGGATTAAAGGCATGCACCACCATGCCCAGCTTGAATTCTTATTCTGTGCTTTTTTTTTTTTTTTAAATATTTTATTTTTATTTATTTATTTGAGAGAGAGAGATACAGAAATAAGCAGGTAGAGAGAGAGAGAGAGAGAGAATGGGTGCGCCAGGGCCTCCAGCCACTGCAAACAAACTCCAGATGCATGCACCCCCTTGTGCATCTGGCTCATGTGGGTCCTGGAGAATCGAGCCTCGAACCGGGGTCCTTAGGCTCCATAGGCAAGCGTTTAACCGCTAAGCCATCTCTCCAGCCCTTTTTTTTTTTTTTAAAGATTTTATTGTTATTTATTTATTAGAAAGGGGGTGGGAGAGAGAGAGAGAACGGACCCACCAGGGGCCTCTAGCCGCTACAAACAAACTCCAGACACATGTGCCACCAAATGCATCTGGCTTACGTGGGACCTGGAGAATCAAACCAGGGTCCTTAGGCTTCACAGGCAAATGCCTTAACTGCTAAGCCATCTCTCTAGCCCCTCTCTGCTTTTCTATGGAGTGATTTCTGTTTTGATTTTCATTCTTGTGAGGAAATGAGGCACATAGCTAGTAAGTCACAGAGCTGGGAATAGGGCCTGAAGTTTTCTCCAGAACCCTGCTTTTTATTTTTTATTTTTATTTTTTGTTTTTTTGACTGACTTGGAATTCACTATGTAGTCTTAGGGTAGCTTTGAACTCACAGCAATCCTCCTATCTCTGCCTCCTGAGTGCTGGGATTAAAGGCGTGCACCACCATGCCCAGCTGGATGTAGTACTGCCTCTAGGTAGTCTGAGTTACTCAATTTATTTTAATTCCTTTACAGTATTGTCAGAACATAATGTAAACACTTTGTGTCCAGAGTACTTAGCATTTTACATATTGTTCACTTAGTAAAATTCTGCTCAACTGCACTCATTATGTTTTGAAAATCATCCCTTTTTTCCACTTTTACACTTAAGGCCACCCAAAGACTTCCCTGAGTTGCTAAGGTAATATGTATGTATTTCACATCCCATTATTTAGTAGAGTCATGAAAAAGTAACCAGGCCTCGGTGTCAGTGAGTTTGCCCGGTTTTAGTTAAACACAGGTTTTAGGTTTATAAGCTCTGGCAATGTGGGAGGAAGGTGCTGTCTAGGGCTAGCTTTATGCCTAAGAGGTGAGTAGAGCCCTTCCAAGGCCGGCGGGTCAGTCCTGAGGCCGGGCTGTGTTCCAGGCTGGTGGAGGAGTACAGAGAGCAGAGCTGGATGACTGTGGCTGACTTGGAGAAGGAGCTCCGGGAGATGGAGGCGCAGTATGAAAAGGAGTTTGGAGACGGATCGGATGAAAACGAAGGGGAGGAACAAGAGCGCAAAGATGGTAATTTTTCTTGATGCATTTGGACAACAGATGTTATGGTGTGCAAAGATGTGTGCTCAAATACACGTCTGTGGGGGCCCAAGTGTAATTAACAAGGTATAGACGAGCAGGTGAAGACCAGCAACTGACGTTCCAGCTCATTATCATTGTCACTACACCAGTCTGTTTTCCACGAGAAGCTGGAAGTGTAGGATTTCATGTCACATTGCCCAACATTTAAATGTAGCAAAAAAAGTAAAATTAAAAACCATTATATGGGCCTCATGAAGGTAGTCTGTTGATGTACTCTAATTTAGATTGAGTAGCAAACACTCTCTGCCCATGTTCTGATTTGTGATTCTGAATGTGCATAACATATTTTTCTCACGGATAGCTTGTGGAGAGGCTCTTCTTGGTGCCTGTGGATAATTAGTGTGCAGGTGAGTGTGCGTATTAAAAGACAAAGCCAGAGAGATGGATTAGTGGTTAAGGTGCTTGCCTGCAAAGCCTAAGGACCCAGGTTTGATTCCCCATTACCCACACAAACCAGGTGCAAATGGTGGCACATGACTCTGGAGTTTGTTTTCAGTGGCTGGAGACCCTGGTGCACTCATTCTCTCTCTCTACCTCTGTCTCAAATAAAAATAAAATAAAGTTTAAAAAAAGGACAAAGCTTAATCATCTTCAAAATTACCTGTGTACCCAATTTTCCACATGATTCTTAGCTGTTCCATAAAGGAAACTGAATGATATAAATGTTCACTAATTTTACTTAGCTGTAAATGGTAATTTTTCTGACAGTAGCCCAACTGATAAGTAACAAACATCTTTTCAAAAAAGCTAGGAAATAAGCCAATGGTAGTATGTGTGAAAGCACTCTGAAAATTATAAAGTACTCTGTAAATGTGAAGTGGCCTAGTTACACAGCTTTACAATTGATAAAGTCCTTTCACATACAACATCTTGCTTGATCCTTATCGAGCTCCTCCAAAGTAGGTTTTGCTAGTGGATTTCTGTCTGTTTAACTGATGAGGAAAATAGGAGTCTGAGAAGCTTGCCAGAGACCATGGGAGCATTTTGACATCAGGTTTCTTTCTTTAAGCCCAGCATTCTTTATTAGCTATTTGAATAATTAGTTTACATCTAACCGGAAGAAATGGTTCCACCTATAATGGTTCTTTTCCCCTAGGGTTTCACTTTCTGCACACCCTGTTACCTTTAGTCAGTTGTGGTCTGAAAATATTAAACAGAAAATTTCAAAAACAACTCAAAAATTTTAAATTATGCTTTGGTCTGAGTAGTGTGACACAATTTTGCACTGTCCATCGTGTTAGCACAGTATTAGCTGTGTGCTCACTTGTATGAGTAGCTGCTACTCTACCTATCAACTCAGTTGTCCTGGTTTTACAATATCTATGGTCAGGCGGACCTTTTTTTACCTGGTAGTGGTTCAAAGCTCTAGAGCAACGGTGCTGACACTAGATATGTCAGATAGCAGCCATCACATAGTTTCTTTTTTCAAAAAACATTTTATTTATTTTTTTTATTTATTTATTTATTTGACAGAGTAAGAGGGAGAGAGAGAGAATGGTTGTGCCAGGGCCTCCAGCCACTGCAAACGAACTCCAGACACATGTGCCACCTTGTGCATCTGGCTTATGTGGGTCCTGGGGAATTAAACCAGGGTTCTTTGGCTTTGCAGGCAAATGCCTTAACCACTAAGCCATCCCTCCAGCCCCCAAAAGAAAAAGGTCATAGGCTGAGACTGTTAAGATGTCCAGTAAGAATGAATGTAACCATGAAACTGTGAAGATAGCCATGCATATTTTGCTGTTAAACCTCTGAATAGTTAAAATGTGAAAGGCATTAAGTTATGGGATTCTGTGCTATCCACAGTTTGAAGCATTCACTGAAGGTCTTATAACCTGTCCTCTCTGGGTGGAGGACATACTATCCTTAGCATTTACCACACAGAGAGTACTTTTTTTTTTTTGTTTTGTTTTTCGAGGTAGGGTCCTACATTAGCCCAGGCTGACCTGGAATTCACTATGTATTCTCAGGGTAGCCTCGAACTCATGGCAGTCCTACTACCTCTGTATCCCAAGTGCTGGGATTAAAGGTGTGCACCACCATGCCCGGCTTCATAGAGTATATTTTATTTTATTTTATTTATTTATTTATTTATTTATTTATTTATTTATTTATTTGAGAAAGAGAGAATGGGCATGCACTAGGGACTACAACCACTGCAAATGAACTCCAGACATGTGTCATCTTGTGTATCTGGCTTTACATGGGTACTGGGGAATCGAATTTGAGTGGTTAGGCTTTGAAGGCAGGTGCCTTAACTGCTGAGCCATCTCTCCAGCTCCATAGGATACATTTTGGTTATGATTTCAGTGAGAATGTCCTTCAGAATCATATTGATGTCACTTACAAAGAACCAAAACGTAGAATATAAAAGATAAACTTTGGGATGTTTATTGATGAAATTGTAAATCCTAAATAGTTGTCATTTTACTAGTTTATTTCTTAAAAAATAGAATATGAGATTGTGTATAGAATTCTGTTTGAGATTTTAGTTATTTAGATTCTGTAGATTGTTTTGATAGTCACTATTCTGTTGTAATAAAGCCTCACGCTTATGATAAGTCTGTAAAGACAGTGCTGAACTTTACGTGCAACATGTTATTTTCTGGCCTGCCTGCTAGCGAGGGAATATTGTAAACTAAGTTGGACCATACTCTTATAGGTCACAGTTGTAAATGTGCTTTTGAGCCAGCTCTTGTTTATGAGGAAACTTGAAACAAATCACAACAACAAAAGTAGAAAAAAACTGCCTCATAATAGCACTATTAAAGTGACATTTGATGTTTTAACTTAGTTCACATTTAAGATTTTAAGGATTGTCTGAGTCTTGCAAGCAGGATTCTGCAAAGAACTTGGAGGGTAAGGTGGTGGTGTATTGACTTCTTCCTGTAAATGCCTGGATGCTCTTAAAGCGCCACCTCAGTTCATGATGGCATCTTACACAGGCTTTATTCTCACAGGTCAAGACAGCGATGAGGCTGAGGACACGGAGCTTTATGATGACCTCTACTGCCCAGCATGTGACAAATCTTTCAAGACGGAAAAGGCGTAAGTTTCCATCTGTGAACACCTTACAAGTGTTCAAGAACATGCTTGGAGCAGTTAGCTCACTAGTACCCATATGGCACCTTGGGGAATTCTTGTGTACAGGGGAGGAAGGAGAGATTTGGACCAGTGGTTAAGTCTTCACATTCATTTCAATAAACTTGTATAGTAGCTGCTTTGTAAACACACATGCTATTTCCAGAAAGAAATTGTGTTTGTTCTGACAAAGTAGGCCTAGTCACACAGGTGAGGAGATGAGACCAAATCTAGTCATATCTGCACTGGTGTCAGACTCACCTCCAGCCACTGCTGCCAACCTAGGAAGTTTCAGCGTGTCCTGTTGAGAGCATGTGTGCCAGTGGGAGCAGTGAAGGAGATGTGTGTGTACGTACATGTACATGTATGTATTTAAAGGGCTTAGGGGAGACCATAGATTGAAAGAAAACTAGAGTCAAATTGCTAGGGAAAAGACGCAAAACCACTTATCCAGAAGAAAGGAGCACGGATAGGAATTGGGAGGGGGAGTGAGAATGAGCAGTGTAAGGGAGAAAGGGCAAGATGACGTACTACGAGGGGAAGAGGCAGAGACCTTAGAAATAAGGCAATAAGAGGCAATAGTAAAAGAGATTTTTAAATCTATTTTTAATTTGGAACTAATCTCACCCCTGAAGAAGAGTTGGGAATAGACTGTGGAATCCCCTCCTACCTTTTGCCCACATCTGTATGTACATAGTTTTTTTTCTGAATAATTTGAAAGTAATTTATATACATAATGCTAGTTTGCTTGGAAATACTTTAGTATATTTATTTTTAATAATAAGGATATGTTATCCCCTGAAGGAAAAATTAATCTGGTATTCTTGTCCAGTGAATTGCCCATATTTCTAGTTTGTCAGTTGATCCTTTATTAATATTCAACATAACATTTCCCCACTTTTGTGCCTTAACCGCTAAGCCCTCTTTCCAGCCCCTCCATTTCTTATTTTATAGTTTAACTCATATTTTCTTAGCTCTAATTTGTGAAAAAAAAATTAAATTTCCTGTAGGTAACTAAAATAATTGTTGGTTATGGAGTTTTAGACCATTTCAGGAATGACAGGGTAGAAATAAGCTATTGGCAAAGCAAAGAAAGTGACCTACTCTGGTTATTCAAGGCCTCATAGCACCATTTCTCCAGTCCTGGGGCTTTCCTTTTACAGTCAGGAGGTATGTCGTATCATTTCCTGCTGTCCCTAGTATCCTGTAATGTGGCTTGGAACAGAACTACTTAGCAAATATTTCACAACTAAGAGGAAACCATGGCAAAGCTTTTGGTTTTAAGAATTTAAAATAATAGAGAATTGGGTGAAAAAAAGAAAGGATATAAATGTATATGATAAAAAGAAAGTCAAGGGCTGGAGAGATGGCTTAGCGGTTAAAGCATTTGCCTGCAAAGCCAAAGGACCTTGGTTCGATTCCCCAGGACCCACATACACCACATGCACTAAGTGGTGCATGCGTCTGGAGTTTGTTTGCAGTGGCTGGAGGCCCTGGCACGCCCATTCTCTCTCTCTTTATTTCTCTCTCTTTCTCTCTGTGCCTCTTTCTCTCTCATGCTCTCTCAAATAAATAAATTAAAAACAACAACAACAAAAAAAAAGTCAGTGAGGGGAATTCTGGGATCTGGGAAGAAAGCTCCTTTATGAGCCTGCAAGGTCTGTAATACCTGGCATTCCCAGAAGGCCTCCATAAGTCTGTATAAAAATCACAAAAATTTGACAGCTTCAACTTGGTTGCAGTCGTGCAGCAATATGTTTGGGCACACGTGAATGTACTGTATTGCAAGAGTCATGCCAGATTGTCTTTTCAGCATGAAGAATCACGAGAAGTCAAAGAAGCACCGGGAAATGGTTGCCTTGTTAAAGCAGCAGTTGGAAGAGGAGGAAGAAAACTTTTCCGGATCCCAGACAGATGGACATCTATTGAACGCCAGTTCTGAGGAAGAACTGGAGGATACACCAAAGCAAAAGTAATTCTGAATGTTAACTGTCACTGGGCATATTTGTCACAGGAGAGATTGAGCGTAAATGTATTTTATCGCAAGGAAGTTGTTTTGCTAGTATTTCTGCAACTCTTCTGGTCAATAGGATCTTAGTGTTGAAGTGGATAAAGATGTACCAGAAGTGATTGTTTTTATTTGTTTTTTCGAGGTGGGGTCTCACTCTGGCCCAGGCTGACCTGGAATAACTATAGTCTCAGGGTGGCCTTGAACTCACGGTGATCCTCCTATCTCTGCCTCCCGAATGCTGGGATTAAAGGCGTGCGCCACCACATCCGGCTCCAGAAGTGATTTTTTTATAGAATGTTATTACTTCATTGAACACAGTTTCATATGTATGCAGTTGAAGTTCTAAATGCTATCAATTTACCTGATGTTCCTTTTATCTTTAAAATCCATTAGTTTTATTAGAATATATTTTGGTTTATTAAGCATTCTCCTTAAATATATAACATATTTTTCCTGTTCTTTTTAATGCTTTATGACACTAAATATTTTTAGTAGTTCTTCACTATTCTTTTAATATTTTTAGTTTCATTTAGTAAATCTTCACAAAGTCAAGTAGCTGATATTTTGATTCATGTTCGTTCTTAGGCTTTCAAAAAAGCAAAAGAAAAAGAAACAGAAACCGGCACAGGTATGTTGAAGATACATTAAATACTCACTGTAGACTCGCAGCATACTTGTTTACTCTGTACAGGCTGTCTGAGGATGGTATTGGCTGTAAAATTATTTAAAAGGAAATGAAAATGTTTTTGTGTTTCATTGCTTTCTTCCCCTTTGTATGCATGTAACTAATTTAATTACTATTGTATGTTTAAAATTTTAATGTGGAATTCCTTTGTTAGAAATTTACTGAGTGCCATTATTAAAAACTATGGCTATAGATGATGACTTTTTAGGTTAAGACAACTTTTAAAATCTGGACATAGGAGCCAGGCATGGTGGCTCATGCCTTTAATCCCAGCACTCGGGAGGCAAAGGTAGGAGGATTACCATGAGTTTGAGGCCACCCTGAGACTACGTAGTGAATTCCAGGTCAGCCTGGGCTATAGTGAGACCCTACCTTGCAAGACCAAAAAAAATCTGAACTTAGGAAAATTTAGGGATTGGTCATTGCATATCTAAGTTTATTCTACTTATGATGGAATTCTTTATCTTTTGATTTTAAAGAATAATTGTGTTCTACATAATTGTCTCTTATCCTATTTGGGGGGCACAGTGTTGATTTAGAAAAGACTAGCCTCTAGAACGTTCCTATCCAGAAGTGGGCAAACTGCTTAGCAGAGTCAAGGAGGTGGTGAGAGAGCTAACTCCTGATACCCCAATCTCAGGAGCAGGCTAGCTGCCTCTAGCAGCGGCCTGAGAAAAAAAGAAACTGAGGAGTTTAGTTTAAGCCATTAGTAAGCCTGCTGCGTCTGCTGTCACCACTGCTCTGATGTTACTGTGGCTGTGGCTCCTCTACATGCAGGCAGTCATTGTTACTTTCATGGAACAGTGAAAAACCAGCAATAGGTGAGCAAGTAGAACAATGCATGAGTAAAGGGTAAGTATCTTTCAACTTTGGTGCTTATGTGTGGTGGCCTTGACTGTGAAAGCTTCTCATACTGATCACTTCAAAAATACAGAAAACTCTAAATATCATCTTTTGTTCTACCTGTAGAGATTACTTAATATTTAAATCGTGATTGGACTGTAAAATACAATTTATTCCCTTCAAATTTTGCTAATATGTTGTATTTGTTCATATGATTGAATATCCTTAGCACTATGGTTTTAAGAACTTTGTCAGTTTTTTTCATATATTCATCCACTCACATATTGAACATTTCCAGTTTTTCTCTAGAATCTCTTATAATGAGCTTCTGGGAGTTTTGTTGTTGTTGTTTGTATTGTTTGTTTTTTGAGATAATGTCTTGTGCGCAGGCTGACCTCAAACTATGTATTTTAAGCTAGCCTTAAACTTGCAATCCTCTGCCTCAGTCTTCCAAGTACTGGCATTACAGGTGTGTGTCATTGTGTCCAGCTTGACTACGTCTTCCTTTTATTTTCTGAGACTTACTAGAGTGTGTGGGAAATGATTACTTCAGTATAACTATTTGGCAACAGAAATCATCATTTAGGTAGATTTGCTTTATAATGGCAGCATATGTCTTCTAGAATTGCGACGATGATTTTAATGAGAATTACACTGAAGAAAGCATAAAGATTGATCCAGAGAATATTAACTTAAATGAAGACCATGCCAAAGAACTGCAAGCTAGTCCCCAAGAAAGTGTCTGTGTTACAGACACCATCGAACTGTGTGATGATCCAAAATGTGAAGCTAAAAGGTAGGTGAGAGGTGCATATTATTTCTTACTATTGAGCAAGGAAATTAAAGATATGTCAAATAAAGCCTGTTTTCCATGACTAAGTTGGTTGTAGACTTCCTATATATGTTGGCACATACTTATAGCGTGAGGTGTGTTGGAAAGGAAAGAGGATGTTAGAGGAGAGGGCGTACAGGCTGTTGAGTATCATGACCAGTATCCCTGTGATCCAGTGTAATCTCTTCCCCTGCTGGACCTCCCACAGAACAAGGCCACCCTGAATCTGTTTCTCCTGCATACTCACTAACAAACCTTCCTGCTGTGCTGTCAGGACACGCGTTAGTAGCATGGTACCTTTCTGCTCACAGGAGCCCTGAAGTCTTGCTGTGTGTGGCCCAGCACCATGGTGGTGGCTAGTGGAGGGGTGATCCAATGCTTTTATCCCCCCTCCCAGCTTCCTTGTCTGATTTCTTGACCCCATTCTCCTCTGTTGCTCTGCAGTAGAGGATGCTGTCTTAACCCTTTAGGAAAGATCTGAAAATAGGACCATGAGAAAGGGTGCAACGGCGTAACAGTATGGATGTGAGCTGAAAGACCCCACCACTGAAGCTGCAGTGGGGGCGGAAGGGTGCATCCAGGAGTGTGAGAAATGGAAGGAATAGTGTGAGTGAAGGCAACAGGTTACTTAGGTCCACATCACAGATGTAGCTCTACAAAAAGAAAGATAAGGAACCTGTCAACCTGGCAATATCAAAGTTTTGAAGTGTCTTGCAAAGTGGAAGATTGAAAGGGAAAACTAATGCTAATTTCACTAATGATTACAAATGGGGAAACAGTGTGAGATGAGTGACTTTTCCCAGGACAAAAGCTGATCGATGGAGAATCTGGCATTTAATTGGTGCCTGAGTATGTGAAGACACCTGGAAGGTCTAACCCCATGGGAACTACCCTATGGGTCCCTTGGGCTACCTGGAGGTCAGAGACGGGGTTGTAGGCCTCTAAACCGTTCCTGCATCTAGAGCTAACATGTTTTCATGTGCTTCTACATGAGAATTCACTTGGAGGAAAGAGTTTTGGCTTGGGCATCCACTGATTTTAACTTAGCTTTCTCATTTTACTGATGTGAGAAAAGGACTCACCGAATTCAAGTGAGTTCCCACTGCTGAGGACTGAGAGGGTTGAGATAGAACTGTCACCATCCTACCTACCCCTCTAACTGATTTTCCAACAATGAGGCCTTTCCTGGCTTCTCACACCTAGCGAGAAGTCCTTCATTAAAAAGTGTGTGGATGGACCAGGCATGGTGGTGCACGCCTTTAATCCCAGCACTTGGGAGGCAGAGGTAGGAGGATCACCGAGTTCAAGGCCACCCTGAGACTACATAGTTAATTCCAGGTCACCCTGGGCCAGAGTGAGACCCTACCTCAACCCCCCCCCCCCAAAAAAAAAGTGTGTGGGGATGGGGCTGGAGAGATGGCTTAGAAGTTAAGGTGCCTGCCTGCAAAACCAAAGGACCTAGGTTCAATTCCCCAGGACCCACATAAGCCAGATGCACAAGGCAGTGCATGTGTCTGGAGTTAGTTGCCAGGGACTGGAGGCTCTGGCATGCCCATTCTCTCTCTCTGTCTCTCTCTCTCTCTCTTCCTTTTTCAAATAAATAAATATTTTTTAAAAATTAAAAAAAAAGTGTGAGGATGATCAGGTATGTTGGCACACTATGCCAGTAATCCTGACACAGGAGGCAGGAGAATTCAAAGTTTGAAACCAGTCTCAAACTTAAAGGAACTTGTCTCAAAACATCAAGCTTATTTGGTAAAATGCTTGCCTTGCAAGCATGAGGACCTCAGTGTGATCCCCAGTACCTACATGAATGATGGCCAGGTGTGGTGGCAGGCACCCATAATGCCAGGCCTGAGGAGATGGGAACACACGGGTCCCTATGGTTCACTGGTCAGCCAGTCTAGCCTAACTGGTGAGACCCTGTCTCAAAAATTATGGATAGAGGGACAGGAGAGATGGTTCAGCAGTGAAGGTGCTTGCCTGCAAAGCCTAAGAACCCCGGTTCGATTCTGCAGGTCCCATGTAACACCAGCTGTACAAGGTGACATATGCATCTAGAGTTTGTTTGCAGTGGCTAGAGGCCTGGTGCACCCATTCTTTCTCTGTTTCTCTCTCTCAAATAGTTATATAAATTAAAAGTAAAACTCCGGATGGAGTTCCTGAGGAATGACACCTAAAGGTGTCTTCTGGCCTTTCCACATGCATACACATGTAAACACACACATGTATAAAAATAAAAGTAAATAATAAAAAAAGCAAAAATGCAGGTGTATGTTTTATTGCCCTCAGTTCCCTTAGGTATACTTCTGTATATGTGCCTGTCTTTTGTTTTCTCCCCCCTTGCTTATTTTATGAGTGAGAGAGAGAGAATTGGCACACCAGGGTCTCCAGCTGCTGCAATTGAGCTCCAGACGCATGTGCGACTTTGTACACTTGTGTCACCTTGTGCATCTGGCTTACACGGGACCTGGAGAGTTGAATATAGGTCATTAGGCTTAGCATGCAAGCGCCTTAACTGCTAAGCCATCTTTCCAGCCCTATTTATTTATTTTTCAATATATTTATTTATTATTTGAGAGAAAAAGAGGTAGAGAATAAGCATATTAGGGCCTCCAGCCATTGCAAATGAACTCTAGATGCAAGGTGCATGCACCACCATGTGCATCTGGCTTTCGTGGGTTGTGAGGAATTGAACCTGGGTCTGTAGGCTTCACAGGCAAGCACCAAGCGTCTTAACCACTAAGCCATCTCTCCAGCCCTTTATTTATGTATTTATTTTGAGACGGGGTGTTACTGTGTAGACCAGACTGACTTTGAACTCTCAGAACTTCTGTGTCAGTCTCCTCAGTGCTGGGATAAAGGTGTCGTCTTGTCTCTCACAACTTGCTAAATACCCCGTACTGTTGTCATTAGATTCCTAAACAGTGTCTTTTTATTGTGTGGCCACTTCACCTAATGCAGATCCTCAGTTCTGCTTGAAAGCTAGAACACTTCCGAAGGCTTTGGAAGCATTATCATCACTCCTTCATTATAATCCATTCCATTCGTTCTGTAAATACACTCTCACCCAGAGTTTTACCCTAAGAATGAGGAAATTGCAAACTGAGAGGCAAATAAATTCAGGTTCTCCATTGCGGCTGGCGTGGTGGCGCACGCCTTTAATCCCAGCTCTGAGGGGGCAGAGGTAGGAGGATTGCTGCCAATTTGAGGCCAGCCTGAGACTACATAGTGAATTCTAGGTCAGCCTAAGCTAGAGTGAGACCCTGCCTCAAAAAACCAAAAAGTTCTTGATTGTGTGGAGGAATGGTCAGGATTCAAGCTGAACAGGAGGAACCTGACTTCACGGGCTAGCTTTCTGGATTTTGGCTTAAAGAATATGGGGGATACAGTAGACCAGCAGAAAGGACATGATTTTCTTATTATGTTTATTAACTTTTTTTATTTTTATTTTTACATTTTTGTTTATTTATTAGCAACAGACAGAGAGAGAAAGAGGCAGAGAGAGAGAGAGAATGGGTACATCAGGGCCTCCAGCCACTGCACACGAACTCCAGATACATGCACCACTTTGTGCATCTGGCTTATGTGGGTACTGGGGAGTTGAGCCTCAAACCAGGGTCCTAAGGCTTCACAGGCAAACGCTTAACCACTAAGCCATCTCCCCAACCCTTTATTAACTTTTCATTAGCATACAAATAATGGGTTTCATTATTGCATTTTTGTACATATTGTGCATTGTTCTTACTTACACAGATGTCATTTTTTTGGTTTTTAAAAATTTGGTGAATTTATTGAACAAATTTAATTTTTATAAAAAATGCATTAATAACTTTATTTTGTTATTTCACTATGGAACTTGAAATTCTGGTCACAGGTTAGGTCAGGTTCAAGAAGCTGATGTTATGGCTAACACCAGTCATCCTAGCACTCAGGCAGGAGACTGGGGCAAGATGTTTACGGTGAGTTTGATGCCAAAACAAAAGCCTAAACATACAAAGCAAAATATGCCTAATGGATTATTAAGACTAGCACTAATGGCTCCTAAGAATGGTTTGCCTCAGTAAAGAGAATAGTAGTACTTTGTTTCTATAAAAACACACTTCATAAATATTCAGAGATGTTTTAGGGTATTATTATCATTATTTTGGTTTTTTTGAGGTAGGGTCTCACTCTAGTCCAGGCTGACCTGGAATTCACTCTGTAGTCTCAGGGTGTCCTCGAACTCACAGTGATCCTCCTTCCTCTGCCTCCCGAGTACTGGGATTGAAGGCGTGCACCACCACACTGGCTATAGCTTTTGTTTTATGTAAATGCCAAATTTGTTTAATTTAATCTCTTAAGTTTTTTTTTTTTTTTTTTTTTGGCAGTAGGGGCTCTCTTTAGCCAAGGCTGAAAACTTATGACAATCCTCCTACCTCTGCCTCCCAAGTGCTTAGGACTAAAGGCGTGCACCACTGTGTCTGGCTTAAAATTGCTTTTTAAAGGTGTTCATTTGAAATGTGGGGATTAATTAAATTGCCCATTAAAATTAATACAGTTTTTAAATTTAAAATTTATTCAAAATTAAATTTTAAAATAATTAATTTTTAAAAACTTAAAAAATATTTGGGGTTGGGGATTTAGCTCAGTGGATGAGCACTTGCCTAAGGTCCTAGACTCAGTCTTCAACCCCAGCAATAAAAAAAAAAGAAAGAAAAGAATTTGAGATGGATGTGGACGCCTTTAATCCCAGCACTCAGGAAGCAGAGGTAGGAGGATCACTGTGAGTTCGAGGCTGGCCTGAGAGACTACATAGTGAATTCCAGATCAACCTGGGCTAGAGCAAGACCCTACCTAGAAAAACCAAGACAATAATAATTTATGCATGTGAGTGCACACGTACATGTGCACAATCACAGTACATGTGTCAAGGTTGTACAACTTCAAAGTGTCTGTGCTCTACCTTTGAGATAGGGTCTTTCTCCCATCCCCCCTTCAGGTGAAGGGTTCCCTGAGGCCCTGGCTGATGTAGAACTCATTCTAGCCCCAGGTGGCCTTTGACCTCATGGTGATCCTTCTGCCTCAGTCAGCCTCCCCACTGTTGGGACTAAAGGCATGTGCCGCCATGCCCTGTGAAGCAGGGTCTCTTGCTGCAATGAATGTCAGACTGGCTGGGCCTGGGGCTTCAGATTCTCCTGTCCACCTCCTGTTGATGTAAATGCGTTAAGATCCCAGGTGCATGTACCACTTTGCATTTGGCTTTATGTGGGTGTGGGGCAATTTAACCTGGCCTGGCAGGTTTTGCAAGAAAGTTTTTTCAAGAAACTACTCAGCCATCTCTCCAGTCCTAAACTAGTCTTTCAAATAAATAATATTATATCTTTTGCTGTGAGAAGACAGTTAATGGGGACATTTCCTTTTGTATTATGCTGAATACTTTTTTTTTTTTTAACAGTGTTCCTAAACCCAAAGGAAAGAAAACCAAAGATGTAAAAAAGTCTGTCAAAGTTCCTGCTGACACACAAACCATGGTAGGTCAAAATCACACTCACTTGTTTTAGAGGACCTGTCTTCAACCTGTGGTGTCCTGAAGGTGGAGTCTGTCTGGTGTGAGTCCATCATCAGTTTGCAGGAGGAGTGTGGAATATACGCTCCTGGCATGTCTTTTCTTCAAAGTTTAAAGAACCGCATAGAAATACAGATACCAGACAGTTACTATTGTTTTCAGCTGCTTCATGGTCTAAGACTTTGGTGACAGGAGTTCCGTATGTTAAGTTCTGAAGGTCAGTCGTGAAACTTGGACTCTTGTGTTAATATGGCGCACACCATCCAGTGTCTCAGGACCTTTAGAGTTGACGGTGTGGGCCGGTGGGCTTAACTTCCAAGAACACCTGCTGTGTTAGATCTGATCTCTTGTGTTAACATGGCGCACACCATCCAGTGTCTCAGGACCTTTAGAGTTGACGGTGTGGGCCGGTGGGCTTAACTTCCAAGAACACCTGCTGTGTTATCTGATCGGCACACCATCCAGTGTCTCAGTGTCTCAGGCTTTGTTGTGTTTTGTTAAAACATCTTTAGCTGTGTGTTTTGTTAAAACATCTTTATTTTGCTTATATTTCATATTTAGCTTGACATTAAGGTATAAAACACTGTTGTCAAGAGATTCCTAATTGCTTTTGCTCCCCTTCTCAGAGTGATGTTCTTATCAGCTGTACCACCTGCCATAGAGAATTTCCATCCCGGAATAAACTTTTCGACCATCTGAAGGCTACGGGTCATGCAAGAGCACCTTCATCATCATCTTTAAACAGTGTAACAAGTAGTCGAAACAAGAAAGAGAAACGTAAAAACAGATAAAAATTCTGCCAACACTGTTTTTTTTTTTAACTATCTCTAGAGTTTGACACCAAAACCTGAACTGAAATCACCTAAAGAGTTAAAATCTTAGTGATATGCAACTTACTGCATTGTGGAAGATTATTTTTTATCTTATAAAGACTTTTTTGTTTAATATATATTTTTAAACATTTCACTAGTGATTGAATTCTACTTTTGCCATCTGACTTGAATGTGTCATAACAGGTAAATATTATAAAGTGTATTTTGATTTCTCATGTGGACAGAGATGTACAGGAAAAATTAAATTATTTTAACACAAACATATGCCCTCTTCTGCTTTATTTTTTGAATTTTTCCATTGTTTTCATTTATTTAATAGTTTTGTTATGCTTCATAATTTCTCAAAACTACAGATCTTTTAAAATTCATCATAAATTTTTTCCCCCCATTTGACATCATTATTCTAGCTCTGGTTCTATTATTTATTTATTATTTATTTTCAAGGAGAGATAGAATGGGAATGCCAGGGCCTTTTGTCACTGCAGATGACCTCCACACGCATTCACCACTTTGTGCATCTGGCTTTATGTAGGAAATCCACCCCAGGCTAGCAGGCTCACTAAGAAGGCCTTTAATTGTGGGGCCACATCTCCCCAGCCCTAGTTGTGGTTTTAAAAGTATAAGTACTAAGATGTTGATTACTGTTGTTTTTTCTCAAGGACATGGTTGGGAAGAGCTAAGGAGCAGTCTCTTTTGGGTCTAGCTCTGTTGATGACTTGATAGACTGGTGACGCAGGAAGAAACAAACATTCTCTGACTGTGGAGGTGGGGTGAGTGCATAGGTGGCTCTTCCTTGCAAGCATGGTGACGTCTGTAAGACACAGGAGGCAGCTGGTTCTGAACTTACTGACTCTCAATGGAGAGTGTTCATTGTTGCTCTCTCACTGCTTCAGAAGTTTTTTTTTTTTTTTTTTTTTTTTTTTGTTTCTCGAGGTAGGTCTCACTAGCCCAGGCTGACCTGGAATTCACTATGGAGTCCTCGAACTTACTACCTCTGCCTCCTGAGTGCTGGGATAGAAGGCATGCGCCACCATGCCCAGCTCTATTTCAGAAGTTTTTGTTGTTTTTTTCTAGCATTCATTGGAAAAAAAAAAACCTTTGATTTTTTTTCTTTTGTTTATAAAATTTGAGAAAAATTTGTAATGTAGGCCAGAATGTAGGTTTTGAACTTGGACTCCAAAGTGCCACCATGCCTGGTTAAAAAAAATAAGTCTTTTTTGTTTGTTTTTTCTAGACAGGGTCTAACTCTTGTCCAGGGTGACCTGGTTCTCACTTGATAGCCCGAAGCTGTCTTTGAACTCACAGTGATCTTCCTACTTCACCCTTCCAGTAGTCAAACAGAAAGCATGTGCCTCCATGTCCCACTCAAAAATAAATTCTCTTTAATGAGAAACATCTACTTTATAGCAGTGATGAATGTTAAATCACAAAAAATATTGCCAGGTGTGGTGATGCACACCTTTAATCCAAGCACTCAGGAGTCTTGGGTAGGAGGACCACTGTGGGTCTGAGGTCAGCCTGGGCTAGAAAGAGAGAAAAAAAGAAGAAATAAGAAGACACATAATTGAGTATAATCTTATACATTGACTGGATGAATGAGTTTTTAGGATGTATTAAACAGGCAGTTCTTTAAATTGGTCTTGAGAGGAACTTCTAAGTTTTAAGAAATGTATGCTTTGTGTTCAGTAAAACTGTGATGGAGCCTTGCATTTTCAAATGAGCAGCTCTTGTCCATATGGCCTATCACACTTAGTCTTCAATGGCCTTATAGATAAATAGTATTGATGCTCTGGATCATTCTGTGTGATTTACTTAAAATTCACGTTTAAACCTTATAGTTTTTCTTTTCCATTTAAAGATTCATATTTTTCTTTACCTTTCTTTCTATTTATCACCAACTTCGCTTACTACTTCCTTATAATTATCTTCCTTTCTTAATCTCTTACTTGCCTGTTTGTATCTTCTAGTCTCTTCTTCTCAGGCTTTAGCTGAACCTTTTCTCCCTCCCTTTGATCTCATGGAGCAGACATAATCATGAAAAGGACTGTTAGTAAGTCACGTGCTGTCACCTGGTTAACAATAGGAAATCACCTTGCAAGGCAGAGAATGTCATGCTGATGTCCTTCAGTAGATCCTCCTTGCCCTTTACTGACCCTGAAAGTACTTCTTTTGTTTATGCTTTGTGTCAACATTTGGGGTTACTTTTTAGTTTTCAGTCTGACAAAAATTCAATCATAATTTTCAAAAGATCATCATCACAGTTGTGATTGGAAGTCGAGATCTCATTGCTAATCCTGTGTGTGATGTTGGCATCCTGGCTTTTTGAGAACTTTACTTTCCTTATCTCCAACACAGTTCATAGCACAATATTGTCTCTACTTACATTAAAAGGCTAGATAAAATAATTTATATGAACACTTTGAAACAAAAGGTTTTTTTAATGAAATAATGCTCCACTTAAGTAAATTAAAATTTTTTTCAGTTAAAATGTTTGCAGAAAGAAGAGTATACATATACAGTGTGCATTATGGTGTTCTTGTTTTTTGTTTTTGTTTTTCGAGGTAGGGTCTCACTCAAGCCCAGGCTGACCTGGAATTCACTCTGTAGTCTCAGGGTGGCCTCGAACTCATGGCGATCCTCCTAACTCTGCCTTCCAAGTGCTGGGATTAAAGGTGTGCGCCACCACGCCCGGTGTGTACTTATTTTTTTTAATATTTTATTTATTTGAGAGAGAGAGGAAGAGGCAAATAGAGAGACAGAATGGGCATGCCAGGGCCTCTAGCCACTACAAATGAACTCCAGATGCATGTGTCCCTTGTGCATCTGGCTTACGTGGGTCCTGGGGAATCGAACCTACATCCTTTGGTTTCACAGGCAAATGCCTTAACTGCTAAGCCATTTCCCCAGCCCCGTGTTCTTATTTTTTTGAGGCAAGGTTGGCCATGCTGGCCTCAAACTCACTATATAGTGGAGGCTGTCCTTGAACTCTTGCCTTCACTTCCCCAGTGCTGGGGCTTCAGGTGTGTCCTACCATGCATAGGTTTTACTTTTTATTTAGAGACGGAGAGAGAGAGGGAGGGAGAGAATGGGAACGCCAGGGCCTCTAGCCACTGCAAATGAACTCCAGATGCATAGGCCACCTAGTGCATCTGGCTTACGTGGAACCTGGAGAATTGAACGTGGGTCCTTAGGCTTCCCAGGCAAGCGTCTTAACCACTAAGCAATCTCTCTAGCCACCCTCCTTTTTTTTAGGAATTAACTCTCTAAATCCACTTCTAAATCGGAAAACATATATTATGCCAAAAGTACCGATTTAATTTCATTTGAGGGAAAATATTCTAAAATGTGAGAGTATACTTTTACATTAATCTTAGTACAGGGCAGCAGTGACCACTTGTCCTGATTAAAGATAGCTCTGGTGTGAGGATGTATATTATGAGGGCTCTGGAAAATCCAGTTTCTTTGTGTAGCTAAGGCTTCCTAGTCCATTTAGATGTTCCCAATGTAGTCCCAACCAACCATTTTGCTTATTCCTGGCTTTGAATAGCACAGAGGCAAAGGGAGCATCGTCTGAGTTTGTGGAAGGTCAGTCACATGGTGGTCCTTGTTCTAGAACTTCCTGCTGAGACAGGCAGTATTTTGGTGTCATGAAGATTTAGATTTTATTAAGCCCGGTGTAGTGGCGCATGCCTTTAATTCCAGTACTTGGGAGGCTGAAGTTAGGAGGGTCACTGTGAGTTCAAGCCAGCCTAAGACTACATAGTGAATTCCAGGTCAGCCTGGGCCAGAAGAAAAAGCAAATGAGCCAGGCATCATAGTAGTGCATGTCTTTAATCCCAGCACTTGGGAGGCTGAGGTAGGATTGCTGTGAGTTTGAAGACAGCCTGAGACTACATAATGAATTTCCAGGTCAGCCTGGGCGAGAGTAAAACCCTACATTGAAAAACCAAAATAAATAATTAAATAATAAGTAAATTCAAATTAATGTATTGCCAGTATACAAGATGACAGCCATACATCAGAATAACACTTCTCAAACTTTAAAAAATTTTATTTACTTATTGGGCTGGAGAGATGGCTTAGCAGTTAAGGTGCCTGCCTCCTAAGCCTAAGAACACTGGTTCCAATCTCTAGGTCCCACGTTTAGCCAGATGCAAAGTGACACAAGGGCGCAATGCCGCACTTGACCACAAGGGGGTGCACACATCTGGATTTCGTTCTCAGCAGCTGAGAGGCTGCTGGCGTGCCCATCTCTGTCTTCCTCTCCCTCTCCCCCCCCCCATTTTTTTTATTTACTTATTTATTTGAGAGAGAGAGTGAGAGAGAGTGAGTATGGGCGCACCAGGGTCTCCAGCCACTGCAAACAAACTCCAGATGCATGCACCACTGTGCATCTGGCTTTCTGTGGGTACTGAGGAATTGAACCCAGGTTGTTAGGCTTTGCAGGCAAGCACCTTAACCATTGAAACATCTCCTCTAGCCCCAGCAATTGTCAAACTTTTTGACCCCTGAATCCTTTAACACATTTACAGATTGAGAATCCAAAGAGTTTAGGGGTTGTATGTATTGGTATTAACTGTATCCAAATTAAAATCAGGAAAATTTCAAAGTATGAATTAGTTACAAATAATACAGGCTAAAAAAATTGTGGAAAATAATATAAAAGAAAAACTTATTGAGAAGAGTAGCATTGTTTTGACCCTGAAAATTCTTGCATGTATCAGGGCTGGAGTACCCATGTAAAGCCAGATGCACTAAGTGGTTAATGTATCTGGAGTTTGTTTGCAGTGGCAGGGGGCCCTGGCACGCCCATACTCAATCTCTCAGTGTCTTTCTCTCTCTCAAATAAAAGGTATAAAATATATTTTAAAAGTTCTTAGGCATATAGCTTACACGGGTTGGACTCTCACCTATACTTTTACATTGAGACTTGTATATTTTGTTTCAAACAGGAAGCTAATCCAAGCTGAAGTAGATAGGAAGTTGAAAAAGAAGGGCTCTCATGGATACCCTGAGGGGGTCTCCAGAGGCACCCCACGGATCACACTTAGAACTGTGCATTAGAGAAGTGGCTAAGCTGTACAGACAGAAAGGACTTGAATAGCCAAAAAATGAGAAGGTCGTTGGCACCGATGGGCAGGGGAATGACAATTGTTTCATGCTTTCAGGTGGGCAGAAGGTAAAGCATCCTAGAAGTCCAGCTGTCGGTCACAATGTTGGAAGTGGCAGTGCTTGCCCTTTTGAAGTAAACACTGTTCAGTTGGGTGATGTGCGAGAAATGTGACGGTGCGCATACCCCCACGAGCAGGCAGTTCTTGGTGGGTGCCTAGATCTCCGCCTTAACAGTGTGGTGCGCTGCAGAAGCACCGGCCCGGCAGACGACGTCGTCAAACGTGCAGCGTCAAACGTGCAGCTCCCACGCCACACAGACCCGCTGAGTCAGAGTCCAGGGGTTACAGGATTCCTTAGGTGACTCATCCACTTCAGAAGCAGTGCACAGGGATGTTCACAAACGGACTGTTTGCACCCGGGGAAAGCGGGCAGTAATTTAGATGTGAAGAGTGAGAACATCGCGGGTAAGATGGGCAGGGATCTCCTTATCTGCTGGGCAGTACAAACAGGCGAACTTGATACCTGTGTGGATAACTAGCTCTGGAAAAAGGGTGAAAGGAAAACATACGTCAAGAAAGATGAGAGGTATACCATTTACACAGTTCTAGAAACTACCATGCGGGTTGCTGTTTATACAGCAGTCAATTTCCCATCAGTGATGTTCAGAAAAGCAATTGCCTCTGCAAATGGAAGGGAAGAAGCGCAGCAGCATGGCTGTAAACCAGTCCTCATCCGGGTCATTCTTTGTAACAGGAAGGAAGTTGTAAGCACTTGTTAATTCTTTATAATGGCTGCATGGGGGGGTTGGTTACGCTGATTATCACAAAAACATGAATCAATGCACCAGCCAAGGAGCAGGATGTATATTTAAAGTGAAGTGGGAGATAAAGGGTTTTAGGTTCTCCTTGTTATTTCTGTCATATTACATAAACATTGTGGCAGCGTCATCTGTTTAGTGTTCATTCTTCCTTTTGGAAGTGTGGTTTGTGGCTGGGCATAAAAGCCGTCCAGAATGTAAAGATGACTTCCCTAGCCTTCCGTGCGCTCGCCATCAGTCAGTGTTGGCCCCCATCTGTTCCTGTTCCTTCTCTCTTGTTAGTTTAAGCGAAGAGGCTAGGACTGGAGCTCCGCCCCACCTTGGATTATGAGGCATCTGCAGGGCTGAGCAGTAGAAGTACAGATCCCTAGTGCCGGGGTGACCCACCTGTTCCCCGGGGAGAAATGAAGCATCTGTGTTAGGAAGCTTCTGGTCTAAGATTTCCGCCTGTCATTAGTGACCCACTCACATCGCCCCATACTCAGATTCCCAAACTAAAGGAATCATTTCAAACAGTGTCAAGGGCACCTTCTGTTTTGTTTTTCGAGGTAGGGTCTCACCCAATTTTCATAGTAGTCATGGCCAAAAACAGTTTAGACCTGGGCTGGAGGGGTGGTTTAGCGGTTAAAGCATTTGCCTGCAAAGCCAAAAGACCCAGTTTTAATTCCCCAGGACCCACGTTAGCCAGATGCACAAGGGGAATTTGTCTGCAGTGGCTGGAGGCTCTGGTGTGCCCATTCTCTCTTTCCCTCTCCCTCTTTCTCTGTCAAATAAATAAAATATTTAAAAAAAAATTTTAGACCTTTAATGTAATTCTAGGATGTTAGCATGAAGAAAGTGCCCGAATCATTTCAATGGGTGATCTTATTTTTACTCCTAGATATTTTCACTTAAGAAAAGCTAACAGTGACTGTCAAACTCTATTGAAAGCACTTTTTGAGAGCCTGGCCCTCCTTTGCTTCTAATAGCCTGTGTTAAAGAGTCACCTCACTTTTTGGTGTCGTTCTTGCCAAAGAAGTTGAAAGTGCCCATTCTGGTGAAGGTAGGGGTAGGGAAGTGCATCAAAAGTTCTTCTAGACCTGAATATGTTTGTTTTAAATTAGTAAAGCTGTGCATGCAGCCAGCTCTTTAAACTTGAATTATGGTGGAAGAGAGGCATTCATGCAGATGGCAGGTCACTAGAATTTTGCAGAGAAATTTCCTTCACCCAAAGTAGGCAGGCACACCAGCAAGCCCCTTGTTAGCTGACACATGTTCAGCTTCAGGTGACCCTCAAAACATTGGGCAGTGAGAGATGCTTATGACAACCCTTCAGCTTCTAGAATTCAGTACCCACAGGAGGCTAAAGCTGTGGATCCCCTCTCCCCATGGAAGTATAATTAGTCCTGAGTCCTTCTTTGTGTTGCCTCCCAAAGAACTAATCAAATGACTAACAGTGAGTAAATTGACACAAATGATGGCAGTTTGCGAATCAAGGTTTGTACGTGAGAAGCCTCTGGTCTCACATGAAAAGGCAGAGACGGCTGTAACCCTTCATCTGTACAGTACAGCAAGGTGAAGAAAACAAAACAGGCTAAAGACAATTGGGTGCCACGTGGGTTCAAATCCCAGTACCAGGATTCACAAGGTGGTTAACCGTGGCATATTGCCATAGATCTCTTAACACGCTCCCTTGAAAATGCAGATGATACCTTTTGTCATAGATGGGTAAAGTTTTGTGCCACACATACAAGTAGCCTAGTAGGGCACTTGCCACACAAATGCCCATCAAATGCAAGTTCTCATCCACTCCACTTCCGGTTTTCCCCAGGAGTGCACCAGTAATGAGGGTCACTGTCACTCTGTCTTTACTCAGAGGACATTTTCCTCTGTGGAGCCCAGTGTCTTCATTCTGTGAAAAGCCAGAGCATGCAACCACCCTGATTCCATGTGGCCTTCTCTCAACTGTGTCAGTTTTGGCCCCTTGGGTCTCTGGATGTTGCCAGTGCCCTTAAGAACCCTTAGGAAAAGAGCATGAGTGAAATGTGACAAAAAACCTGTATAAACAAGCGTTCCTTCTCCCTGGGACCTGGAAGCTCCTTTGCTTTGGAAATGACACCAACTCTGGGATCTTCAGCCGAGAATAGACACATTTAAAGGACTGAGAAGTATTTACCACCTACTCTTAGGCTGTGCCTCCTGTTGTCCTATAATCCACTAAAATTTTCCATAGTGAATAGGAGGCTGCTTTAGAGAAAAGCGCTTGAGCTGTGCAAGTCACTGGGCTGGGGTTTGGATCCCAGCTTCTGTCACTCATTCACCCGCTGCTGTGAGACTGAATGGCTCAGCCTTGCTGAGTTGGGGCTCGTCTTCGGCAAAGTGGGGGACAATGTGAGTTTGTTGCTGCGGCAGCAGATTACCACAAATGGTGATCTGAAACAGCATGTGTTTGTTATCTTCACACTTGGGGATACCACATCCTAAGATGAGTCTCAGTGAGCTAAAGTCAAGGTGTTGCCAGAGTTTGGTTCCTTCTGGAGGTGCCAAAGAATCTATCCGTTTGGAGACTATTTTGGGACCTTTGACACCTCCCCCCACCCCCCACACATACATCAGTCTTCAGAACCTGAATGAAGAGTGTTTGTGTTGCAATGTGTGACTGGTACCAGCATAAGTCAGTGGATTCCCCAATGATGGTAGCCCAGAAACGCAGTCATACCTACATGGGAACATGCAGGTCGGTGGGTTGTGGCTATCTTTAAGTGAAGTCATAAGTGGGTACGACCCTGCACCACGTGGATAGAGACCAAATAAACTACATGGACAGAGACCTGTATGTGAACGGCAAGTGGGAAGGATTTCTTTAGAACAAAACAAGTACAGCACCTACAGGAAATAAGACTTGGTCCCCTCAGACTGCTATAGATTTAAAGTACCAGAAGTAAGACAAGCTGTAGACTGGAGAAAAGGCTGGCGTACCGAGCTGGCAAAGGATTGCCGTCCAGAGTGCATGAAACAGAAGAACCTCGCAGAAAGCCATTCACTGCTGTTAGGGGGAGTGCAAACTAGGAAGTCATTATGGAAATCAGAATACAAACATCTCAAAAACTGAGAAATAGAACTTCCATAC
This sequence comes from Orientallactaga sibirica, assembly GCA_036365145.1. Taxonomy (NCBI): domain Eukaryota; kingdom Metazoa; phylum Chordata; class Mammalia; order Rodentia; family Dipodidae; genus Orientallactaga; species Orientallactaga sibirica. The sequence continues at coordinate 20,629,914 of JAEOAD010000005.1, forward strand.
AACCCAGCTATACCACTCCTGGGCGTATTCCCCAAGAACTCCACACTCTACTACAGAGAGAACTTGCACAGCCATGTTTTTGCAGCGTTCCCCACAGTAGCCAAGAATTGGAATCAACCTAGATGCATAGCAGATGAATGGATAATGACAATGCAGTAATATACATCATGGATTTTTTTTTTTTTTTTTTTTTTTTTTTTTTTTGCGAGGTAGGGTCTCACTCTGGTCCAGGCTGACCTGGAATTCACTCTGTAGTCTCAGGGTGGCCTCGAACTCTCGGCGATACTCCTACCTCTGCCTCCCGAGTGCTGGGATTAAAGGCGCGCGCCACCATGCCTGGCTCTACATCATGGAATTCTGTGCAGCAGTACATAAAAACGAAATTATGAGATTTGCAGTAAAATGAATGAAACTGCAAAGAATTAAGCGACCCAAGCTCTGAATGATGAAGAAAAATGTATATTTTCTGATAGGCAGATCTTAGCTTGTAATATTTACAAGTATGAACATGAAAGGGGACAATTGTGAGGAAATCCTATAAATATTGAATGATCAACCAAGAGATGAGCACAAAGTAATAAAGGAAGGGTGAAGGGACACGTGACATGTAGGCACACAGGGGAGAGGAAATGGCAGGAGGGAGACTGGAGGAGGAGGTGGTGAGAATCAACTAAAACAATTGCTTTTGAAAATGCCAGCATGAATAGTGCCTAAATCTCTGTATGCCAACATAAACATAAAAATAAAAAATGAGCTGGGCGTGGTGGCACACACCTTTAATCCTAGCACTTGGGAGGCAGAGGTTGGATCACGGTGAGTTTGAGGTCATTCTGAGACTACATAGTGAATTCCAGGTGAGCTTGGGCTAGAGTGAGACTACCTGGAAAAAAGAAAAATGAGATAACATAGGTTGGGGCTTAGGTAGTTAACAATGAGGGCTCTTTACCAGATACATCAAAAATAGGAACTCTTAGCTCCACCTCCTGTATCCTGAGAGGGAAGGCTGACAATTGAGTTAAAAAGCTCATGAGTGGGCTGGAGGGATGGCTTAGCGCTTAAGGCATTTGCCTGCAAAGCCAAAGGACCCAGGTTCGATTCCCCAGGACCCATGTTAGCCAGATGCAGAAGGGGGGAGCATGCATCTGGAGTTCGTTTGCAGTGGCTGGAGGCCCTGGAGTGCCCATTCTCTCTCTCCCCCTCCTTCTCTGTTAAATAAATAAATAAAATATTTTTGTTTAAAAAGCTCACGAGCAAGGAGATCTGGGGAACATTCAGGTTGGTGAACACATCCTGTTTCTGACAATTTGGCATGTTCAGAGGGAACAGCAGCTCCACACCCCAAGACCCTCATTCCTTGCTTCATTTTAAGACTCTTCTATCTCACTGTTCTTAATTGTATCTTTTTATAATAAGCCCCAAACATAAGCACAGTATTTTCTTGGAAAAAAGAACTTCTTACAAAATTAATGATAGATATGCATTAGAACAGTGGTTCTCAAACATTTTGGTCTCAAGATCTTTTCAGGCTAAAAACTGAGAACAAAAAGTATTATAGGGGCTGGAGAGATGGCCTAGTGGTTAAGGTACTTGCCTGCAAAGTCAAAGGACCTAGGTTCGATTCCCCAGTACCCACTTAAGCCAGATGCACAAGGTAGTACATGTGCCTAGAGTTTGTTTACAGCAGCTGGAGGCCCTAGTGCACCCATTCTCTATCTGCTTCTTTCTCTCTCAAATAAATAAATAAATAAAAATAAAAATTTAGGGTGCTGGAGAGATGGCTTAGCAGTTAAGGTGCTTGCCTGCAAAGCCAAAGGACCCAGGTTCGACTCCCCAGGACCCATGTAAGCCAGATGCACAAGGTGGCACATGCATCTGGGGTTCGAGTACAATGGCTGGAGGCCCTGGCGTGCCCATTCTTTTTCTTTCTCTCTTGCTCTCAGTCTTTCTCTCACTCTCTCACATAAAAAAAAAAGAGGCCAGTCCATTGGGCTTATCTAAAAAAAATAGTATTATAGATGTTGGTAATATCTATTGATACTTGTTTTATTTAGAATAAAGTTGAGCCAGGTGTGGTGGCACATACCTTTAATCCCAGCACTCAGGAGGCAGAGATAGGAGGATCGCTGTGAATTCACTATGTAGTCTCAGGGTGGCCTTGAACTCACAGTGATCCTCCTACCTCTGCCTTCCAAGAGCTGGGATCAAAGGTGTGGCTCTATGCCTTTTTTTTTTTTTTTAAACTTTTTATTGACAGTTTCCATAAATGTAAACAATAAACCATCATAATTCCTCCCCACTCCCATTCACCACCCCCCTCAAATCCACTCTCTATTGAATCCCCTCCTCCCTATTCGTCTTTCTTTTATTTTGATGTCATTATCTTTTCCTCCAAAATAAAAGTCATGTGTGGGTAGTGTCAGGCACTGAGAGGTCATGCATATCAAGTCCATTTTGTGTCTGGAAGAGTGCATTGTAAGCAGTCTTACCCTTCCTTTGGCTCCTACATCCTTTCAGCCGCCTCTTCCACAATGGACCCTGAGCCTTCGAGGATATGATAGAGTGCTAAACACTCCACTGTCACTTCTCAGCACCATCTGAAGACAAGCTTCTCTCATCAAGAGAGAGAGAGTGCTGCAGTCAGGTTCGCATTGCTGATAGAAATCACCTGACCAAGAGCAGCTTGTGGGGAAAAAAAAAAAAGGTTTATTTTGGCTTATAGACTTGAGGGGAAGCTCCATGATGGCAGGGGGAAATGATGGCATGAGCAGAGGGTGGACATCCCCCCTGGCCAACATAAGGTGGACAACAGGAACAGGAGAGTGTGCCAAACACTGGCAAGGGGACACTGGCTATAATACCCATAAGCCCACCCCCAACAATACACTGCCTCTGGGAGGTGTTAATTCCCAAATCTCCATCAGCTGGGAACCTAGCATTCAGAACACCTGAGTTCATGGGGGACTCCTGAGTCAAACCACCACAGAGGTAGCATTACTATATGGGCATAAACATTTTGAAAAGTGCTTACAGGGCAGTTTGATGGGCATAATCTATGCATTTAGCCAGACAACAGCAGGCATTTCTTCACACACACACACCAGCCACAAGCTTTTGACTACGTTTTCAATACCAGGTATGTATTCTCCCTCCCATGGAGTGGATCTCTGGAGAGTCCAATTAAAGAGCAGTTGGTTTCCCCCATAACAGACTTGTCACTATCGCACCAGTTTCTGCTTTTAAAATTAATTAATTATTTATTTTTTTGGTTTTTTTGCGAGGTAGGGTCTCACTCTGGTCCAGGCTAACCTGGAATTAACTATGTGCTTTTTTTTTTTTTTTTTAAACCTGTTTCCCTTGCTGCTTTAATTGGGGTCAGATTCCTGTTCAGCTCTGCATATGGGAATGTTACCCACGTAAGGAGAATTTGCCTAAACCTGGTGACCCTTCTCCTTCAGAGTGAGGGCAAAGAGAACAAGATAAGAGTAACTAATGTTTTGTTTTAAAGATTTAAAGAACATAATAATTAATAGGTGGTCAACTGGTAGTTTTTATAGCATGTCGTTCCAAAACCTCAGAATAGTAGCTAGAAGCCTCTAGTCATTAACTCAAACCCATTAGGACAGGGAACTTTCCTTGCGGTCAGATCATCCCATCGTGAGCTAAGCAGGAGCAATCACCTCTCAACGATAACTGAAATATCCCCCAAGTGGTGATGACTTGCTTGGAACCTTCATAGAACCACTCAAGATAAATAACATCTGCAGATAACGAGAAAACAGACCAAGATGGTTTGGCAGTGCTATTTTTAAAAAAACCATTGGCAGGTTTTTATTTTATTTAATTTATTTATTCTTTTTTTTTTTTTTTTTTTTTTTTTGTAGGGTTTCACTCTAGTAGTCTCAAGGTGGCCTCGAACTTAGGGTAATCCTCCTACCTCTGCCACCTGAGTACCAGGATTAAAGGCATGTGCCACTGAGCCTGGCCATTGGCAGTTTTCTTCTTCTTTTTTTTTTAATTGACAACTTCCTTAATTGTAGACAATATACCCTGGTACTTCCCTCCCTCCCCCCCCTTTCCCCATCATATCCCCTTCCCCTCTCAATCAGTCTCTCTTTTAATTATGATGGTCTTGTGTAGGTAGTGTCAGGCACTGTGAGGTCATGGATATCCAGGCTATTTTGTGTCTGGAAGAGCATGTTGAAAGGAATCCTACTCTTCCTTTGGCTCTTATATTCTTTCCGCCCCCTCTTCCGCAATGGACCCTGAGCCTTGGAAGGTGTGTTAGAAGTATGTTTGATTTATACAGGGCTCACAGTTACGAGATAGTCTTAAATCTCAGATGAGACTTTAGACTTTTGAACAATCTTAAAATTGGTAAAGGTTATGGATACCTTGGAAGTTGGAGTGAATGCATTTGGCACTGTGAGATGATCATGAGTCTATGGGGGCCAGGGAGGGATGTAGTGGTTTGAATGTGAAGCCTGAGGTATTTTTCATTAAGCTTGAGACTTGAGTCTCCAGCAGGCAAAGCCCTGTTGAAGGGGGTGTCACTAGGGGGGGCATGGATCTTGTAGAGAAGGCTTACTAGGTAGAAAGAGCCTGTGTGAGCTGGCTGTTGGTGTTTGCTGGCTGTTTGGTGTTGTATCCCTGTTATGGATCTATGGAAGCAAGCCAGCTTCTTCTGCCATTGATGGTGTCTCCCCTGGATTCTTTCTGTAAACTTGAAATAAACCCTTTCTTTCCATAAGCTGCTGTTTGTCCAGCAATACGCAACACAACCTTATATCCTTCCTTTGACCTTAAAGCTGAGCAGGTCTGTAATGCCTTGCACTTACAGCACTCAAGACTGTTCCAGAACTCATGTACTCTGTCTGTTTCCAGGAAATACCATGCTGAGTTTCTCTCCCTTTGTCCTGCTGTTGCCAAGAGTAGAAATGCTAAAGTGGACACCAATCTTTGCTTTCCTGTTTAGTTCAACCTGCTCATTTTACTGACGACAGAATTTGCTTTGTATAAAAGATCTACCACCTGTTTAGGGAATGGCCATTACTAACCAAGCATTTTTGCTGGTGTTTATATATATGTATATATTCATTAATACCCTTCTTTGTTCCAAGACGGATCTAAAACAAAGCACCTGTTTCAGGAAACCTACGCATGATGGTAAAAAATGACTTTTCCCTGCTAGAGTGGACATATTTTTTTTTTTCACTGAGACATAAAGTGAAGCCTATGGATTTATTTTTCTTTTTGAAAAGTTATACTCTGACGTCCCTTTACATGAGTAAGCAGCCCAAGGCATTGAGCACCAAGAGCCTACTAAGAAATTCTGTAGAAAGGCAAGGACTCTGAGCTGAGGCTATGGCTTAGTGGTAGAATGCTTACCTACCACACACCAGCTCCCGGGCACAATCCCAAAATAAACAAAATAAACAGTACGAGTTAAAGGAGAAAACCAACAACAACAGAGGGGCCTTGTGGAGACAGTGACTACCGAGCCCTGCCCACTCACATATTTTCTCAAAGTTTCCCGAGCTTTCGTGGGGCTACGTTACGCTCTTCATAGACACGAGAAAGCTTCCGCCCAGGAAGATGAGTTTGCTCAAGGCAAGTGACATGGAGAGCTTGTTTAGCTCCAGCCAGTATCATGTTGTCCCATCGAATCAAAGGTGTGTTGTTTTTCAGTAGTTGCTGCCTGCTATGTCCCCTCTCTCCCATCCTTTTCTCTCCCCCTTCATCCCATCCTTGATCACATTGTGTTCTGAGATCTTGTTATGACTCCCCCAGCCCATCAACCATTCTGGATTAGTCTCCTAACTCATCCAGAGCTATAAAAACTCTGTGCATTGGCCATGAACCTGACCTCGGATCATCTACTTTATCTTCCTTAAACTCAAAGAGATTGAAATAATTAAGCTTTGGTTTCAATGACAGAACTCAAATTAATTCAGTGGGCCATTTAGTCTGTTGAGAGCTTATCAGCATTTTTTCTTTTAGATTTTATTTTTATTTATGTATTTATTAGAGACAGAGAGAGGAAAAGAGAGAGAGGGAGAGGGAGAATGGGCATATCTGGGCTTCTACCCACTGCAAAAGAACTCCAGACGCATGTGCCCCCTTGTGCATCTGGCTTACGTGGGACCTGGAGAATCAAACTGGGGTCCTTAGCCTTCACAGGCAATGCCTTAACCGCTAAGCATCTCTCCAGCTCAGCATTTTTTTTACACAATTTTTTAAAGTTGCAATGTGTATTGCAGTTCTATTCTTTTTTTTAAGATTTATTTTTATTTATTTATTACAGACAGAGAGAGGGAGAGAGAGAGAGAGAGAGAGAGAGAGAGAGAGAGGGAGAGGGAGAGGGAGAGGGAGAGAGAGAGAGAGAGAGAGAGAGAGAACGGCCGAGCCAGAGCTTCCTGCCATTGCAAACAAATTCCAAATGCATGCGCCACCATGTGCATATGGCTTACGTGGGACCTGGAGAATCAAACCTGGGTCCTTAGGCTTCACAGGCATGTGCCTTAGCCACTAAGCCATCTCTCCAGCCCTCTATCAGCGTCTTAATGGGAGTGGGGGAAGCTGAGTCATGTTTACTGATTGTGTCTCAATTGAGAGGCCAGGGACTTTATTTTTCATTTATTTATTTGTTTATTTTTGGTTTTTCCGAGGTAGGGTCTCAGCCTAGCTCAGGCTGACCTGGAATTCACTCTGTAGTCTCAGGGTGGTCTCGAACTCACGGCAATCCTCCTACCTCTGCCTCCCGAGTGCTGGAATTACCACCATGTCCGGCCAGGGCCTTTATTTTAAATATCCAACAGCAAACTTCTCAGCACTGCAAACAATATTCGCCGTGCTCTGAGGTTAACACTCTGATGATGCCAAGGAAAATGCTTTCAACCATTCTTCTGTTTTTTTGCAGAAAAGGCGGTATTTTAATGGGACTTAAAGGTGGATGATAATCAAATCCTCCCGTCATTCTGAGGTATCTCTTGAGGTTGCCGTTCGTATCCTGGGGTTCCTCCGGGGGTGCTTGCCACAAGCATGAGGGCCTGATTTTTCCCAGGTTCAGTTCCCCAGGACTTACGTAAATAGCTAGGCACAGCCATGCAGGTCTGTAAACTTAGTCCTGTGGGGAGCAGAGACGGGAGACTCTCTGGTGCTCACAAAAACCGCGGCTCCTGGCTCAGACAAACAGAGACACATCTTAAGGAAATACCTAGATGAGCAAGAGAGGAAAGCCTGCCGACATTCTCCCCTGGCCTCTGTGTACCTGCAAATACACACGCGTGTGCCCCACTCCACATCACATATACTACACATGCCAGGGTGAATTGCACCTGTACTGAACATGCACATTTTTCCTTGTTTTTATTCCACTAATCAATACTAACATTTACACTGTGTAGTGGACTATAAGTAATCTAGAGGTGATTTTCTGTATGTAGGTGGATATACGTAAGCTGTACATAAATACTTTTCCCCTTAAATAAAAGCCTTAAACATCCTCAAATTTTTGTATATGCAAAGGGTCTTAGAACCCATCTTTCATGAATATTGAGAGACATTGGATCATGAATATTGAGAGACTATTGTACTGGAAAGGTAAATGCTACGCTGATATACAGGATGAAATTTGACAAAAAGGAGTGTAGTTGACAATTACATTACCTAGATGTAGTTGTTAGTTTATAATTATTATCACCATTAATGCAATATCCAAACTTTGATATGATTTTTTTAAAGGTGTGTGCTGCCATGCCTGGCTTTTGTTTGTTTGTTTAAAAAATATATTTTATTTATTTATTTATTTGAGAGAAAAAAAGAGGCAGAGAGAAAGAGAGACAGAATGGCATGATTTTAAAAAAATTATTAATTATTTATTGCAAGTAGAGAGAAAGGGAGGAAGGGAGAGAGAAGGAAGGTGGGGTTGGGTATACCAGGGCCTCTAGTCACTGCAAATGAACTGCAAACACATGCACCACGTTTTGCATCTGGCTTTATGTGTGTAGTGGGGAATTGAACCCAGGTTGTTAGGCTTTGCAGGCAAGTGCCTTAACTGTTGAGTCATCTATCCAGTCCTGATAATGATTTTTGAAAATTCCTTCTTCCTGAGTGGATTGGTGTTCAAGTGTTTGAGAAACAGTGGCCAACATTTTAGTGCTATATTCCAATTGCATGATTAACTGTCCATATGTTCCTTGTGTGTGGAAAAGTTTACTTGAGCTAAGTGTTCATTAGCTTCACTTTAGGCTGTTTTAGCAAGAGAGGAAATGCAATAAGAGCTTGGCACGAATGCGGGCTCTTATCTTATGTAAGCTGGCTTATGGTCCACCTCCTGTGGGTAGAGCAGAAAATGGAAGGGAGAAAAAATGGTGGTGCTAAACTCCTGCCCACGACTCCAGATAGAAGGAGGAAGGAATCCTTTGTGTTTATGAACACGGGAAGAAATGATGGGCCGTCCACGCTCTAAAGCACCAGCTTTTGCCTTTCCCACTCCCAGGCCTGTGATGTGTGTGCTCATCTTCTCTGCCGTTCAAGATCGACTCGTGGCTTCTCCTGACCAATAGGAACTCGAGTAGAGCCACGGGCCTCTCAAAAACCCAGAAATGGGGTGCAGCACCTAGCTTACCTTTTGGAATTCTATTGCTAGCTTTGTGTCGTGACTTGAATATATTTTGCCACCGATGTGGGAGTTTTAGGAGATGAGGAGGTGGGGGTCTGGTGGTAAGTGTTGGGTCATGGAGGTGGACACACATGTCCATATTAGTGCTTTTCTCTTATGAGTGACCCCTTGTTTTTGCTACCCGGGTGGGTACTGTGAGCCCCAGCGGTGATGAAGCAAGTCCCCGCCCCCATGTTCTTTCTCTTATGCATGCTCACTTGTTCCTTCGTGTTCCACTGTGAGTTGAAAGAACCCTCAACAAATATAAGGCCCGATTTTATGCTTCTAAGCTACTAGTACTATGAGCCCAACTCAAGCTCTGTTATTGATAAATTACCCAATCTCAAGAATTCTGTTCTAGCAACACAAATAGACCAAGACCCTGTTGTATGGCATAGGATGAATGATAGAAGCAGGAGATTAATAGAGTAGATTGTGATGCATATCCAAGCACCCATGGGATTCAGAAAGCCACAAGGAATATACTCTATGAATTTCTCCGAACACTTAAACCCTTCAGTTCCCCCTTTCCAGCACAGGAAGTCCTATTAGCCGCATGAATCTCTCAGCCTGAGAACAGAAAGCGTTTTTGTTTTATTTTGTTATTGTTATTTGTCATGAGTTTTACGGTTTCTTCTTCATTTTCTATGAAGCCTTTAAGTGGCTATTGTAAACTTTATTTTCTGTAAGAATTAAGTGTTGCTTTCTTGCTCAAGCTCTGACTCCATAATTTCCACTGACAAAGAAAAGAACATTTCAGAGAACATGGAAGCAAAGACTCAATCAAGATCCCTTCATGATATGGAAAGAATGAATAGTGGAAATCTAAAAAAAAAAAAAAAGGTGATTTGGTGAAAAATTGGGAAGACTCTGGAATACCATATAGTTGGAGGTTGAATTTTATTTCATGAACAATGGGGGGGGCTCTTTAAAAGCTTCAAAACAGAAGAGACATGAAATTTATGTGATTTTGTTATTAGTATGTTATTAGAATGGACTGGGAATGATATCATTTAGGAGATAGTTTAAACAGATTAGGACAGATGATTGCCAAAATTAAGGTGGTTTTGGTAAAAAAAAAAAAAAAAAAAGGTCCATATTAGAAATGTTTGAGAAAGTATTTGTAAAATTTAGTCAAATGAAAAACTAAAGGATAACTTGGAACAAATAAAAAAAAAAAAACTACATTATGAGCCCAAGATAAAAGGATACTAGGAACGTAGAAAGAATTCAAGAATTGGGTTTTATGTTAAATCTGTTGAAATGTCCTTGTGACATACAAGCGAACGTGTCCAGGGAACTGTAATTTTGGAGACGGAGCTGGGGTTGGAACGCAGAGCAAAGGTTGGGACAGAAGATAAGGATTTCGCATAGTTAAGGTAGGGTGAAATTTCAAACACAGATAAGGTTGCTTATAGGAAGAGCGTAAAGAGAGCAGTACAGAAAAAGAAATAGCCCAAGATGGAATCTTCTGGATGAGAAATTTCCAGGAAAGCAAGAGCCATCTGAGGTGGAAGGACCGTACTGCTGAAGCTGAGGAAGGCATTATTCCAGTAGGAGCAGTCCAGGAAAAAATTAAAACTCTCAAAAGAAACATTTTTTTTTTTTTTTGCTCATAAAGAAGTCTGCTTGGATGAGGTTGTTTGTTGTTTTTTTTTCATGGAATGAATGACAGGAAAGAGATCTTAGTGGCTGGGAGGCAAGGGTGTATAAATGGAGCACAGAAACTATTCTTGATTTTGCAGCGAGGGAAAGAAGGGAGATGTAGGTTGTAGAGAAGGAAGTTCTCTTTTGTCTGGTCCATTAGTTTGCAATTTTTTTTTTTTTTTTTACATACATTGGTTCACTTGACTCCCAAGAAAATTCCAGTGTGTAAGAATGGCAAGTTTCAATACTCTAGGCTCAAACTGAGGCTAAGGAGTTAACAGGTGTTCATAGTCATACAGAGCTAGTCACGCAAAAGAACTGAGAAGAGAAACCAAGTCAGTCGGACTCTTTTTTATTTTTATTTTTAAACACCAGATGCTTACAACACTTTTTGCATCTGGCTTTTAAAAAAAAGCATTTTATTTTTTTAAATTAATTAATTAATTTAACAGAGAAAGAGGGAGAGAGAATGGGTGTGCCAGGGCCACCAGCCACTGCAAATGAACTCCAGGCACGTGCGCCCCCTTGTGTATCTGGCTAACATGGGCCTTGGGGGAATCGAACCTGGGTCCTTTGGATTTGCAGGCAAACTCCTTAACCGCTAAGTCATCCCTCCAGTCCAAATTAGATTCTTAATCCAGTGTGCCACAGTGGAATGTTTCTGAAGGGTTTGCTCTACTTGGACACTGGGAAGGCATGGAGCTCCTTGTTAAGGGTTTTTGACCTTATCTGGGGGATTATAGGGAGATCCTGGGAGATTTTGTGCTAGGGAACACTATGTTTAAGCTAGTGTTTGATGGAAACAAATCTGGTAACAAGCTGTAGGATGTTAGAAGATACATTTCCGTGGGATAGACAATGAGGACAAAGCTTCAAACTGGGACATAGCACTAAATATATAACCAATCATAATCTGAGAATGTTATTTCCCTTGTAACTCTCCAGAACCTTCTTTGTTTTCAGTTTAGATGATCTCAGTTTGCTTTGTTGGTATGGTTTCCTTTTGCTTTTATGATATGTGTGTGCGCAGGTGCATGTGTATGTGTGAGAGTGTATGTACCTATGTGTACATGGGTGGGGAACCCCCAAAGGGCATTCCTTAGGCATCATCCCTTGAATATCCACTTAAAAAATTTTTATTAGAGGGAGGAGAGAGAGAGAGAGAGAGAGAGAGACAGATAGAGGGAGAGAATGGGCACACCAGGGCCTCTAGCCACTGCAAATGAACTCCAGATGCATGCACCATCATGTGCATCCAGCTTATGTGGGATCTGGAGAATTGAACTTGGATCCTTACGTTTCACAGGCAAGCGCCTTAACCACTAAGCCATCCTACCAGTTCCCACTTTTTTTTTGTTATGAGTCTCTCATTGGCCTGTAACCCTAAGTAAACTAGAATGGTTGGCTCAGTGGGTATCTAGGGATCTGGCTGCCTCTGCCTCCTCAGCTTTGGGATTACATGTGTGCACCACCCCACTTGGCATTTTCTTTTTTCTCTTTTTCTTTCTTTTTTTCCTTCTTTTTTTTTTTTTTTTAAACCACACCTTTATTTATTTTTTAATTTGTATTTTATTTATTTATTAGAGACACAGAGAGAAAATGGGCGTGCCAGGGTCTGTAGCCACTGCAAATGAACTCCAGATGCATGCTCCACCTTGTGCACCTGGCTTATGTGGGACCTGGAGAATTGAACCTGGATCCTTAGGCTTCACAGGCAAGTGCCTTAACCGCTAAGCCATCTCTCCAGCCCCCACTTGGCATTTTCATGTGGGTTCTTAGGGATCAAATTGAGATCCTCATGCTCATACAGCAAGCACTATACTGAATTATTTCCCCAGACCACTGGTATGGTGTGAAAAGCACTCAAATATTCTAACCTGTTTGAAGAAAGAGAAGTCTCAAGCTGGAAATATTTCCAAACAACTTTATCTCCTTGGAACTGGTGCTTGGGTTGCTCTGTTTCAATGGTTACTTTCCATTCATAATAAGTCGAATGCTTTTTTATTCATTGTTATGGCAGAAAGTTTACTTTCAAATAAATCTAAGCAAATAAGTCATATTAAAAAAAAAGTTAAAATCAAAACCAGGCATGGTGGCACATGCCTTTAATCCCAGCACTCAGGAGGCAGAGGTAGGAGGATCACCATGAGTTTGAGGCCATCCCGAGACTACATAGTGAATTCCAGGTCAGCCTGGGCAAGAGTGAGACCCTACCTCGAAAAAAAAAAAAAGTTAAAATCAAGGGCTGGAGAGATGGCTTAATGGTTAAGACACTTGCTTGCAAAGCCAAAAGACCCAAGTTTGATTCTCCAGGACCCACATATGCCAGATGAACAAGGTGGTACATGTGTCTGGAGTTTGTTTGCAGAGGCTGGAAGCCCTGGTGTATCCATTCTCTCTCTGTCTTTCTCAAATAAATACAAAAATTAAAAAAAATTAAAATCAATATATCAGGTACACCTATGTGGGAGAAAATTTATGAATGCATATTTTAATACATGACTAAATGTATCCACAAAAATTTGGAAACCATACAGAAAGACTTCTGTAATAGTCATTGGAACTTATCAAGGTGGGATGATGGCAGGGGGAAGAGAGAAGGAAAGGAGACTGATGTTTTAAGAGAGTTGAAGGTCTGGGATGGGCAGGACATGGTGGCACACACCTGAGGTAGAAGGCTCACCATGAGTTTGAGGACAGAGCCTGGAGCTACAGAGTGAGTTCCAAGTCAGCCTGGGCTAGACTGAGACCCTGCCTCAAAAAAAAAAAAAAAAAAAAAAAAAAAAAAAAAAAAAGAAAAGAAAAAGAAAAGGCCTGGAGTGCTGTTATTTCCCTAAGATATTTTCTGCATCATTTCTCAGCAGATCTTGGGCTGCAGTAATGGAAAACACTAAAAGATTTATGCAATACAATGAATTTATTTCTCATGTGAAGAACCCCCGAGGTAGGGTGGCTTCAGGATGCATGCTCAGCAATTCGTGGAGGTGACTAAGCACCCAGCTTCCATTCGCCTTCAGCCCTCAGCAGGCAGGCTTTATCGTCACGGCCCCCAGGTGCTGATGCGCTTCGAGGAACCCCACCATGATGTGCAGTGTTCTTAGTTCAACAAGAGACATCTGAGCTGGAGAGTGAAGGGCCAGGGAACGTATTCCTGGAGGTGCTGCCACACAACGGTTTTCCTTCAGGATTCATTGGCCACAAGTATGCCCCATATTCATCCATAAAGCAGTTAACGCAAAAGGAAATGAAATTATCATACCGTCATCTATATTAACTAGGGCTTATTTTGTAAGCCAGGGACAGAGACATTTTCTTGGAGGAGGGAATTGTCAATAAAAGTCTAAAAAAAATTGGGCCAGTAGGGAGTCCACCATGTCTTTTCAAGTGCTCTGGAGAGCTGGAGTTTTTCACCTAATCCCAGTGGGTTTTGAAATTCCTCAAATTCATCCTTGCGCAGAGTGCGGAGTTCCCGAGGCTTGTGGCTAGTTTTTATTTCTGAACTTTTTACTTAGCTCTTCTCTCCTTGTGTTGAATTAAGGCAGAACGAAATACTTCCACGGCAAAATCGACTTCTGGCTTAGTGACGCACATTGGGGGCACAATACGGAAAGTCTGAGGAGGAAAAAAATATAAATAAATCCTAAATCCTCAGGGAACTAAATATAACTTTCAGGAAATGTGCTCAGCTAAGAAGCCAAAAGCTTGTTACTACATTTCTCTTGCCCCTCTTCCCCTGTACCCAGGCTCTCATCCTCCAGTTTGCGGAGACTCTACTGCCATCTCATTCTTTTTAAAAAAGTTTTTTGCTTTACTTTTATTTATTTATTAGTATCAGACAGAGAGAGAAAGAGGGAGAGAGAGAGAGAGAGAACAGAGACCATGTTTTTCTGTTTCCATCTGAGCCTGTTTTCTTTTTTAGAAAATTTTTGTTTATTTTTATTTATTTATTTGAGAGCAACAGACAGAGAGAGAAAGAGGCAGAGAGAGAGAGAGAGAGAGAGGGAGAGAATGGGTGCACCAGGGCATCCAGCTACTGCAAACAAACTCCAGATGCATGCACCCTCTTGTGCATCTGGCTCACGTGGGTTCTGGGGAATCAGGCCTCGAAGCGGGGTCCTTAGGCTTCAAAGGCAAGCGCTTAACCTCTGAGGTATCCAGCCCCTGAGCCCGTTTTCTTCTTCTTTTTTTCTTCTTTGTTTTTTTCAAGGTAGGGTCTCACTCTGGTTCAGGCTGACCTGGAATTTACTATGTAGTCTCAGGGTGGCCTCAAACTCGTGGCAATCCTCCTACCTCTGCCTCCCGAGTGCTGGGATTAAAGGCATGCGCAACCGCGCCCGGCGAAATATTTGTTTCTTAAAAAAAAATAAAAAGAATGGCTCTGATTGCCTCCTCAGGCTCTAGAGTTAATTTATATATAATGCAAATGTATTTATTGTGTGACTGTCCGGACTGTTGCCACCTATACCGTGCATCCTCTGTCATCGCTGTATAACTTGGGTGTCTAACGGTTTGCCCAGAAAACACTGATAACAAATCATTTTACCACATCACCCTCTAGTGGCCAGAAGCCTTTCTTGTCCTTGTCTTTTGAATAGACCTGAGCACCAGAGAGTACTTAGCTTATGATCAGACACCAGACTTCCCCTTACCTGAGAGAAGATGCCTCCTCTGCCCACGAGGAGCCCCATGTCTTTGCAATCCTCATGGATTTCATTGACTTCTTTATGTGGAAGAGGCTGGCGGCTTATCTGTGGATACAGTAAGAAAAAAAAATTTTGTCTGTTTCGTGTCTGAATGGTTCAAAGAATTATTTCCCAAACGAGAGAGGGGGAAAAAAAGCATAGCAAAAAAAAACTCAAGCACTTCATGTTCCTGTAAATTAAATGAAGCTGTTAATTGCTGGTCAGAAATCTGAAGGATTGTTAACATTGTTTTGCTTTTATTGCTCTTCAACCAAAACTAGGACAAAATGAAATTCCACGCGGCTATCCAGTGGATCCTGGCTGTGCTAATGTCCACTTTGGGGATTTGGTTCTTTGGAATCTGTTCTGTGTGTATTGAAATCCTCCTCGATTCTTTGCTGCATTCAGCCTGACTAAAGAGCTCATTTCAAAGCCCAGGAAGTGGCTTAGTTACACAAGCAGCCAACTCCCCCCGCCCCACCCCAGCCACAGCATGGCCAGGGAGTTGAGGTGGAGTTGATCTGTCCTCACCTGCCTTGCGGAATTTGCTTTTCCGCTTCCAAGACTTCACCCTTCAGGGCCAGGAGGGGAAGGCAACAGGGAGTCACAGACCAGTGCTAGGGAGCCTCAGACTGGGCGGGCTCTTTGGATTTGTACATATAAACCGTGATCCTGCTCTTGACTCAGCCCTTGTGGTAGAGGACTGCTCCCTTCAGTGCGCTGGGCCTGGTTCTTCCCTCCCAGGGCTTCTTAAACACCTCCCCGTGGGTCTCTTCCACTTTGGCACCTCCTCACCAGGTCCACAGCTAACTCTTGTTCCAAATCCTCCATTCCTCTTAAGGTGTCAGTCAGTGTGTGAGAACACAGTGTGACAGTACTCTTGAGAGACATCTGCATTATTTTTTCAATGTTTTAAAGCTTTGTGATATGGAAAATAACATTCTTTCTGACTATTGGGTATCAGAGGGCCTGGGAGGTAGGGAAAGATGATTGTGTTCTCATTGACCTAAAATTCCACCACGTGTCCTTGTTTGCCTCGTGGGTTCTCATCTATTGCACAGGGAAGGCTGAAATACTTTAGGGCTAAGCTGTGAGAACTGGGAAGCCAATGTGACTTAAGGAAGCAGAGGTCACAGGCGGCAGTGCCATAGGAAGGGGTTCTTGAGAGTTGCTCCGACTTCATGGGTCTAGACAGATGGAGTGTGTCTGACTCACCCTGATATTGTTTGAGGCTAGTGTAAGGGTCCGAAAATCACTGAAGAAAGACCCCAGAGTCAAATAGTATGTAAAAGCAAAGAGCGTTTATACTGCAGAATTAGCCAGCATGCTGGGGTCAACCACTGGTACAAAATGGCGACCCCAGAGAAGCACGTAGGCCCCTTTTAAACATAGCTAGGGGGAATTTCAGGCTGGTTAGGTAATCTTTTAACATGATTGGTTGACATTTAGCAAGAGTATACATGTTACAAGCTGATTGGTTATACAGCAGCTGAGGAACGTTAAGCAAACTTATCTATAGCTGCAGAGCCACAGGAATGTATAACATCTGCTTGGTTTTGTCTAATTGGCCCATTACGAGGTTATTTTGGGATAGCGTGTTTTTTTTCAGTAACTGCAAAGTGCTGTGTCAGTAACTTGGGCCCTGCAGGGAGATAGAAACTTAGGGAAACAGAAACTTAGGCCTATTAATGTTTTTAAAGCCTGTCATGGTGTCACTTTGGTTTGGGCTCTTCAGCTAGAACCTTTCCTGTTCTCCAGCCATTCTGTTCTAGCCTCACCTCAACTGTTGTGCTTGCTTGAGCGTCTTGTTTGTATTCCACAGGGGAAGGCAGGGCCAGACATCTAACGAGGCAAGGCTACAGGGCAGCCCGCTCAGGTCCTTGTGTTCATACCGTGTCCCACTTGGTTAATGAGGAAGTTGGCATGTTAGTAATTAAACCATATGCTGTTCTGGGTTGCTATAACTACAGAAATCTGTTCCGAAGTGTTATATGGGCACCCAATCAATCCAGAACTATAAAGTATTTATGATCTATATGTTTTCTGGCTTCAAACTTATTTAGGAAAATGTCCTTTACATAACTGATTCAATAAATAGATGGTGGACAAAGGTTGGATATTTCCAACCTCAGACCTCTCCTCCAGTTCATATGTTTAAATCTAATCCCCAATGTAATGGTGGTAGCCTATGGGCCTTGGGGAAATGATTAAGTTCTAAGGGTCAATCCTTAATGAAGCCCAGCAACTTTATTATAAAAACTCTAGGGCTGGAGAGATGGCTTAGCAGTTAAGACACTTGCCTGTGAAGCTTAAGGACCCTGGTTTCATTCCCCAGGACCTATGTAAGCCAGATGCACAAGGTGGCGCATGCGTCTGGAGTTCTTTTGCAGTGGCCGGAGGTCCTGGCACACCCATTCTCTCTCTATCAGTCCCTCTCTCTCAAATAACTAAATAAAAATTAAAAAAAAAATTAAAGAAAAGAAAACAAAACTCCAGAGAGCACTCTTATTTCATCTGCCATTTAAGGTTCCAGGCAAGGAAACGGCCACCTGTGAAGTAGGGATTGAACAGTCATGACACTGGTCACTGGTGCATTGTTCTTGGACTGTTCAGCCTCCAGAACTGAGACAAATAAATCTGTTGCTTATAAGATGCTCAGATGCCCGAAGTAAAAATTTTCTAAAGGAGCTCATGAGGCACTGAGTGGTGGAGGAATCTTCTGCAGGAATGGAAGTGGGAGGCCCTGAGTTGGGGCAAGCTTTACGCAGCAAGACTGATGTACATCTGGACCATAGGAAAGACTTGGACATCCATAGATAAAGACAAAGAGAGTGTTGCCCGCCCCCTCCCCATGCTGGTGGAAAACTTGAGTGACATTTGGATGCAGGACAGTGAATGGCATTAAGGGGGTGGTGAGTAGAACTAGGGAATGGAGGAGCTGGGACTTAAATCTGTGTGGGGATATAATTCACATGCTGGAGAGATAAGAGGGAAAAACTCTGCTGGGCAAGTTGGCACACACCTTTGATCCCAGCACTGGGGAGGCAGAGATAGGAGGATCACCATGAGTTCGAGGCCAGCCTGAGACCATATAGTGAATTCCAGGTCAGCCTGGGCTAGAGTGAGATCTTACCACGAAAAACAAAAACCAAACCAAACTAGACCTTACCTCGAAAAGCAAAAAACAAACCAAACCAAACAAAAAGAGGACAAAGCTCATTTATAGCTATATGTTTTATAACCTATTTTGTTTTCTCTTTATTATAGTTTGAATATTTTTCTTTTTTAAATTTTTTATTTATTTGAGAGATAGAAAGAGGTGGGGGGGGGAGGGGAGAATGGGCATGCCAGGGCCTCCAGCCACTTCAAATGAACTCCAAACACATCTGGCTTATGTGGTGTGGTGGCTTAATTCAGGTGTCCCCCATAAACTTAGGCGTTCCAAATGCTAGGTTCCCAGCTGATGGCAATTGGAAATTAAAACCTCCTGGAGGCAGTGTATTGTTAGGGGCGGGCTTATGGGTATTATAGCCAGCTTCCCCTTGCCAGTGTTTGGCACACTATCCTGTTCCTGTTGTCTACCTTATGTGGGCCAAGGGGTGATGTCCACCCTCTGCTCATGCCATCATTTTCCCTTGCCATTGTGGAGCTTCCCCTGAGTCTGTAAGCCAAAATAAACCTTTTTTTTTTTTTTTTTTTTTTTTTTCCCACAAGCTGCTCTTTGTCAAATGACTTCTGCCAGCATTGTGAACCTGACTGCAACATGTGGGTCTTAGGGAACTGAACCTGGGTCCTTTGGCTTTGCAGGCAAGAGCTTCAATTTGCTAAGCCATCCCATCCAGCCCATGATTCGAATATCCTTCCACATCAAATAAACGTATATGCATTCCATGGTAGGAGGGATGGACAATGAATTAGTCTCTTCTGTACTAATTGCCATTTAGAAGGACACTGATGTTTTACGATTATGTTCTTCAAAACATTTTCACTCGTAAGACTTTGAGCACACAGAAGTTGGCTTCAAATAGCCTCACCCCTCCTCTCTCATTAAACGTTCCTTTCTGTAGTCTAGACTTTGAGGGCTGTAAGTATCATTGAATGATCTCCCTGGGGATGAGGACCAGGATGGGCATAAATTTGTCTTGAGTCACAAATTGAATACATAGTACAGCTTATAAGCTGGAGACCCCCATCTCATTTTCACTTATTTTTCCTGTTGTCTCCTTCAGCTTTCAAATCTTATATATAAATATTATAGCTCTTATAGAAGAGTCTTTTTAAAAATTTATTTATTTGTGTGTGTGTGTGTGTGTGTGTGTGTGTGAGAGAGAGAGAGAGAGAGAGAGAGAGAGAGAGAGAAAGAGAGAATGGGCGCCAAACGAACTCCAGATGCATGCGCCCCCTTGTGCCTCTGGCTTACGTGGGTCCTGGAGAATGGAACTGGGATCCTTTGGCTTTGCAGGCAACAGCCTTAACTGCTAAGTCATCTCTCCAGCCCCTAAAAGAGTCTTTAGTTCATGGTCTGGTCTGAATATTACAAGAATTGAGCATCAATCAATCTGAAGTAGGATGGCACGGTTAGACCAAAAGAAGAAATCACTTGGGGGGAAATCTGGATCCTCGTAGGCAAGAGCCAGGACCATGAGGCTGATCTGAAACTCCTTCCCATGCCAAGATTCCCCTTGTATTATCTCCTCAGGGGGCCCAGCTTTGTGGCTATGGAAGAAAGGCACGATTGCCTTCCGATATAGATTCTAGAGTTTACAGCAAGCAGCAATAGTTAGCAGCAATGAACAAGAGGATTTGAGAGACATGACAAAGAAGGCATCCACAGGAAGAGTTACAGATAATTTTGTGGGACTCCTCCGGCTGGATAGCTAGCGGGGAACGTGGTGGCATCTGAGAAACAGAAGCAGTGATACCTGGATGAATACTGCTTAGCTCAATTGTGGTCTTGACTCCTAGTCCTCAGCGAAGTTCACCCCGCCCTTAACTTAGCTGACTGAAATCCATTCACAAGCAAACAAAGAAGTACAAAACCCAAGACACCTTTAAATATCCCCACTGCAAAATTTCACCTACACCCTTCTCCTGACCCTTCTTCTTTAATTCTGCTAGTTCTCTCCATGGACACCTGCCCTTCCCAAATAACTTCCTTACTTTCCTAGATTCCCACATCATTCTCCTTTTTTTTTAAAAAATATTTATTTATTTGACAGAGAAAGAGCAGAGAGAGGAGAGAGAATGGGCGCACCAGGGGGCACCAGCCACTGCAAAGGAACTCCAGGTGTATTCGCCACCTTGTGAATGTGGCTAACGTGGGTCCTGGGGAGTGGAACCAGGATCCTTTGGCTTTGCAGGCAAACACCTTAAGCACTAAGCCATCCCTCCAGCCCCTGAGCTTTTTGCCTGAGTTTGTGAGAACAGAATCAGTCTCTTGTTTCCAAATTCTCTCCCTTACCTTCCTGGAATTCTCCATGATCTTGCCCTTTCTTCATACTCAGGCACTCCCTGCTAGTCTCTCTAGAGCTTTGCCGAGTCTTGCCAGCCGTTGCTGCGTCTCCTGGAGTGTGAGCAAAGTAGGAAGCAGCACACGAGAACCTACCTTGTCCTGCACCATCTCCATGCCTATCATGAGGCCTTTGCCTCTGACGTCTCCGACGATGTCAAACTCATCCCGCAGCTCAGCAAACTTCTGTAACATGTAGGTACCGACCTCTTGACTGTTTTCCTGTAGATTTTCTTCTTTAATCACCTGTTGAAGAGAAAGCTCCAAGTGAATTTATAGGGTAAAAGTTCTAAGATGCTAAAACAAGTTAAAAACATAGATCTGCCATATGATCCAGTACACCACTTCTGGGCATATAGCCTAAGGACTTTACACTTTAATATGGAGATATTTGCTCAGCCATGTTTATTTTATTTATTTCTTTATTTGAGAGCAACAGACAGAAAGAGAAAGAGGCAGATAGATAGAGAATGAGTGTGCTAGGGCCTTCAGCCACTGCAAATGAACTCCAGATGCATGCACCACCTTGTACATCTGGCTTACGTGGGTCCTGGGGAATCAAGCCTTGAGTTGGGGTCCTTAGGCTTCACAGGCAAGCGCTTAACTGCTAAGCCATCTCTCCAGGCCCTGTTTATTGTTGCTCTATGCACAATAGCTAGGAAACAGAATCAGCTTAGATGCCCCTCAACTAATGAATGGATAATGAAGATGTGGTACATATACACAATAGAGTTTAAAAAAAAATATTTTGTTTATATTTATTTATTTGAGAAAGAGAGAGAGAGAGAGTGAGAGAGAGAATGGGCATGCCAGGGCTTCTCGCCACTGCAAATGAACTCCAGATGCATGCACCACCTTGTGCATCTGGTTATGTGGGTCCTGGGGAATCAAACCAAGGTCCTTTGGCTTTGCAGGATGATGAAGGAAGGGCAAAAAGATATGAAAATGACAGAGGAACTAGTTAGAAAGAAGAAGGGGGTTCAGTGGAAGAGGGCAGGAGTGGAGAGACAAAAAACAGTAAATGGAGGAGATTATGATAAAATATTATGAAAATTGTCAATAAAAAGTTCTGAGGTAGGGCTGGAGAGATGGCTTAGCAGTCAAGGCACCTGCCTGCCAAGCCCAAGAATGCCCATTATATTCTCCAGGTCCCACGTTTAGCCAGACGCAAAAAGTGACGCAAGGGTGCAATGCTGCACTTTCCCACAAGGGGGCGCACATGTCTGGAGTTCATTCACAGCGGCTGAGAGGCTGCTGGTGTCCTCATTCTCTCTCTGTCTCTCTGTCTCTCCCCCCCCCAAAAAATGGAAAAACAAAGTTCTGAGGTAGACTGAAAAGTACAGAGAGATAATGATCCATGGCCCCCTTTATAGTAATTTAACAAGACACACAGAACCCAGAGCCAAGCCTACCGTGGACATACCATGGGCTACACAAAGATCTGCGGGGAGGAATGACAAAGTTTCGGTAGAGGGGTATCTCTCTCTGAAACTGTCCACTGCAGGCTTCACTAAGAGTTTAGGAAAGAAGACACGGTGCATCTCATTGCCAGACTCAGCTGAGAACTGTGATTCAGGGGTGGAAAGGATAAATGTTCTAAGCCAG
Source organism: Orientallactaga sibirica (assembly GCA_036365145.1). NCBI lineage: Eukaryota > Metazoa > Chordata > Mammalia > Rodentia > Dipodidae > Orientallactaga > Orientallactaga sibirica. Next base: position 20,652,016 of record JAEOAD010000005.1, read on the forward strand.
ACATTCCACAGGTTTTTTCCCAGAGGGACAATGACCTCCAGCCAGGAGCCCTAGTCCAGACCAGGCTCGCATAGTCAGGGTACCCTTGTTTCATGGACCTGCTCTTTCTCTCTCTTTTAAAATTTTTTAAAATTTTTATTTATTTATTTGAGAGCAACAGATACAGAGAGAAAAGAGAGAGAGAGAGAGAGAGAATGGGTCTCCAGCTACTGCAAACAAACTCCAGATGCATGTGCCACCTTGTGCATCTGGCTTACGTGGGTCCTGGGGAATTGAGCCTCAAACCAGGGTCCCTAGACTTCATAGGCAAGTGCTTAACCACTAAGCCATCACTCCAGCCCAGGACCTGCTCTCTTTAGCTGAGCTGAGACCCATGTGCACCCATAGCCAAGGTTCCTGAAGCTATAAAAAGATTTTCACCTAAGTTCCACTCACAACAGACATTTGTGGCTCTTGATGAGCAACATGAAATGTTTTGCATCAATGCTTAGCTAATAATAACTGCATGACTCCAGGCCAATCTTGGTGCTTTAAAGATCTATTGATTAACCTAAACCCTTGCTACCATTTAAATCGGTCAAGATGACATAACTAAAAAGAAAACAAAAAGAAGTTGGTAATGTCAACAAAATGAAATAAATGTCATGTTTCTACCCACACTTGCTCATCTCATGATTGAATTATTTGAAGATCAATGTTTCATTAGCCAGAACAACTTTAGCTTCTTTATTCCTAATTGAAATACTATAAATCTAATTCCTGAATAGGTAAAACGATACCCATTGTTTAAAAGTCAGAAAGCACAAAAGTATATATAGTAGAATGATTTTTTTTTTTTTTGGTTTTGCAAGGTAGGGTCTCACTCTGGTCCAGGCTGACCTGGAATTAACGATGTAGTCTCAGGGTGGCCTTGAGTAATTTACCTCTGCCTCCCGAGTGCTGGGATTAATCTGCGCCACCAGCAGTAGAATGATTTTTATTGACCCCTAATCTTAGCTAAGTTTCTCTTCCTCAAATTGAGCTTTTAAACTCATTGAACATTCATCCAGATATATGCTGCACTTATTTTTAAAATTTGTATTTATTTATTTGAGAGAGAAAGAGAGAGAAAGAATGGGTGCATCAGGGTCTCCAGATGCATGTGCCACCTTGTGCATCTGCCTTATGTGGGTCCCGGAGAATCGAACCTGGGTCCTTTGGCTTTTCAGGCAAGCGCTTTAATCACTAAGCCATTTCTCCAGTCCATATGTTACATTTATTTGAGCAAATGATATTGTGCTATCATGCATTTTGGTAAGGACATTTCATAGAATGCACAAATAGGCTAAAATCAGGTTAAATCAATGGGATTAGGACTAAACAGTTGTTCATAGCAGCTGCATTATCCAACTGTAATCAGGTAAAACTTAAGTTTATAATTCTTTCAATGTGATAAAAAGGAAGAAAAGCACATATGATAAGGGCCAAAAATTAAGTTAAAAAGGTGAATAACTGTGGTAGTCAGTTTCACATTGTTGGGATGACCATCTAAAACAGACACAGTTATAGGAAGAAGGGGTTAGCTTTAAGCTTGCAGATCCAGGGGAAGTTCCATCCAATGGCAGAAGAAGCTGGCTCCCATTCAGAAATCCAAGCAGAGACCCCACCAGACAGCAGCAAGTAGCAGGGACCCAAACAGAGCTTATATCTCTCGGCACACCTTTGGGCTGAAAAACAAGACCCACCCCAAAACATACCTTTGGGCTGGACCCCAAGATCTGCCCCCAGTGACACCTCCTCCAGCCAGGTGGTTGGAGACCAGAGTTACAAGCTTTAATAAAACACCTAAGTCTAAGGGGGACATGCATTTAAACTACCACAGTAACTATCCATCAAATAGTACCTTAAAGAAAACAAAAACAGCGTTGGAGAGATGGCTTAGTGGTTAAGGCCCCTGCCTGATAAGCCTAAGAACTCCACTTCCAATCTCCAGGTCCCACGTTTAGCCATATGCAAAGTGACACAAGGGTGCAATGCTGCACTTTCCCACAAGGGGGCAAATGCATCTGGAGTTCATTCATAGTGGCTGAGAGGCTGCTGGTGCACCCATTCTCTGTCTCCCTCTCTCTGTCTCTCTCCAAAACAAAAACAAACAAAAACAAAAACAAAACAAAAACATGAATTTAGTATTACTCCCTGGCTAGGCCAATTCATATATTTCCTATGCATGTCTTAAAGAACTCAAAGTAGAGCTTAACAGGGGGCCACTGATAACAAGAAATGTACCTTAAATTAATGAATTATTAACAAAACATCCACTCTATGAATGCAATGTGACAGAGTTCTGATAAAGTATGTGGTTTAGAAATGGCTCCTTTGTCAAATGAATGGTATTAATGTGACGGCCAGGACAGACCTGAAGCACAGCAGATCCAATGGCGCAGGCTAAGGGGCTTCCTCCAAAGGTGTTGAAGTGCAGTAAGTGTTTGGCCAAAGATCTGGCAATCTCTAGGGTAGAAAATAAAGATGGACTGAGTGACACATTCCTACCCGCTGCCTCCCATCACACCACTGGCATGGCATTCACTTTTATGATGTAAACGGCAACAAATGAAGCCATTCTTCATTTACCTAGGAGATGTTATGGGCTGAATTGTAGCCCCCCCCCCAAAAAAAAATTTGTCCAGTGAGTCTTTAGGCCCAAATGTGACTGCATTTGCACATTGTACCTTTAAGGAGAAATTCATGTTAATTGAATCACAAGACCTGAGCTCTAATCCATAGGACCTGTGTTCTTATAGCAATGGGAGATCCAGGACGGCTCCTTGTTTCTCTTCCTTGGGCACATTGGGAAAGACCATATGAGGATGCAGTGAGAAGGTGGCCATCGCTAAGCCGGGAAGAAAAGCCTCACCAGAAACCAGCCCTGCTGGCACCTTGATCTTGTACCCGTAACCCTTCCAATCTGTGAGAACATCTATTTCTGTTATTTAAGCCACTCAGCTTGTGCATTTTGGTTTACCAGCCAGAGCGGACTATTATGGTAGATTAGGAAAAAAATAGTTTATTTAGTTATTGAGAAGTTTGATAGCAATCTTTTTTTTCACAGGGGAGTTTTTTATTATTAATTTTTTTATTACAAAATGGGTTTCACCATAACATCTGTGTGTACATATATCATTATATTTGATAAAAAATGTATTTGAGGGCTGGAGAGATAGCTTAACGGTTAAGGTGCCTGCCTCCTAAGCCTAAGAATGCCGGTTCCAATCTCCAGGACCCACGTTTAGCCAGATGCAAAGTGACGCAAGGGTGCAATGCCGCACTTGACCACAAGGGGGCACACGCATCTGGATTTCGTTCGCAGAGCTGAGAGACTGCTGGCGTGCCCATCTCTGTCTCCCTCTCCCTCTCTCTATCTCTCTCTGTGAGTCTCTCTCTAAAACAAAATGTATTTGAACCAGAAAATACCTTAAAGTTTGACATAGAGGAGTTTATATAGAATCTTCAATTAGCTAAAATTTTTTGTCCTGATTTCTTTAAAAAAATTTTTTTAAAAATTTTATTTATTTATTTGCAAGCACACGCGTGCGTACACACACACACACACACAGAGCAGAGAGACAGAGAGAATGGGCACACCAGGGCCTCTGGCCACTGCAAACGAACTCCAGATTCATGTGCCCTTTGTGCAACTGGCTTACGTAGGCCTTGGGGAATTGAACCTGCCTTTGGCTTCACAGGCAAATGCCTTAATCACTAAGACTTTTCTCCAGCCCTTTACTGCTGATTTCTACTAAGACTAAGAAGAAAGCATCAAGAAAGGCATGAATCATAATAATCAAGTACTATAGTTCTAGATTTTAAGGGCTAGATTATTGTACTTGACCTTATATAATCTTATTTTTGTTTTTGACATTACCATATAATAATTATATAAAGTAATAGCTTCATTATGACATCTCCATATACCATCTTATTTTTGTACTGCTATTTGTTCAATGAAAACAACGATCACCAGGTACTTAATTCCTTAATGGCTCATAAAAGTGCTAGTCTTTGGTGGGAAATACAAATATAATAATTTCTAGATTTTCAACAGAGGCTTACAAAAAGAGTAATACCCTGAGAATCCTCACTAAAATGGAAAATGCAAATTTTTTTTTCGAGGTAGGGTCTCACTCTAGCCCAGGCTGACCTGGAATTTACTACATAGTCTCAGGGTGGCCTTAAACCCTTGGTGATCCTCCTACCTCTGCTGCCTGAGTGCTGGCATTAAAGGCATGCGCCACCACGCCTGGCTTGGAAAATGTAATTTTAATGTTCTTTTAATAGAACGTTCTGGGTAAATGAGATGTGGCTATCATTGACTGTGGCTGTTTGGTTGATTGACAGAGAAATCTGTCATTCTGGACCTTGTTATGTATTGGCATGTGAAGACTAGGTAACCATAAAAGAATCTCTTATGAACATGACGTCTTTGGAAGTCTCAGGGTTGGTTTTGGTCTGAGTTTGTAGCATGTTTCCCCAACCTTTGCCAATGTGCTTGAACCCTGCATGTAACTGTTGTGAAGGCAGAACTGGATTCCCTCCCAGTGAGAGCAGATGTTGACTCTTTGTGCCCTATGGTCTGGCAGACAGCTTTGCTCTTTCATTTGCTTGGGCAATGCATACAAGCCATTCCCACACTGCCTCTGACCTGTGTGTGTTCCAACCCGTGCGCTTCTCTACTATTGCCAGAGCAGGAGGGCCAGAAGCAAGCACCATCTGCCAGAGGTCCTACCTGGAGTGGTCACAACCGCAGCCATGGGAAAGCCATTGCCAATGCCTTTGGCCATGGTGACGATGTCAGGCAGCACTTCGTGGGTTTGGAAACCCCAGAAGTGAGAGCCCAACCTTCCAAATCCTGTCTGCACCTGAAAACGGGTGAAATCATTGGAAACCACCCACTCAGTCTTCTGTTCTTCCCCCTTTCTTTCTTCTCCTTTAACCCCTTCTCTTCTCCCCTGTCCTCCCTCCTCCATCTTTGTACCGCCATAGACCAAAGCTGAGCTTTGAGGCACCAAAAGCCATTTCCTAGTCTTTTGAGATTCTGGAAATGTCCCTTAATCCTCTCCGTTGATTTATCTGTCAGGGAGAAATGGTCATTCCAGCACAGCGTGGTGCTGCTTGAGGGTTATGTAAATGATGCATGTAAAAGCACCATGGATATTAACTATCATTAGCCTCTCCTGTGTGTCAGGCAGCAAGGAAGAAAAGGGGACTTGCTGACTCCGGCCCAGGCTGCAGGGAGCAGGAATTACTGTCAGTCCAGTGTGCTCGGACTCTTCCTATCTGGCCCCGGGTTCACTGGTTGCTTTTTACCCTTCCTGAGAATGGCATCATGAGCAGGGTCTGGCTGCCCTGGTTAGCTCAGGGTTGAAGTTCTCTGATCTAGAAACAGCCTTGTGTTTTTATTCATGTTGTCCCCATTGTCTTGACTTCTAAAGCCCATGTTTCTAAGTCCTACTAGTTTCCATTCAAGGCACACTGGGTATGTGGCCATCAGCCCATCGCTGTGGACTTCCGTCACCAATGTACGTGTCGACGGGCAGAGGATTGTGTCTCATTCCTCTTCCGCCTGAGGTAGACACTTGGTGTTTGCGGAATGAACGGAGGACAGCCACCAGTGCCCGGTGAGTGAAGCCTCACCAACACCTCCAGGCAACTTTCTGCCAGAGCCTTTCTGGTGGCGAAGGCTCCGTCATCTCTTGGAATATGGCATGGGGACCCGAAGCTCAGTCTTAGTGCTGATGTCAGAACAACTTTCTTTCTCAGACTTCCTTCTCCTTTCCTCTTTCTCTCCAGGGAGCTTCCCCGGGGGCTGTTTTTAGGTGACAATGATCAATATATAAGATCTGCGGCATAGGACTCTTGAACTCACAGCGATCCTCCTACCTCTGCCTCCTGAGTGCTGGGATTCAAGGCGTGTGCCCGGCTGATTCCAGTTAGGTTCTTGAAAGTCACAAAACCACACCTCTTGGAAAAATGATGAAATTCACACTTTCTTTGAAGTTAGCCTCCTTTCCCTCTACTTAGCCTGATCGTGGCAGCTTCACTGTGTGCTGATTCCAAGGCCAAAGTTTATTCTCTTCCCTGATGTCGCTAATTTCAAACCGATCAAATACAGTTTTCATTTGTAGCAGGTTAACCTTCAGCTGGGGTTTTATTTAGTTCACTGGCAAGGGGAAGAGAGGGCAGAGGATGGTGGGAAGCAGCTGCCCAAGCTGTGTGCTGTACACCACTGCCATCAGCACACTCTGGGCAGAACAGAGATCTGGCTAACTATGAGGTGCTGACAACCGCAAAATTTCTACCAAAGAGGCATCTCAACATCTACCACGGGAAATTTTTCTTTAAGGAAAACTGATTAAGTATGTAAGGTTGGGACTGTAACAAGTCTGAGGCATACAGGTTCTTCTCTTGTCCTTGATGAGATGATCACCTTTTAGTGCAATCTTGATGCATCCCAGCTATGAGCCAGGAAGATGTCCATGGCCCTGAGGACCAGTCTCTGGTCTTTTTATTTTTTATTTATTTATTTATTTATTTATTTATTTATTTATTTATTTATTTTTGAGAGAGACAGACAGAGACGGGGGGGAGAGAGAGAGAGAGAGAGAATGGGTGTGCCAGCAGCCTCTCAGCCACCATGAACGAACTCCAGACAGATGCGCCCCCTTGTGGGCAAGTGTGGCATTGCGCCCTTGCCTCACTTTGCATCTGGCTAAACGTGGGACCTGGAGAACCGAATGGGCATTCCTAGGCTTAACAGGCAGGCGCCTTAACTGCTAAGCCATCTCTCCAGCCCCATCCTCCAGAGCTATTCTCACTAGACTTTTCTTTAATACACACTAATATGAGGCATCAGTAAATATATCCTCTTAGAAGACCCAGGCTAGAATTCACAAAGCCAGCAAGTGTCCCTTCCAGGGCTTTCCCTTGGCCTACTGTGTACTTATTGCAACTAGGGTGCTTCAACTCTGATGCCTTACTACAAGTTTGGGGGAGCTAGTTCCCGAATCTCTGCAATGGTGCAATCTTCTAACTTAGCATCTGGATGATGATGGTGATTGAATAAACTGGTTAAGTTATTTGGCAAAAATTAAGGTGAACACTAAGTTATGAGATGACATTTCCTATATGGTTGTCAGGGCTTCTGTAGTCATCTTCTAAAAGGAATACTGGCTGGACGTGGTGGTGCACGCCTTTAATCCCAGCACTCAGGAGGCAGAGGTAGGAGGATCGCTGTGAATTCAAGGCCACCCTGAGACTACAGAGTGAATTCCAGGTCAGCCTGGGCCAGAGTGAGACCCTACCTCAAAAAACCAAAAAAATAAATAAATAAAAAATAAAAAAGGAATACCAAAGAAAGCATCACTACTAATTATTACTACTAATCTTATTCCTACTATGATCACTGCTAATAATAATATTAAAAGCATGTCATATAATGATAACATCACCATGCCCACTGATGACAACTTATTTGATAGGCGTCAATTTGGAAATTTAAGTGCTAGTGTATTTGTTAATCTGACTAATTTCCTAACTAACCAGGCAGTCAGCTAGAGGAAGCTTCCTTAGTTTATAGCATGGAGTACCAAGGAGGGTTGACAAGTTTCTCTCTGTGCCTTTCCTATTCCCACTGCGCTAAATTGCTCTCTTGCGTTGCACTCACTTCATCTGCAATACAAACGCCTCCCCTCTCTCGCACCAGCTCAAAGGCTTCCTTCAGAAACCCTTTTGGATACTGGATGATGCCATTCACGCCCTGCAAAAGATCAAGTCGAGAAGACAGAATATTAGCAGGAGCCCTTGGTCAGCTTTCAAAAGAGAAGACAGATAATTACGATCACCACCACGACAGTAATGTACAACAAACTGTTCCAACCATGTGTGCAAACAGGATCCATGACTCTCATCTCCTTCTAGGGAAAATCGGTGTAACTTTACTCTTTAATGAGGTTAGACAGAAGTAGAATAAGAGGACTTGAGATTAAATACTATTTTTTTTTTCAGACAGTGTGAGTGCTAAACAACTAAAACTCACTTGGACTTTCTTTTTTCTAAGGACTTTAGGCCTTTCAACTTGTCTATTCAGTGTGGAAATGGAGGAGACCTATCCTGGACAGTCGGCTGAAAAGTCAAAGCTTTTGTTTATTGAAAGGGACCAAGAGAATAAACTGAATTTAGGAAGGAGCATAGAAATGGGCATTGACCTCAAACGACTCTAGAATAATTGTCAAAACTCTTTGCTAATGGAAAATTCAGAGAGACATGAGTAGGAATGTCCAAGGTTCATCTACCCACTTGAATTGGCTCTGCAAAAAATCCGGCGATTGACTTGGCCACGGATGTGTTCAGCGTATCTTTGAACTGTTCAATATACTGCTCTTTAGCTTGGCAACAGTCTGAAAGAAACAAACCATAAACAGATGAACACAAACACACTTCACATTTAAAGATGTGAGAATGACATACGCAAGAAGGGAAAAGTAAAGAGAAGAAGCATAAACAGTAAACTCATTGCATCTCCTTAGAATGTGGTGAATTAGGGTCTGAGGATATTTATTTCTGAAGGAGGAACATTGACTAGGGATAACCTGTACTTATCAGGACACACATGAAGGCATAGTCAGGCCATCGCAACCATTTCTGTTTGTGGAAGAAATGTCCTAAAGTGTCAGTGAGTCTAGTCTAGATAGCTATTTCATCTAAGGACACCCATATTCTCATCTAGGGGGGATCTAACTTGAGTGTTATTGGGGTGAGTTAATCTATTTCAAAACAACTCTATTTACTTTTTATTGCCGCTTTGTGTGATTGCACAGTTTTAAAGAACAAAGTCCCATTGTTGTTAGAGTCAGTAAAAACATTCACAGGACAATTCGAATTCAGTCTAAAGAATGTGCCAGAGTCAGATACCTTTTATCCACCATGGCCCTTAGCTTTTGGTCCTATATCTGTTCCTTATAGATCTTCCCCCCACTTAATGGAGAATAAGAATTATTCCTTGTTCGTTTTTGAAATCTGTGGTCATGCCAAGTGTCTGGGATACTGTTTGTGCTCAGTAAATGTCAGTAAATAAATGGTAGAAATTGAACAATTTCATTTGAAAGTTTTCTTTGGATAAGGAATAAAGTGTCCTTGTACAAATGATGTCTTTAATAAATTAGTCTCCTGTTTGGATGGACCCAGCTGCTGATCAACCTACCTCTTGAGTTTTAAATGTCAATGATTGTTACTTAATTCTGGAAGATATTTGTGTTCAGAAACTGCTTTGTCATTCCTTATAGTCTCCTATTCCCTACCTGTTTTCAGGATTGTAGATGATTTTCTTTAAATTTATTCAACACTGTCTGTCTGATACTTCTAGTACTTGACATTTTGTGGGTCTTCTTCTTGATTGTGGAGTTTTGTTTCCTTTGTATATTACTTGGTTGTCACTATGGATTGTTTATTGTCCTTGAATTTCATTTGTGAGATTTCCTTGAGGCCTAGAACGAGGAAGGTTCCTTTAGAGCGTATATACATTTGCAACTTCCAGGTGCGTTGGGTATTCCTAACCTCAGCTGACTCTAAAGATTATCAGCCTGAGGTTGTCAGAGTTCAGGATGCAAAGCTGCACAATGGCCAGGCTGCAGTTTAGATTTCCTACCAGGTCCCCTCCACTTCCGCGCAGCAGGGGAATCCTTGCAGACCTTCTTTTGGTGATGAACTGTTTTGAATTGCACAAATTATTTATTATTATTTATTATTACATCTACTTGTCTTAGCATGAGGGTGTGGTCTTTTGGGTGTTCCAGCTCTATGGCAGGAAGGCTTTCCTGGCAGATCCTTTCTTCTGGCTGGGCTCCATGTCTTGTCATCTGTTCCTTGCCTCTATAGAACCATGAAAACTGAAGCTCAGGGTCCTCAGGTTTGAAACCAGGACAAAAAACTGGCTGCAGTACTCTAGCAATCTCTTTGGGCTTTTGAGACTTCCCTCACACACCTTTTTAGAGAAAGAGAGAGAGAGAGAGAGAGAGAGAGAGAGGAAGGAGGGAGGGAGAGAATGGGCATGCCAAGGCCACTAGCCACTGTAAATGAACTCCAGATGCATGCGCCACTTGTGCATCTGGCTTACGTGGTCACTGAGGAATCAAACCTGGGTTCTTTGCAGGCAAGCCCTTTAACTGGTAAGCTATCTCTCCAGCCATCTCCAACACTTTTAAAAGGAAGCTATATATATTTTTTGTTTTTAATTTTTTTTTATTATTTAATTTATTTTTGGAGAGAGACACAGAGAGAAACAGAGAGAGAGGGAGAGGGAGACAGATAGAGATGGGCACGCCAGCAATCTCTCAGCTGCTGTGAATGAAATCCATATGTGTGCGCCCCCTTGTGGTCAAGTGCGGCATTGCGCCCTTGTGTCACTTTGCATCTGGCTAAACGTGGGACCTGGAGATTGGAACCGGCGTTCTTAGGCTTAGCAGGCAGGCGCCTTAACCGCTAAGCCATCTCTCCAGCCCGGAAGCTATATTTTTTATTTTTTTTTAATTTTTTTATTTTGAGAGATAGAAAGAGGGAGAGAGGGAAAGAGAGAGAGAAAGAATGGGTGTGCCAGGGCCTTCAGCTGTTGGGAACAAACTCCAGATGCATGTGTCTCCTTGTGTGCATCTGTGACATTGCCCACTTGCATCACTGTGTGTCTGGCTATGTGGGACTTGGAGATTTGAACATGAGTTCTTAGGCTTTTCCGGCAAGTGCCTTAACCACTAAGCCATCTATCCACCCCAAAAGCCATATTTTTGATTTAAAATATCTGTAAAAAGCCAGGTGTGGTGGCGCATGTCTTTCATCCCAGCACTTGGGAGGCAGAGGTAGGAGGATCACTGTGAGTTCAAGACCACCCTGAGACTACATAGTGAATTCCAGGTCAGCCTGGGCTAGAGTGAGACCCTACCTAGAAAAACAAAAACAAAAAACAAAACAAAACAAAAATATGTAAAAAAATTCCTAGTGTACAAATGTGGTATAGATGAGAAAAATTTAAACATGACCATTTCAACTTGCTAGTTCAATATGTTACTAAAGGAGCAGTTTAAGATTTTGAAAATCATCTTAGTAGAAGCTATTCTCCTCTTATTCCTCCTCTTCCTCCTCCTTTTAGAAATAGGTTTGATCTGTGCTGTGACTTGTAGGGGTACTTTGTGGAGTGTATCGTTCAGGTAGGGACATTTATGGAATTCTTCAAAAGGAGCCATTTTATCTTTCAGAATGGAAATTTTCTTAGAAAAGAAAAAAAAAAAGTCTTTTTAATGAAGAGTTCCCGTTTTGGAAATCAGCTCCCTCATTGTGCTGGAAAGCCCTATGGGAGCCACTGGAGGACAAGAGTCACCAATAGCATGAATAATCAGGGGACTCTGCAGACTACGAAATCAACCAGCTGGACAAGAACTCCACACTTGTGCAATAGTGGCACACAGCCAGGTGTGGTGGCGCACACCTTTAATCCCAGCATTTGGGAGGCAAAGGTAGGAGGATTGCCATGAGTTTGAGGCCACCCTGAGACTACATAGTGAATTCCAGGTCAGCCTGGGCTAGAGTGAGACCCTACCTTGAAAAACCGAAAAATAAAAAAACCAAAATAAAATAAAATAAAATTTAATAAAATAAAATAAAAAATAGTGCACACAGCTTCTGTGTGTGACCAACTGTTCTCTGATTGGACATGAGGTCCACTCCGTGTGAGAGAACTCATATCTGGTACTGTGAACTAAGTCAGACTCCCATGGTCAGGAAACTCATAGATTTCAGAGAGAAGCCCCAATTGCTCTGTGGAGAAGATGGGCTTAGACACAAAGAGTCTCTCAAGTAACTATGCCTATGTCTTTTAACCCAAGCTGCTCTCACTCTTGGTTGGAGAATCTACTTTATTTTATAAATACCAGAAAAAATAAAGGAGAATCAAGATCTGGGGGGTGCCTTTCTGCCTACCACGAGACATGCCACTTCTATCGCATCTGCTGGGGGCCAAGGAGAAATTGGAGAGGAAGCAGGGACATGAACACTGCTCTCACTACTAACCTGACAACCAGCTCCGGGGTGATGGTGACAGACATGGTGGTCAATAAAATCCCATAAAAGCAGAAAACCAGATGCGACCAGGAACTCAACACTGAATCAGATTGCTAACAGGCCTGCCATAACTCAGGGGACATTGTGGAAGAGGCAGTGGAAAGATTGTAAGAGCCTCAGAATGGATAGGAGTACCCTGAGGCATGGTTCCCTCACTACCCAACAGGGTCTGACTGAGGCCTTCATGACCCTACAGTGAGTACCACAACCCCACTGAGGAGGGCCCCCAGAGAAATGAAAGCAGAGGTGAGGGCATAAAAGAACATCAACTATTATAATATATAAAATAAAATAAAATAAAATAAAATAAAATAAAAAAGAATCCCCCTTTCTCCAAATAATAACTTAGTCTTGGTATCTATGTAATTTTGTTTTCTTTTTCGTTTTTTTTTTTTTCCTGTAAAGTGTAGGAATGGATAATTTAACTTTCCTTGGTCTCATTACTTTTCATTTAATTCTAGATGTTCTTTGGTTAGTGGAATGTTTCTTCTTGGGCTTATGTTTAGAAAGGTTTAAAAGTAACATATTTGAGTTTAGTCATTTGAACTTTAACGGACTTTTCCACAGATATTTGGCCTTTGGTTAATACAGCTGAGTTTGCAATAGCATATGAAATACTTTTCTTGAATGTATCAATTATTATTATTATTATTTTTTTTTCGAGGTAGGGTTTCACTCTGGCCCAGGCTGACCTGGAATTAACTATGTAGTCTCAGGGTGGCCTTGAACTCACGGCGATCCTCCTACCTCTGCCTCCCGAGTGCTGGGATTAAAGGCGTGCTCCACCATGCCCGGCTTAAATGTATCAATTATTAAGTGATTTTCAGAGGTTTCTGAGAACTTTTACTTTCTTACATTGCTATTTTCAGAAAGGTGTGTGGTCCATATCTTATGCAACAGCAGCAGATAGTCCAGATTGTCTGCATATTGCTTCCAGCAGTAGCTGTCCACATATTCCAAGTGTCTTAGTACTAAGGGGCACATTTACATCCCCATGCTACTTCAACGTGCTGCAAACACCCCGATGGCGGTGACGGGGGCTCCCCTAACTATATGTTCCAACACAGAGAGACGGAAAATTGCCCAAGCTCCATCCACGTGTCGTCTGTGAAGATAGGAACCACCCAGGAAGAAGGGTTCCAGACACGATGGAACCTTCAGGATTTTTGTCCACATTTGTAATTTCACTTGAACTAGTCTCTTTACTTTAACCAAACTCTATGGCCAGCAGAGAGGGCAATGTCCATTGGACAGGAGGCCTCAGGCTCAATGATATAAAAACAGATCAGGCTATGTGTGTGTGGATTCATCAACTACCACTCTACCACTTCCTTAGAAGCATATATGTAGCTCCTGAAGGCTCGAGGTAGATACAAGATGCCTCCACCCATCACAAATAAAACAAAAGGATAAGTATATTTTATATTTTATTATATATATAATTATTATTATATATTATATATAATATCATTATATATTTATTTATTAATGAATATATATTATATTTTATATTTCAGCTCTTATTAATGAGCAGTTCTAGCTGGTCACAAGCATGTTTTTTAGGAAATGTATGACATTTGGAAGGCTTGATTGACAGAGCTGTCTCATTCAGACCTCTGGTTACTTGGAGATTGGAGGTTTGAGTGTGAGGAAGGAAACAAATAATGACAAAGATATAAAATGCAAAAAGCATTTTTTTTAAGTAGCACTTAGGTTGTTTCGGTGGACAGGAGCTAGTGAACTTTCACTCTTGGGAATCAGATTCTCTGTCTTTATTAGGAAAGGAACATTATTCTAAATCCTCCTTGGATTATCCTAAAGGATATATCTATCGAATATATGTACAGAGACATAATTTGGAGATTTAACAAGCCCTTTTATAACTAGAGAAATCAGTAGAGCAAAATCAGCCTGAATACGTTATTAGTATAAAGCCATATCAGAAGAAGGTTTTGTCTGAATCTATGCTAGATATTTTATACTTTTTCCTCCATCTGCCCAGATGTTCGTTTAAGATGGGAAATGTTCTTCTTGTTTCTATTTCACACTTGCTTCCTTGACTCATCCCTGTAACTTCAGGTCAGGCCACCTATGGAGAGAGACCTGATTGGCGTCTCCATAACAACACCAAAGACTGTAGACACTCTGCCAGAGACGACACAGTGACTACTGGAGAACTTGTTCTCAGTAGGCGGTACAGAAAGTTAAGCAGAGTAAGAAAAAAGAAAAAAATGCTTTTAAGATAAAAAAACAAATCTTTCCGTTTAAAATGAAAATAATTGCATTGCTCAATACTAAGTCTGGGGCATTGTGAGGCAAGTGGGTCATATGAGATGAATTTCATCCTGGGCTATGTCTGAAAAATCAGGGCTTTGAATGAATATCTGGAGAGAAAAAAAAAAAAAAAACACCTCAGGGATATAGAAAGAGGAAGATAATGAAGTTTATCACGTAAACATCTACATGAAGTTCACAAATAGGCCTAATCTGGGATTTGATGCCATGGTTCTGAAATGAGGAATATAACCTGCCCATTTGGCACCTGTCTGCATCAGGGAACAAACTCTAAGGGCAACTGAAACATCTGCACTAAATCTACTGGACGTGTTGGAACAAGTACACCAGTTTCATGACAAAGACGGGACACCCCTTTGTTCCTAAAGACCGCAGAGCATCCTGGAGTCCATTTTGTATTCGAATACTATTTATAGATAGGATATCACTCTTGCCTCTTGAAGTAAGCATGCCTACAGACATGCCCAAGTTAAAGTTCAGAGTGTGTGTGCTACTATCCTCTACCTTCTAGATGGCACTTAGAGAGATTACCATGGTGTTGTCGCGTTCTTAAAATGGCCTAGGAGAAGGCTGGGAGAAGAGGGGCTGGAGAGATGGCTTAGTGCTTAAGGTGCTTGCCTGCAATGCCAAAGGACTCAGGTTCGATTCCCCAGGATCCAGGTAAGCCAGATGCACAAGGTGCCACATGCATGTGGAGTTCGTTTGCAGTGGTTGGAGGCCTTGGTATGCCCATTCTCTCTCTCTCTCTCAGATCAATAAATAAAAAATTCAAAAAAGAGGGAGAAGAAACAGGGACATAGAAGAGTGAGGAATGGAAAGCTTCTACGAGCTTCAGCCTTCTAGACTGTGCTAGTGATTATGCACACAGACTGAGGACTGGGACGTGCATCCAAGAACAAATGTGATATACACGTGCTATAGTCAAGCCACAGTTAAATTTAAATCACTGTTAGCAGCTTTCACTTCAAAAAAAAGTCTCTCCATGCCTTGATTCCATCCAATGAAGGGCTGTAATGGGAGTGGGGTCCAGGTATTGCCTCCCACTCTATTTATTTTTTATACAAATGAGGAAGCACAAGATGGAGCCATTGCTCTTAGGTGAACCATAGCAGCAGGGAATAGAATCTACATCTAGTATAGGAGCAGGATTTATTTTTTCAGCTGGGATGATTTCTTGCTGGCACATCCGTGTAAATGAGGATGGTCACAGGTATTGGGAAGCACTGACAAGAGGACCTTGGGTCATATCCTTTCTTGGATTCCTCGTCTTTAAAACTGAAGCTTTGCATTAGAGCTTTGTTTGTTTGTTTGTTTGTTTTTCGAGGTAGGGTTTCACTCTAGCTGAAGCTGGCCTGGAATCTCAGGGTGGCCTCGAACTGACGGTGACCCTCCTACCTCTGCCTCCCGAGTGCTGGGATTAAAGGTGTGTGCTACCATGCCTAGCTGAATTAGAGCTTTAAACTTCCATGTGTTTTTAAGTTGTGTCACCATGACATCTTTTCTTGTTCCAGTGCTCATTCATTCATCCTCCTGCCTTCATTTTGCCATTATCCTATGTGAATTTTAAGGTGACTGTGAATTCTCTTCCTTTAAAAGCTGACTTTTAAAATAGTATTTATTTATTTATTTGAGAGAAATAGGCAGGGGAGACAGAGAGAGAGAGAGAGCGAGAGAGAGAGAGAGAGAGAGAGAGAGAGAAAGAGAGAGAGAGAGCAGCCACTGCAAAGGAACTCCAGAAGCATGGGTCCTGGGGAACTGAACCTGGGTCCTTTGGCTTTGCAGGCAAATGCCTTAACCACTAAGCCATCTCTCCAGACCAAAGCTGATTTTTAATCCTTCCATCTTGCATGCCTCCTCTCAACCTGGTTGACTCATCCTATTCCGTTAAGAATCTTGGCTGGCGCAGTTAGTTAGTTCCTTCTAGAACTACAGAGGAGCAGCTGTTTCAAAGGTCCCACAATATGATGACAAATGTCAATATGATGACAAATGTGACTAGAAAAGAGCAGATGATGTTTCCATGTCTCTTCTCCTTCATGTTAAGTATGAAGCATGCAAATAAAAATAAGATTAATAAGTAGGAATTTTCTGGGTGAGGATGACTAAAACTTTTGCAAGAGATGTGGCTCTCAGGAAGGGCCTCATGTTTGGCAGATGCTCTCAGCTGCTGGCATTCCAAGTTCCTGAGAACTTCCCAACTGGGATTTGGAGATTAGAAAAAAATGTCCCTTTTCTCCTCCCTTCTTCCACTGTGCATTTGTGAATAATCTCACCTGCTTTGTTTCCTTTTTTAAACAAGTTATTTATTTGAGAGTGACAGACAGAGAGATAAAGAGGCAAATAGAGAGAGAATGGGTGTGCCAGGGGCTCCAGCCACTGCAAATGAACTCCAGATGCATGCACTACCTTGTGCATCTGGCTTACATGGTTCCTGGGGAATCAAGCCTCAAACAGGGGTCCTTAGGCTTCACAGGCAAGTGTTTAACCACTAAGCCATCTCTCTAGGCCCTCTTCTTCTTTTTAAAAAATATTTTATTTTTATTTATTTATTAGAGACAGAGAGAGGGAGAGTGAGAATGGGTGCGCCAGGGCCTCTAGCCACGGTAAACGAACTCCAGACGCATGTGCTACCATGTGCATTTGGCTTAAGTGGGACCTGGAGAATTGAATTGGGGTCCTTAGGCCTTGTAGGCATGTGCCTTAACCGCTAAGCCATCTCTTCAGGCCCCTTCTTCTTCTTCTTCTTTTTTTTAAATTTGGTTTTTTGAGGCAGGGTCTCACTCTATCCCAGGCTGACCTGGAATTTGCTATGTAGACTCCGGGTGGCCTCGAACTCACGGTGATCCTCCTACCTGTGCGTCCTGAGTGCTGGGATTAAAGGTGTGTGCCACCACGCCCGGGGCCTTGTTTCTTTTTATTTTTAAAAATTTTGTTTATTTTAATTAATTAACTTATTTGAGAGCAACAGAGAGAGAGAGAGAGTGAGAGAGAATGAGAATGGGTGCAACAGGGCCTCCAGCCACTGCAAACAAACTCCAGATACACACACCACCTTGTGCATCTGGCATATGTGGGTACTGGGGAATTGAGCCTCGAACCGGGGTCCTCAGGCTTCATAGGCAAGTGCTTAACCACTAAGCCATTGCTCCAGCCCCTTGTTTCTTTTTAAAATGACAAGAGCTATTGCTAGTAGAGCTCATGGACTCCTTCAACTAAGTGCCAGGTGACTGTTTACAGGCTTATACGTGACAGCATGAGGGACTTTCCTCACAATGCCAGGTGGGTCCTGTGACAGTAAAGCAAGGTACCCATGAGCAGTGCTGATTCAATAAGGGATTGTTTAGTCCTTTCTAGTTTTGTTTCCTTTGTTTTTCCCTTCCTAGGGTTCCGTGTTTAGTCAGAATGGTTCTTGCCCTTCTCCAAATTTCTCAGCCCCTTGACCCTCCACCCTGCCCCATTTCCCTGCCCAGTCGGACCTGGTGCACAGCTGCATTTCCTGACTGTTTGCACTGGAGAATCTCGACAGTGGCTTCCTCCCCAAGGACCACGGAAAACATCTGGGCACATTGTCTGCAAATGACAAAAGAAGCATTTTTTTTTTTTTGGCAAAACACTAAAAAAAGGCAGCCAGTTTGGGGGAGCATATGGTGACAATTAAGGCAAGTGGGCTTCTTGATTTGATACCAAGATTCCTTCCTCACTCTTCTCTCATTTAGAATGAAAAAAATCTAATGGGCTTTGAAGAGATTTTTTTTTTCTTAGAAATCGCTTATGTGGCTACTCTACAAAGAACGCTAATTTCAGTGTTTGCCCAGAAACAACTTCCTCAGGGGTTTAGTGGATAAGGGCATTTTTAAAGAATAAAGATAATTAGGTGTCTTTATGCTGATGGTGAAAAAGAGAGGCACAACATGTAAGAACACGTACATCTCACACGGACTTCATGTAAGAACAGAAGGTGAGGATGGGGTTGACTTGACAGAAATTTTGCATGTAAAGCTTCTCATAGCTGGAAGTCTACTAGGTAGTACTTATAAGCAAGAGAAAATTTAAAACCCTATCAATTAACTCCGACTCAGACCCTACCGGCATTTATTTCTAAGAAACATCCCTTTTGCAAATATCAGTTCTTCAACTTAATGAAGTCAAGTTGAGCCTCTGATTGTTGAGAGGCTTATGTTAGTTGTAAGCCCAATATCACAAAAATATGATAAATTATCTTACTTACCAGGTCATCCTTAGTGAAAGCAGACATAAGTTTCAGAACTCACCGATTGGCAGCCCATTCCACTGGGTAGCTTTGTCTTGAAGACCCGGCGTTTGTCAAGCCAAGTGTGTAAGGGCTGCATCCGTGATAAGCTCCTCTGAAAAGGAAAACAATGTGACAGGAGAGGGTCAAGTTCATTCCTTCTTTTTCTCCCCACCCTTTTTTTAGTGGTTTAGACCAAAGCTGATTTTTAATCCTTCCATCTTGCATGCCTCCTCTCAACCTGGTTGACTCATCCTATTCCGTTAAGAATCTTGGCTGGCGCAGTTAGTTAGTTCCTTCTAGAACTACAGAGGAGCAGCTGTTTCAAAGGTCCCACAATATGATGACAAATGTCAATATGATGACAAATGTGACTAGAAAAGAGCAGATGATGTTTCCATGTCTCTTCTCCTTCATGTTAAGTATGAAGCATGCAAATAAAAATAAGATTAATAAGTAGGAATTTTCTGGGTGAGGATGACTAAAACTTTTGCAAGAGATGTGGCTCTCAGGAAGGGCCTCATGTTTGGCAGATGCTCTCAGCTGCTGGCATTCCAAGTTCCTGAGAACTTCCCAACTGGGATTTGGAGATTAGAAAAAAATGTCCCTTTTCTCCTCCCTTCTTCCACTGTGCATTTGTGAATAATCTCACCTGCTTTGTTTCCTTTTTTAAACAAGTTATTTATTTGAGAGTGACAGACAGAGAGATAAAGAGGCAAATAGAGAGAGAATGGGTGTGCCAGGGGCTCCAGCCACTGCAAATGAACTCCAGATGCATGCACTACCTTGTGCATCTGGCTTACATGATTCCTGGGGAATCAAGCCTCAAACAGGGGTCCTTAGGCTTCACAGGCAAGTGTTTAACCACTAAGCCATCTCTCTAGGCCCTCTTCTTCTTTTTAAAAAATATTTTATTTTTATTTATTTATTAGAGACAGAGAGAGGGAGAGTGAGAATGGGTGCGCCAGGGCCTCTAGCCACGGTAAACGAACTCCAGACGCATGTGCTACCATGTGCATTTGGCTTAAGTGGGACCTGGAGAATTGAATTGGGGTCCTTAGGCCTTGTTGGCATGTGCCTTAACCGCTAAGCCATCTCTTCAGGCCCCTTCTTCTTCTTCTTCTTTTTTTTAAATTTGGTTTTTTGAGGCAGGGTCTCACTCTATCCCAGGCTGACCTGGAATTTGCTATGTAGACTCGGGTGGCCTCGAACTCACGGTGATCCTCCTACCTGTGCGCCCTGAGTGCTGGGATTAAAGGTGTGTGCCACCACGCCCGGGGCCTTGTTTCTTTTATTTTTAAAAATTTTGTTTATTTTAATTAATTTATTTATTTGAGAACAACAGAGAGAGAGAGAGAGAGAGAGAGAATGAGAATGGGTGCAACAGGGCCTCCAGCCACTGAAAACAAACTCCAGATACACACACCACCTTGTGCATCTGGCATATGTGGGTACTGGGGAATTGAGCCTCGAACCGGGGTCCTCAGGCTTCATAGGCAAGTGCTTAACCACTAAGCCATTGCTCCAGCCCCTTGTTTCTTTTTAAAATGACAAGAGCTATTGCTAGTAGAGCTCATGGACTCCTTCAACTAAGTGCCAGGTGACTGTTTACAGGCTTATACGTGACAGCATGAGGGACTTTCCTCACAATGCCAGGTGGGTCCTGTGACAGTAAAGCAAGGTACCCATGAGCAGTGCTGATTCAATAAGGGATTGTTTAGTCCTTTCTAGTTTCGTTTCCTTTGTTTTTCCCTTCCTAGGGTTCCGTGTTTAGTCAGAATGGTTCTTGCCCTTCTCCAAATTTCTCAGCCCCTTGACCCTCCACCCTGCCCCATTTCCCTGCCCAGTCGGACCTGGTGCACAGCTGCATTTCCTGACTGTTTGCACTGGAGAATCTCGACAGTGGCTTCCTCCCCAAGGACCACGGAAAACATCTGGGCACATTGTCTGCAAATGACAAAAGAAGCATTTTTTTTTTTGGCAAAACACTAAAAAAAGGCAGCCAGTTTGGGGGAGCATATGGTGACAATTAAGGCAAGTGGGCTTCTTGATTTGATACCAAGATTCCTTCCTCACTCTTCTCTCATTTAGAATGAAAAAAATCTAATGGGCTTTGAAGAGATTTTTTTTTTTTCTTAGAAATCGCTTATGTGGCTACTCTACAAAGAACGCTAATTTCAGTGTTTGCCCAGAAACAACTTCCTCAGGGGTTTAGTGGATAAGGGCATTTTTAAAGAATAAAGATAATTAGGTGTCTTTATGCTGATGGTGAAAAAGAGAGGCACAACATGTAAGAACACGTTACATCTCACATGGACATCATGTAAGAACAGAAGGTGAGGATGGGGTTGACTTGACAGAAATTTTGTGTATAAAGCTTCTCATAGCTAGAAGTCTACTAGGTAGTATTTATAAGCAAGAGAAAATTTAAAACCCTATCAATTAACTCCGACTCAGACCCTACCGGCATTTATTTCTAAGAAACATCCCTTTTGCAAATATCGGTTCTTCAACTTAATGAAGTCAAGTTGAGCCTCTGATTGATGAGAGGCTTATGTTAGTTGTAAGCCCAATATCACAAAAATATGATAAATTATCTTACTTACCAGGTCATCCTTAGTGAAAGCAGACATAAGTTTCAGAACTCACCGATTGGCAGCCCATTCCACTGGGTAGCTTTGTCTTGAAGACCCCGACGTTTGTCAAGCCAAGTGTGTAAGGGCTGCATCCGTGATAAGCTCCTCTGAAAAGGAAAACAATGTGACAGGAGAGGGTCAAGTTCATTCCTTCTTTTTCTCCCCACCCTTTTTTTTAGTGGTTTTACGAGGTAAGGTGTTGCTCTAGCCCAGGCTGACCTGGAATTTACTATGTAGTCTCAGAGTGGCCTCAAACTCGTGGTGATCCTCCTACCTCTGCCTCCCGAGTGCTGGGATTAAAGGCATGCGCCACCACACCCAGCTCATTCCTTCTTTTTTAAAAGTCACTTCTTAAAAAAATATATATTTTATTTATTTATTTGAGAGAGAGAGAAGGAGAGAGAGAGAGAGAGAGGTAGAGGGGGAATATGTGCACTTCAGGGCCTCCAACCACTGCAAACGAACTCCAGATGCATGTGCCACCTTGTGCATCTGGCTTACGTGGGCACTGGGGAATTGAACCTAGGTCCTTAGGCTTCACAGGCAAGTGCCTTAACTGCTGAGCCATCTCTCCAGCCCAAGTTCATTCCTTTGTGATCACAGGCTTGAATAGGACAAAAGGAAAAGAACCTATGAAAGCTATGGAGATGACAACATGAGTGTTCACCTCCTTCTATGCCTATGCAA
This sequence comes from Orientallactaga sibirica, assembly GCA_036365145.1. Classification (NCBI taxonomy): domain Eukaryota; kingdom Metazoa; phylum Chordata; class Mammalia; order Rodentia; family Dipodidae; genus Orientallactaga; species Orientallactaga sibirica. The sequence goes on from JAEOAD010000005.1 coordinate 20,674,024, forward strand.
TTTGAATATTTATCTTTCCAACTGGTGTCATAGATTTGAAGTTATACAAGAAATTTTGGCTGGGCATGGTGCACATGCTTTTAATTCCAGCACTCGGGAGCAGAGGTAGGAGGATTGCCGTGAGGTCGAGGCCACTCTGAGGCTTCAGAGTGAATTCCAGGCCAGTCTGGACTACAGTGAAACCCTAACCTCAAAAAAAAAAAAAAAAAAAAAAAAAAAAAAAAAAAGGGGGGGGGCGGATAGAATGGAAGAGCCAAAGGAAGGGTATGACCTCTTACAATGCAACTGCCCAGACAGAAATTGGCCTTGATATCCATGACCTTGCAGTGCCTAGCAATACCTCTGCAAGACCCTCAAAATAGAAGAAAAAGATGGTGACATCAAATTAAAAGAGAGACTAATGGAGAGAGGGAGGGGATATGATGGAGACTGGAGTTCTAAAGTGGAATGGGGGGAGGGGAGGGAAATATCAGGTGGGTTTTTTTGTATGTAAGTATAAAAGTCAATAAAAAATAATAATTAAAAAACAAAAAAACAAAACAAAAAAAAAACAAAAAAAGTTTTGGAGATCATTTGGCCAAGGACTCTGAATTTAAGATAGTTCTAATTGTGCTACTCTAAAGTAAAGAGACTCCTCTTTGAGCAACATACCAGAAATTACATGGTCAATAAGTACCAGTCTTCAAAGTGGTCACCTTAGGAAGACAAATATTTGTTTCTGTGATGAAATGGTTCACTCAATATCTTGGGGAGTCCTCTTTGGGTGACTTATATGACCTTCTTGAGCATATAAAGAATAAAGGTTTTGTTTCTTTTGAACCCCAAACAGTCATATTTAAAATCATCATACTTCTGTAATTTTGAAAATCACCCAAATCAATATCACCCCTAAATGAAGGCCAAAGACTATTTGAGAGAATGATTGTGGAAGAGGAGATGCAGCACGCATCAACTCTGGCCCAAACCTGGGTCTTTTGGCTTTGCAGGCATGTATCTTAACCATTAAGCCATCTCGCCAGCCCTTGATTTTAACTTGTTTTTTTTTTTTTTTTTCTAGGTAGGGTCTCACTCTAGCCCAGGCTGACCTGGAATTCACTATGTAGTCTCAGGGTGGTCTTGAACTCATGGTGATCCTCCTACCTCTGCCTCCCAAGTGCTGGGATGAAAGGCCTGCGTCACCATACCCGGCTTACATTATTATTTTATCTTTTTTTTTTTTTTTTTTTGGTTTTTAGATGACCTATTATAGTCTTTAAATGATACCTCTATAATCATCCTGGCCAGATTATTATTTTAAATGATACACTAATCATCAAAGGTTTGTAAGGCCAAGTTGGATGGCCTTAGGTAGTCATTCCATTCACTTGATTGATCCTGTTCTAAAATGTAAAATTGGAAGAGTACTCTTGGGAAAACTATACTTTTCCATACTACAGTTTAAAGAAACACATTGAGTTTAAGAGTCAGACAGTGTTATTATCACTGAATAGTTCAAAGTATGGTTACCTGAAAGAAATGATGTCTGTGTTATTTGAGTATGCTCTGGCCATCAGCATGGCCAAATCATTGGCCTCTGAGCCACTGTTCACCAGGAAAATGACCTGGAGGGGAAAAGAAAACGCGTGAGCTAGCACTTTTAGTTCCCTTTTACTCAATTCATATACATCTGTGAAAGACTGCGCATCTCACCCTGTATCAAGGAGAGTTCCCTTCAGACCAGCATGGGTTATCTCTCTCCTTTTAACCACTGTTATCAATTCTTCAGTCTTTCATTGAGCTGCTAAGTGCTAGACCTATGAGCTTATCTCAGCTGTGAAATTCTGGGCTTCTGCTGGCTTCATTTGATGACCTGCATCATTCTAAGATGGGAAGAGGCTTGCCGAGGGGCTTGCGGTGGTTTGCGACAGAGTATATCCAAGGCTGGGTGGGTGTTTCTTGGCTCTTGGACCCATCCCACCCCACTTGATTGTGAAGGCATGGAGCAAGGCAGGGTCCTGTATCTGTGCTTCCAGGGGTTGTCATATTCTCATGGTAGTGTGTGCAATGTAGCAAAATGAACAAACAAACAAACAAACAAAAAGGTGCAGCTCACGTTGGGCGAAGGAATAGAAAGAAGTGAAGAGAGCGGAGTCTTGCAGACAGTCGCAGGGAGGTATGCATTCATGACTTCTCTGACTAACCTGCTTCTACTCTGCCATCATCACGTGAATCTGAACACAGGTTACAGCGATCCTCAATGTTTGTTTTCCATTCTGGATAATATAATAAATGGAGCATCTATCTAGATGATATAGTAAAACTATAACTAAAACCAGGACATTATTCTAGGTCTTTCATTGCATTAGCTCACTTAATGCTTATATGTGAATTTGGCCAAACTTTTTGTTTAATTTGAGAGAGAGAGAGAAGAGAGAGAGAGAGAGGGAGGGAGACACACAGAGAATGGGCATGCCAGGGCCTCTAGCCACTGCAAATGAACTCCAGATGCATGTGCCCCTTGTGCATCTGGCTTACGTGGGTCTTGGGGAATTGAACCTGGGTCCTTTGGCTTCACAGGCAAATGCCTTAATGGCTAATCCCCAAACATTTTTATATGTCAGTTCAGTGTTAAATTTCATTCATTTCAGATGCAGAAAAATATCTCATTTTGTAAAAATGCCTAAGTGCATTAAATGATATCCCTTTTGGGCTGCTTGAACTCCCTGCCATCCTGCTGTCTCAGTCTCCTCAGTTCTGGGCTTGTACCACCATGCCTGGCTTTTAATATACATATACATACATATATACACGCACATATAGTTGAGAGGGGTGGAGTATGGGCATGTCAGGACCTCTTGCCCTTGAAAATGAACTCCAGATGCATGTACCATTTTGTATGACTGGTTTTATATGGGCACTGGAGAACTGAACCTGGATTTGCAAGGTTTGCAAGCAAGCACCTGTAACCACTCCAGAAATGTCTCCAGCTTTTTAGCTCATTCCAAAAAAAAAGGCATTTATAAAGAATGGCCCTGCTCTTTAAGAAAAGTAATGCAAATATCTTTGCAGAAAGGCTATGGTGCAGCAGAGGAAATCCCCCGAAGACAGTGATGGGAGCATGAGGAGGGCTGGAGGGCCCAAGAAGTGATTTCTGCAAAGACTCAGGGGACAAAAGCAAACCTTGAAATTTTTCATCAGCAGGTCATAAACCCCTTTTCTTCCGTTTGATCGCTTTCCGATATGACTATCGGCTCACCATGGCAGACTTCCAGTGCACAGACAAGATTCCCTACCCATGCTTCTGCTGCCCTGGGTTCCCTTTGGAATCATGGGATTTCATCCTTTTCAGCTGGGAGCGCTGTACCTTGAGAGGCTCAGGAAGAAGTGCCGAAAGTTTCTCTGCGTACTCATGCATTGGAGGGTGGAAGAAGACAGAACTTGTATGCCACAGGCAGCCAAGCTGCCTTTGTGCCACAGCATTTACCTTCCTGGATAAAGATGGAGACAGAGTTACCCGTATCACCAGTATCACTAGCCACTGAATCTCGATGTATTGACATTGAACCTAGGTTACTTTTCAAAGAGCTTCAAGAGGCAGGTTCTATCCACCCCTGTGAATGAACTTCTGTTACCAGTACAGGGGTATAGCACTGTGATGTGTTTCTTCACAAGGTAATGAATTTCTCCCTGAAAAAAAGTGTCCAAAGTAGACTTAAGGTTGATCTATTAGAATATCAGAAAAGAAAGTGTTTAGTAAGGCGTGTAGGCTTAAAAATTTCTCTGTGTTTTGGCATGAAGCATCTTTTGAATAGTTTGGCAAATAGAAGCCTGTTTTTTTTAAAATTGTTAAAATTAGTATTCATATACTTTTCATTGCATTTCAAAACAATCTGTAATTTAGATTTCCCTTAATGTAGGAATTTTTGAGTATGCAAAATGACTATCATAAAAGCATAGCATTGTAAATTTAGTGAGATGCTTAGCTAAAGAATTTTAGAAACAAAATTCCAAGAAAAACTTTCATAATTTTGTAGTAACAAAAATCAAGTTTATGTGTAATCTGAGTATATTTGAACATATTGAATAATGATTATACTAAAATAAAAACAATAGCTAATGTATAGCAAATGTTCATTATGTGAACAATGTTATCCGAAGCTCTTGTCCATTGTGGATACACTTTTCCCTTCCTTCTAGTTTTAAAATAATTTATTATTTTGTTTATATTATTCTAATTTTACATTCATATTGGTAACTCCATTATCCTCCTCCCTGTCCTCCCCCCCAAAGGGACCCTCTTCAGTGGGGAATGTGGATCATGCATTGTGGGGGTAGTCAAGATTTATGGGGGACAGGCCAAGTCTCTGAGCATAATGCCCCAACTTGTGGCTCTAACACTCTTCCCGCCCCCTCTTCTGTGAAGTTCCCTGAGCCACGTTGGGATCATTTTAGTTCTACTTCAGTGGTGAGGGTTTGGGAGCCTCTGTGTCTCTGGATATAGAAGCCTGTTCTAGTCTGTTTGCTATTTATGTCTGTCACACTGCAAAATTAGTTCAGTGATTTGAAATTTTGAGAGATAACCGGTTAAACAAATTCCTTTCCTATGGCACTTGTGCCTTTAATAGGTACATATTTTTTTCTCCAGGAGCGAGGTGGAATTCAAAGTGTGTCCTGTATTCTCTTCTCTTAGTCCCTCTCCATGAAACCATTCCTGTGATTAGTGTTCCACAAATCTCATTTTAGAAAATACTGAGGTGCCAGGAAACTCAAAACAAAAACAAAAACAAAAACAAAAAAACAAAAACAAAAAAACAAACCCAGACACTTGACAGTAGCATTGCTTAGAAAAGTAATTCTGAGAGCCACGTGTAGAATGGAGGGGATATGAAGTCATGGTAATGTGGAGGCCAGCTAGGCTGGCGAGTTGGGCTTCCACTTCATGGAAGAAGAGCTCCTTTGGTGCTTGTGTTAGTGGGAATAAATGGGATCGGAGCCAGTAGAAGAGGGATTTCAGAGGAGACATCAGATCTTTGGTATCAGGTTGACGGTAAGAAAGGAAAGATAGAAAAAAGTCAAATTCATTGTCAATATACTTGCCTAGAACACGGAAGAAAAAAAAAAAAAACGTCCTGGAATAGTTGAGAAATACAGCTGCTGTCTGGCTCCTTCACAGAGCAGATGGTTCACATGTGCTTCTTGAATAAACCGGTATGCGAACAGAAGCAGCTTTGCGGAGAAGATGGATTTAGTCTTGGAGATGTTGAATTTGAGCTGCTGGTGGAATGACACGAGTGGGAGAGGTCTGAGGGAAACATGGGGCACCTTGGGGCCTCTTTTCAGTGAATTTGACTTCCTGTTGCATCTTGGTGAGGAAGGGGGCATGGCTGAAGACATCAAGTTGGAGAAGGTAGTTGGTGGTGGGAAATAATGAGGGGAAAAGAAGTAAAGAGAGAAGAGAAAGAATAAGGAAAAAGCTGAGGTCATCAGAGTCAGGGTCACACGCTGATCAGGGGCAGCATCGAGGTCATGAGAGTCAGCGAGGAGGGGTCAGCCATGTTGGACATGGTCAGTGTTATTGGGAAGATACAGTGGGTGTGATTAAGTGGTTCTCTGCTTCCTATGAATGTTGTACTGTGCTGTAAAGTGCCTCTGACATTTATCTTGGATGTTCCTTGGGATCTAGAATGGGACTGGTGCCTCCCAATGACAGATGGAGGAGAAAAGGAAGGAGAGAAAGTGAAGGCTGAGAGCGGAGGCCTAACTCACTCCTCTCCTATTGACAGTAGTTGCAGGACAAGATCCTGTTTCTCCTGCTTTTAAAAAAATATTTTTTAATTTTATTTATTTATTTTTTTGACAGAAAGAGAGAAAGAGAGAGAGAGAGAGAGAGAGAGAGAGAGAGAGAGAGAGAGAGAGAGAGAGAGAATGGGCATCCCAGGGCCTCCAGCCACTGCATCTGGCTAACATGGGTCCTGGGGAATTGAACCTGGGTCCTTTGGCTTTGCAGGCAAACGCCTTAGCCTCTAAGCCATCCCTCCAGCCCTGTTTCTCCTGCTTTGATGGACAGACCTCAACCTACTCAATTCATTTTAGACTTGCTGCAGTTTTCCATGCACATCTCTAACATTATTATTATTATTATTATTATTATTATTATTATTATTATGTTTTTCGAGGTAGGGTCTCCCTCTAGTCCAGGCTGACCTGGAACTCACTATGTTGTCTCAGGGTGGCTTCAAACTCACAGTGATCCTCCTACCTCTGCCTCCTGAGTGCTGGGATGAAAGGTGTGCGCCACCACTCCCGGCTCTAACATTAATTGTATTTGCCAGCTTGATACACACAAGAGACAATAAAATGGGATGGCTACAAAGAAACCAAAAGGACCATGGAGGAAGCTGTTGAGGGCATGTGTGTGGTAACGTTCATGATCATAGATCAGAAATGTCCAAGTAAGTTTGCAGCTAGCCTTGCACCTGTCTATTACCGCCTGTCCTTTCCTCATCCATCCCTTAGCGCCTGTGAAGATTCGTAATGGACCTAAAAGTTATTTCTCATGTCCCATGTCTCACTCCTCAAGCCATCAACTGATTCCCATATTTTCCTGATAGCCACCTGCCTTCCCTTTCTTTTCCTCAGTGTGTCCCCTGTTCTAGGGAGAAACACAGTGAGGGGCACTCAACCATGTGGTACCAGCCACACCACATATGCAACAGACTGACTAAAGCTTTAATTGTCCAGAAAAAGCAGAAGTGCAAAGTGATGACTGTATTTTTTTTCTTTTTTTGGAGGTAGGGTCTCACTCTAGTTCAGGCTGACTAGAATTCAGGGTGGCCTCGAACTCACCGTGATCCTCCTACCTCTGCCTCCCGAGTGCTGGGATGAAAGGCGTGCGCCACCATGCCCGGCTAGATTTTTTAAAAAAATATTTTATTATTTATTTATTTGAGAGAGAGAGATACAGAAATAGGCACGTAGAGAGAGAGAACAGGCATGCTAGGGCCTCCAGCCGCTGCAAACGAACTCCAGATGCGTGGGCCACCTTGTGCATCTGGCTTATGTGGGTCCTGGAGAATCAAGCCTCCAACCGGGGTCCTTAGGCTTCACAGGCAAGCGCTTAACTGCTAAGCCATCTCTCCAGCCCTAGATTTTTTTTTTAATGGAGGAAAGTTATGGGAATATGTCAGCCTCAGACTATAAAACAATATTTCAAAATATATTTTTATTTTCTATTTATTTATTTGAGGGAGAGAAGGAGGGAGGGAGGGAGGGAGAGAGAGAAGAGGCAGATAGATATATACATATATAGAGATAGGATTGGGTGTGCCAGGGCCTCTCCAGCTACTGCACATGAACTCCAGACACATGTGCCACCTTGTGCATTTGGCTTACGTGGGTCCTGGGGAATGGGACTTGGGTCCTTTGGCTTTGCAGGCCAGCACCTTAACTGCTAAGCCATCTCTCCAGTCCTAATCAGTATTTTTTAACCAGTGTAATTAATCCAGGGTTTGGAGTCATGTCAAGGATTGATGCCATATATTCTTTTTGGAGTGTAGCCCCCCCTTTGGACTTTAAGGATATACTCACGGGTGACAGTGACCAACACTAACAGTGACAATCCCAGAGAAGAAATCCAGGTATCTTCTCCCCTCAGAGTCAAATAGCCACTCCATGTGTCCCTGGTGGAGCAGCAAGGGCTTCTGGAAATATGCTGTTTCCACAGGAGAAAGATACTGCTTGTGGATCTCCAGGACACGGCTGTAGGCAAGGGACTACAGACAGACAAGATGAAAAGTTGTTTTTTTTTTCTTTCTCCTTGGTTCCTTCAGGTCAGCAATCCATGGCCTAATGTCTCTGGTGACCTGCACACAGGCTGCTGCCTGTGAGGGTTCAGAGGTGGGTGTGTTTACCCAGTATGGTTCAGGCGGGGAACTAGTCTTTCCTCTTTATTTGTTGTTGTGGTTTTGTTTGTGATCCCTTTCTAGAGTATGCAAGAAGAAAGGGGGCATGGGAATTGCTGCCTCTCAATGGACAACTTGGCTTTCAGATGATTTATCCATGAAAATATGAAAGAAAAGGCTTCGGCAGTAAATGCTTGAAGTAATGACATTCTTTTTTTTTTTTTAAATTAAAATATTTTATTTATTTATTTATTTGACAGAGAAGGGGGGAGAGAAAGAGAATGGGTGCGCCAGGGCCTCCAGCCACTGCAAACGAACTCCAGATATGTGCGACCCCTTGTGCATCTGGCTAACGTGGGTCCTGGGGAATCGAACCTGCATCCTTTGGCTTTGCAGGCAAGTACCTTAACTGTTAAGCCATCTGCCCAGCCCCTGAAGTAACGTTATTCTTGCTACTGTCGTCTTCTGAAAATGGACTAAATGGAGTGCTGATGGTATTGGGGATTGAGTCTAGGGTCTGTGCATGCTAAGCTGGTGGTCCCTGAGCTCCAGCTCCAATGTGTGTGTGTGTGTGTGTGTGTGTGTGTGTATGTGCACAGGTATGCATGTAAGCCATTTCTCTAGGAATGCTATCTATGAGTTTTTTTTTTTTTGTTTTTTTGAGACAAGGTTTCTCACTGACCTGGAGCTAGTGAGCCCCAGGGGTTTGTGTCCCCCCTTCCCAGTGTTGGGATTATAATGTGCACTGCCACACCTGTTTTTTATTTGTTTATTTATTTGTTTGAGAGCGACAGACAGAGAGAGAAGGAGAGAGAGAGACAATGGGTGTATTAGGGCCTCCAGCCATTGCAAACGAACTCCAGATGCATGCGCCACCTTGTGCATCTGGCTTACGTGGGTACTGGGGAATTGAGCCTCGAACTGGGATCCTTAGGCTTCACAGGCAAGCATTTAACCACTAAGCCATTTCTCTGGCCCCCCCATACCTGGTTTTTTAAACATGGGTTCCTGGAATCAAATTCAGACAAGCACTGTACTGACTGAGCTATCTCCCCAAGCCATAACCCATGATTTTAATAATAAACTCTCTCCCATGTTTCTTTTCTTTGTAGGCACTTCCCAACTAATAATTCCACAACATATGACCTTTGAATTTTATACAGAATAAAGGGATTGCTATGTCTGAAAAAGTGGGAAGGGATAAAAGAAAGGAAGGAAGGGAGAGAAAGAGAGAGAGAGAGAATCTCATTATTATTAGTCTTGATAACAGAAAGAACTTTATAAGTTTGGGTGGGAGACTCACAGGAAAATCAGATGATACATTGCCATGAGTTAATCAAAATGAGAGCATTAAAGACAAATGCCAGCAGGGTATGGTGGTGCATGCCTTTAATCCCAGCATTTGGGAGGCAGAGGTAGGAGGATCGCTGTGAGTTTGAGGTCACCCTGAGACTACACAATGAATTCCGGTCATCCTGGGTTAAAGTGAGATCCTACCTTGAAAAACCAAAAGCAAAAACAGAAACAAAACCAACCAACCAACCAAGCCAACAAAAACCAACCAACCTTTAATCCCAGCACTCGGGAGGCAAAAACCCCACAAATGAGACTTCACAGTGAATTCCAGGTCAGCCTGGACCAGAGTGAGACCCTACCTGAAAAACCAAAAACCAAAAAAAAAAAAAACAAAAAAAAAAACAAAAAACCCCACAAATGTCTTCACATGTGTGATATGAGCGTATCCCTGCAGTACATGCATTGCCTTATATAGTCTCTTTTTTGTGTTGTCTTAGACTCTCACACATGTTCATCAATTTGCACAGAGGTCAAAATGTTCTAGAGGGTTTCAGATGCTCCCTGTGAAGGATGGGATATGTACAGTGACACAGCTGTCTGACAAGCAGCCTCCTCTGTGGGTCTTTCTTGAGGAAACAATTAACTGTGACCCCTTAAGGGGAAACTTGCTTTTGTGTTCTTTCCCCACATCCCTAGTCTTACCTGGTATCTTTCAGGTGAGAAATCACACGGTGGCATACGGGGCTTTGTATGAAGGGTGAGCTTGGATACAGATATCCAGGAAGTACCTAGCGAAATGAAGTGAGTTAGGATCCTCAACCAAGTATGGCATGGGTCTATTGGTGGCTCAATGCCAGGCTTATGCCAGGCTTCAGTTTGGTTCTTCACACTGAGGTAACTCCATAATGGATTTTCTGAAGGGTGGGAGAGATTGAATCTAGTGCAGAAAGACCATGGAGAGGCAGAGGAAGTTGGAAGTTCCTCACAAGCTCAGCAAGCTCAGTCCAGCAAACCTATGTTGATTACAATTCTCTCTTCAGTTAGCAAAACTCTTGAAGTCCGAGGGACAATCTATTCACTCCCAAAAGATGTATTTTCTCGGTTTGTTGCTTGTTGCAAGATTCTATTGTGGGGTCCGGTGCTTGGCAACTGGTTGGCATCCAATAAAAATGGGATTAAATGGTGATTGGCTATTTTTTTTTTTGAGGCGAGCCCAACAGACCAGCCTTTTTTTTAATGAGAGAGAGAGAGAGAGAGAGAGAGGAAGAGAGGTGGAACGCCAGGGCCTCCAGCCACTGCAATCAAACCGCAGATGCTTGCACCCCCTTGTGTGCATGTGTGTCATTGCATACTTGTGTCACTGTGTGTCTGGCTCACATGGGATCTGGAGAGTCAAACATGACTCCTTAGGCTTTTCAGGCAAGCGCCTTAACCACTAAGCCATCTCTCTAGCCCTTATTATTATTTTTATTTCTACATGTCTATGTGTGTGTACATGTGCATATACGTGTGCCCATGAATGTAGGCACATGTGTGTGAAGGTATGTGAACATGTCAAGAACAGAAGTTAGTGTCAGTGTTAGTTCTCTATTTACTGGGGTGGCATCTCACCTTGGAAGCCAGAGCTCACTGATTTGGCAAGTCCAGCTAGCTAGCTTGCCCTGGGGATCCACTGTCTCTGCCTTGTGAGTACTGACAGTGAAGCCAGGTTGCCATGCCTGCCTGACATTTATGTGGGTGCTGGGGGTTGGAACTCCTCTGATCCTCATGCTTGCACGGAAGATGCTTAATCCACCGAGCCTCCTCTTTAGCCTGCAATTTTCTATTCTTATAGGGAAAAGGGAGAAATAGGTGCTAGGCAATGTATTGGATTAATTAACACCTGCAAACAAATTTAAGATACTCTGCCTCCTCCCCCACAATAAAAGGCCAACGCAAGGCAATGACAGAGGAGAGAAACAACCAAAAGAATCACTGAAGGCTTGGGTCTGGGAGAGAGATTTAGATGCAGGGGAGATGGATATGCTTGTTTTAGGTAAGCTGAAAGTAATGCTAATTTGTTTAAGCTCACCATGGTAATTAGCTCAAGAACAAGAAGGAAACATCTAGTTTTGGACTCCCAGCCTAATATTCCTTTTCATCATTTGTTGGTCACCTTATCATGAAGTCGGTGGGAAGGTACAATGGAGTTAGAGATCATCAGACCTGGAAGAGATGTCTACAGCTTTCGTAAGGGTCTTGGGAAAGAAGGCTCTTAATTCTGGAGATTCAAGGTCGGATTCAAGATAATCTTACAGGTGGGACAAGCCGAGGAAATGGTGTCTCTTGTTCAGTGCGAGAGCAGGAATGCATGGATGGAAGGTTGTAGTGTGGCTGTGAAGTCACAGTCCCCAGAAAGCCAATGAACAACTGGGTTTCTAAATGATGCTGAAAAGGAACAGTTCCCAGTGTATTTTCTTTCAGAGATCCCATTACTTTTTTTAAAAAAAAGATTTTATTTTTATTTATTTATTTATTCGAGGCAGAGAGAGAGAGAGAGAGAGAGTGAGAATGGGCATGCCAGGGCCTCTAGCTACTGCAAACCAACTCCAGACGCATGCGCCACCATGTGCATCTGGCTTACGTGGGATCTGGAGAATTGAACCAGATCCTTAGGCTTCTCAGGCATGTGCCTTAAACACTAAGCCATCTCTCCAGGACCCTTTTTTGTTTTTTCAAGGTAAGGTCTCAGTCTAGCTCAGGCTGACCTGGAATTCACTATGTAGTCTCAGGGTGGCCTCGAACTCACAGACCCTCCTACCTCTGCTTCCTGAGTGCTGGGATTAAAGGTGTGAGCCACCATGCCTGGCCCATTCACTTTTTTTTTTTTTTGACCTAAATAATCACTAATGTTTTAAATTTGCTTTTACTTTAGATGCAAGTGGCTTTGGGCTCTCCATGCATAGAAATGACAAAAAATGATAGTTTAAGTTTTCTGAGAATTTCAGTTTGAAAAGCTTTTCACCGTGTACCTCTGCTTTAGTTACTCTTCTGAAATGGAAAAAAAAAAAAAAAAAAAGAGCATTTCTGAGAATTCACAATCCCTTTACTCCATCAGTTTTATCTTCCTATCTGTAAAATTGGAGTTGCCCACTGAGAAGGCTATAAATTCTCTTGACGCCAAGGCTGTAGGAATTACGAGAATAGACTAGAGGGTGAAGAGAGTTGAAGAGAAAGACTTGATAAAGTTAAAGCTGAATTGGAAGCACTGAGGACAGATTCATTCATTCATTCATTCCTTCATTCATTCAACAAACAGATATGCACATAAAGTTGAGGTGAAGGCTCTAATTGAAGTTAATATGATCCCAATTGAAAGAAAGAAGGAAGGAAAGAGAGGAAAGAGAGGTAGGTAAAGTGCTTGCTGTGCAAACATAAAGACCTTAAGTTATTCCCTAGAGTTCATGTAAAAAAAAAAAAGCTGGATGTGGTTGTTCAAGCTTGTGCTCCACTGAGCATTGGGGAGGTAGAGACAGGTGGAATGCTGGGGCTCACTGTCCAGTCAGTATAGCCTCCTTGGAAAGCTCCAGGCCAGTGAAAGACTCTGTCTTACAAAAGGTAGACAGTGGCTGAGAAGCAACCCTCAAGGTTGTTCTGTGACCTTCATATACATGTGCACATGTGTTCATGTGTACCAACAGACACACATATACACAAAAAGAAGGAAAAAAATACAGAAGGAAGGGAAGTAGTAAGGGAGGAAGGAATAGAGACAGACAGCAAGCAAGTAGAAAAAGAATTGGTAAGTGAAATAAATCTAAATAATAATTACTGCTCTCAATAAACAAAGCCTCAAAATGATCATTATAGTCATAATTGATGATAAAAATAAATTAAACTGCTCTATTTAAAAGTATTTATTTGAGACAGAGAGGAGAGACACACAGAGAGAGAGAGAGATAGAGAGAGAGATGGGCATGCCAGGGCCTCCAGCCATTGCAAACAAACTCCAGACGCATGCGCCCCCTTGTGCATCTGGCTTACATGGATCCTGGGGAACCTAAGTCCTTTTGGCTTTGCAGGCAAGTGCCTTAAACACTAAGCCATCTCCCCAGTCTTCAAAATGCTCTATTTTTATTAGCTACAAAAATTGAAAATAAAATATTTTGATGACTGAGTACATCTTTATATAAACAAGTAAAATAGCCTTTGTTTTAAGGATGATGTACATAAGAGTTGCTGATCAATAAGGCTTTTCTTAGGTTTTTGGGAATTGTGTGTATACATATATACACATATGTGTGTGTGTGGTGAGGTGAAGGAAGGTATAACTCAGGTTTGGGTTAAAGATGTTGAATTACTGTTCTATTTCTGAGTTGGTACTTTTATTATTTTTATTGTTTTAACTGACTTGACATTGGATTTTTAGACTAAACACAGATAATAACATGTTTTCTTTCCATCCAATTCACCAGTTTCCACTTAATTTCACATGGATAACCCAAGACATTAAAATGAAATTCAATTTTGAGAACAATACCACTCATACAATAAATGCCAAGTGGCTAACTGGATTTAATTTCTCGGCTGCCTAATTTTCAGGGTTCTGCAGCAGACAAATCACTTCAACTTTGTCTTCTTTCCTCAAAATCATAATATTAAAATAGAGAAACTTTTAGGCAAGGTAAGAGAGAAATTATTTCTTTTGAGCTTTTGGGAGTTGGTAAGGAAATTCTTTTTGTAAGGATGCCGGCTTTGCTAACATCTACAGTGAGTTTTCAATGGAGAGGGAGTATTTATCAAGGCTTCTTCACTAAAATAAAAAGATATGCCACAAAATGGTTGAAAATTGTACCATGTACACAGAGGATGTAGCAAAATGCTAATTGTGTCCTATTTCTCTCAAGTATCTTAGGAGATTAAAAAAAAAGTCACACCTGACATTTAGGATAGCCATTGGGTTAGGAAAGGAAGAACTTGCTGTCTCTCCACCTTGGAGTTCAGGCTGTGGCAGACTGAGGTGTCTCTTCCCATGAAATTGTGCTGATGCTGTGGTGGGTGGGAAGGGTAGCTGTGAGGAACAGGGCTGGTGTGAAGGGAAGTGTCTTCTCAGGACTGTTGTGAGATGGGAGAGTAGATCCCTTGCTCTTCCTGAACTGTTTGTTCTACAGTGGCAGAGGAAGAGAGCCTTCTTTTTTTTTTTTTTTTTATTTGAGAGGGTGGGGGGGGGAGAGCTACAGAGAGAGAGGGAGAGAATGGGCACACCAGCTGTCTCTCAGCCATTGTGAATGAACTCCATATGCATGCTCCCCCTTGTGGGCAAGTGCGACATTGTGCCCTTGTGTCGCTGCATCTGGCTAAATGTGGGACCTGGAGATTGGAACCGGTGTTCTTAGGTTTGGCAGACAGGTGCGTTAACCACTAAGCCATCTCTCCAGACTGCCTTCTTTTTTAAAATTAATTAATTATTTACAAGCAGAGAGGAGAGAGATAGAGATAGAAGAGAGGCAGACAGAGAGAATGGGCATGCCAGGGCCTGTACTCACTGCAAACGAACTCCAGATGCATGTGCCCCTTGTGCATCTGGCTTATGTGGGTCTTGGAGAATTGAAGTGGGATCCTTTGGCTTTGCAGGCAAATGCCTTAACCGTTAAGCCATCTCTCTAGCCCAAGAGAGCCTTCTTGTTGCTCTGTGCTCCCACCTCCCTGAGGAGAACTCTGACCCCATTGTGAGTGTTATCTGCAAAAGGTCAGGTGATGTCATGTCTCCAACTCTCACCAGTGAAGACATTATGAGGTGGTTCCTTCCAGAAGTCATGGCTGACCGTCTTTCTTTGGTCTCTCTTCCTGCTCCACCACTCACTGTCTTGTGTAATTATTTCAGCCTTCCTCTGTTCTTCCATCTCCTTCCAAAAACACCCTTTCACTGAAGTGAAATGGAGACAGTAGCTGTCGTTCACAAGCATGAGCTTCATATGACTTTGAATGGGACACGTTTTTGGAGTGAGCCTTCTCTGCAATAAGCCTAATGTATAGGCGAGAGTCCTGACATTCAGGCAAATTTTATTTTATATATTTTTTATTTTTTTAAAATATATTTTACTTATTTGAGAGAGAGAAAGAGACAGAGAGAGAAAGAAAGAAAGAGAGAGAGTGAGAATGAGCATGCCAGGACCTCCAGCCACTGAAAATGAACTCCAGATGCATGTGCCCCCTTGTGCATCTGGCTTTCGTGGGACCTGGAGAATTGAACCGGGATCCTTTGGCTTTGCAGGCAAATGCCTTAACCAACAAGCCATCTCTCCAGCCTAGGCAAATTTTATTTTATTTCAGTTTTTTTAAATGTCCTGGGAAATGTCTCAGTTGGAAATGGACATGATTTACCACCCATGTGCTCTCCTGGGTACCTGTCCTTTGTGAAAGATAAAACACCTCAGAGAAGTGGTACATTGGAGCACATTATCAACCTGAATATAGTATGATTCCTGAAGCCTTGTGTAATTATAGGAAAGGGTGTGTCTCGAAGGTATTTTCTACTCCATATACTGAAAAAGAGTTGTTTCTGTTACTCTGTATGCACCTTTAGACAAAAATTCATATAGATATAATATATGAAACATGTATCATACATATAAAGATGGGTATGTCTGAATATATATTTATGTTTTTGTTTGTTTTTATTTTTTATTTATTTATTAGAGACAGAGAGGGAGAGAGAGAGAAAGAGAGAGGGAGGGAGGGAGAATAGGCATGCCAGGGCTTCTAGCCACTGCAAACGAACTCCAGATGCATGTGTCACCTTGTGTATCTGGCTAACGTGGGTCCTGGGGAATTGAACCTGTGTCCTTAGGCTTCGCAGGCATGCACCTTAACTGCTAAGCCATCTCTCCAGCTCTAGTTTATACATTTAAACATCACACAGTAAATATTGTAGGTATTATAGAAAGGTTATGACATTTATTTTTGCACATCTGGAAACATCTAAAATGTGATGGTTTTTCTAACTACCCTAGGTCTTCATGTTTTATTTTTCCATTTTCTGTTTTTTTTTTTTTTTTTTTTTTTTTTTTTTTTGGTTTTTCGAGGTAGGGTCTCACTCTGGTCCAGGCTAACCTGGAATTCACTATGTAGTCTCAGGGTGGCCTTGAACTCTCGGCGATCCTCCTACCTCTGCCTCCCGAGTGCTGGCTTTTTACCAATTTTTCTTTCTTTCTGTTTTTGACATGTTCACTTGTCTACTGTCTCACCTTTGGAATACACAAGGACAGAGGATTTTGCTTGCTCATTATGTCTATGTCTGCAATACTAGGGCATGACTAGAGATGCTCCATTGCTTTGTGTATTTTGCACATACCAGTACACAAAACGTATGTTCTCAGTATGAATATTTGAATGAACACACACAGGCACACAAACACACGCATGCATAAGTATGCACAAGTAGACATATAGGCTCCAAAGGGTTTTGAAAGACCAGGGGAGGGGAAGGCATTAGTGTCTGTGTGGCAAGGGTTTGCGAGATGACTTCTGTCCAGTTTCCATGGTAGAATTATGTGTCAGAGTTCCAATGAGTCGATCAAGACCTCAAAGTAGTAATGTGTACAAAAGAAGGGCTCAATGTCATATTTTTATTTATTTTATTTATTTAGTTGAATATATATATATATGGAGAGAGAGAGAGAGAGAAAGAATGGGCACACCAGGGCCTCTAGCCACTGCAAATGAACTCCAGATGTATGCAGTATCTGGCTCACGTGGGCACTGGGCAATCAAACCTGGGTCCTTAGGCTTCATAGGCAAGTGCCTTAACTGCTAAGCCATCTCTTCAGCCCCTCAATATCATTACTCCTCAGGGAGATGACTAGGAGATATCTCCTCACCACAATCAGAATGGCTAGTGTTAAAAAGTCAAATAGGGGCTGGAGAAATGGCTTAGTGGTTAAGGCGTTTGCCTGCAAGGCCAAAGGATCCCAGTTCGATTTTCCAGGACCCACATAAGCCAGATGTGTGAGGGGCACATGCATCTGGAGTTCGTTTGCAGTGGCTAGAGGCCCTGACACGCCCATTCTCTCTCTGTCTGCCTCTCTTCTCTCTCTCTCTCTGCTTGCAAATAAATAAATAAATAAATAAAAAGTTAAAAAATATTAAAAAAGTCAAATTGTCAGTGACGTTGTTGAGAAGGTAGAGAAAAGAGAGCTCTTATAGACTGTTCTTGGGAATTTAAACTGGTATTGTTATTCTGGAGAATACTATGAAGACACCTCAAAAACCTGAAAAATCAGGCTGGAGAGATGGCTTAGCGGTTAAGGCACCTGTCTGCGAAGCCTAAGAACACTTGTTCAAATCTCCAGGTCCCACATACAGCCAAACACAAAAGTGATGCAAGCATACAATGTTGCACATGTCCACAAGGGGGTGCACTGTCTGGAGTTTGTTCACAGTGGCTGAGGGGCCCTGGCGCACCCATTCTCTCTGCCTCTACCTCTCTCTCTCTTTCTGTCTGTCTTTCTCTCCCTGTCTCTCTCAAATTAAAAAAAAAAAACCTGAAAATAGATCTATTATTAATCCAAATCCCCAGCTTCTTGGTGCGTATCCAAAGGAAATGAAATTAGCATTATGAAGAGAAATCTGCATGCCCATGTTGCTTTTGGCACTATTTACTATAGCCAAGACATGGAATTAACTGAAGTGTTATATGGATAAAGAACTGGAAAGAATGGACAGAGAAAAGTGGTATATATACACGACGAAATAATATTCAGCCATAAAGATGAACAAAATCCCATCATTTGCAACAAGAGGATTGAAAGTAGAGGATGTTATGTTTAGTGATCTATGTTAGACCCAGAAAAAATAATCCTCCAGGTTCTTCTGCATAGGTGAAAACTGAAACAGTTTATATTGAAGAAGGAAAGAGCCACATAGTGATTGCTAAAGGCTCAAAAGGCAGAAAAGAATGCTAAAGTGGTTAGATAGGAGGAGCTGCTTGTTCTACAGTACAGTGGGACCACTGGAATTTACAGTGACTTATTCGATGTTTTCTGAAGACCTGGAAGAGAGGTGAGCACGGACTGCAAACCAAACAAAAAAAAATGACAAAGGAGCGGGAGGGGCTAATCATTCTGATTCGATCACAATGCACAGAGCTAATTATCACGTTGCACTCTATAAATACATACAAAGCAAACGTAAAGTCCCACCTTTTTGGGGGAAGACTTGCCATCGACAGTCTTACTTAGTTGGGGGGCCCTATGCGCTATGCTACTGACCTGCCATGCAAATGTGCCCATTAGTGCAATAGTGGGGTGATTGTTGTAGGGTAACAACTTCCTTTTCATGAGATTTGAGACCCACGCCACAAGAAAGAATTCACATCTAGTGTTCTAGACTTCTAAATCTGGTCAAATCCCATGGCCGAGGCGGTCCACCTAGTGGGGAAGCTACTTCTTTTATTTGGCTAAATGGACATGGTGTATCTGTCAAATTTATTTCTAAACAGTTACGTTTCTGCACATAGATTAGTGCTGCTTGACAGCTTTGGTCCAAGAAGCTTCTTTATATGTTTTTATTTTTGTGTAACATTTTTAAAGAGAGCGAGTGAGAGGCAGAGAAAAAATTTGCACACTAGGGCGTCAGCCACTGAAATTGAACTCCAGATGCTTGTGCCACCTAGTGGGCATATGAGACCTTGTGCTTGCCTCATCTTTGTGCATCTGGCTTATGTGGGATCTGGAGAGTTGAACATGGGTCCTTAGGCAGCTTCTTTTGGTCAAAGTGTTGAGAATAAGTGATGAGCTCTCAGCCCTAAATAGGACGTCTGTATGATACCCTCCAAGGTTCAGGGAACGTGATGGAAGAGTGGGTGGAAAGAATGTAGAGGTGGAGGGGCATTTTCTCTTGCTTTGTCAAGTTTTTTTGTTTGTTTGTTTCTTTTTTTCTGAGGTAGTGTCTTACTCCACCCCAGGCTACCTGAAACTCACTCTGTAGTCAAGGCTGGCCTTGAACTCACAGCAGTCCTCTTATGTCTGTTTCCCAAGTGCTGGGATTAAAGTGCTGTGCCACCATACCCAGCCACAATAACTTTTAAATCAAGCAGTTTCTTTTTACTGGGCATAAAACTTTGGCTGTAATCTTAATACCTTTTGAGAAAATGGAATTAATTGATTTTTGCTCCCCCCTCCAAAAAAATCCAAGACTGAGGGAAAAAGAGTAATTGCTACAGGATTGGGATAGGTTGGGTCAATCAGGGTGTGGTAGAACCTGTGAGTATAGAATCACACACATGGCTCTGAACCTCAAGTTTGTATTCACATGTTACTATTTTTTTTGATTGATTGATTTTATTTATTTTGGGTTTTTGAGGTAGGGTTTTACTGTAGCCTAGGCTGACCTGGAACTCACTATGTAGTTTCAGGGTGGCCTTGAACTCATAGCAATCTTCCTACCTCTGCCTCCTAGGTGCTAGGATTAAAGGCATGTGCCACCATACCTGGCTCCCTGTTTTTGTTTTCTTAATTATTCTTTGTTATTTGTCACCTCACTGGCACAATAATATAATGATACTCACTAGCAAGTTTGACGAAAGTGAACAATTTGTATAATGCATAAGGCATGCATTAAGTTTTACAAAATTAAAACTGTGCATGTGTAACAAAGTGTACATGTGTATGAGGGGGTAGAGGGAAGTGACAGAGAAAGAATGAGAGAGAGAGAGAGAGAGAGAGGGAGAGAGAGAGAAAGAAAGAGAGGAAAGAGAAGGAGGAGGGAAAAACAAGAAGACAAAATTGGTCATGATGGAGAATGGAAAAACATCCTCAATGTAAGATCCCACTATGGCATATAAATATGTAGATAGATGGCTGCTTAAACTTGGATTTTCAAAAAACAAATACGAGGACATGGTGACACACATCTTTAATCCCAGCACTTGGGTGGTAGAGGTAGGAGGATCGTTGTGAATTCAAGGCCACTCTGAGACTACATAGTGAATTCCAGGTCAGACTGAGCTAGAACGAGACCCTACCTAAAAAAAAAAAAAAAAAAAAAAAAAAAAAAAGTTTGTGGGATTCCAAGGAAACAAAATCTATGTTAAATCACCAGCATGTAGAATATAACCCATGAGTGCCCTCCCCCCATATCTAGCTACCCCAGGTCTCCTCACATTTCCTGTTCCTGCTGTAGGGAGAGGAGAGTATGAACAGAAGGTTTGGGCTTAACTAGTCTAGTCCTGGCTTGAATAAACGTGGGTAAATCATTACAGGTCAGAGTCTCCTCGACTCAGGGTGGTGGGGACCTTTTCTATAAATCTAGTGGAAACATGTGAGGATAATTTATGCCTTTTAAGATCTTAATCCTAAGACATGCATATATTAAACCTAGCACTTTACCTGGAATTATTTTGCTTTGACTTCTTCTGCCTATTGCTTTCATTTTGACATTGTGCATAGTTAGGTTTCATTGTCCATGAATTTCATTTGAGAACAAATGGGGATTCATTATAAAATATTGTCTATGAAAATTGGGTCAGATAGGGCAATAACCAATTACCGTGTCACAGGTATAACTCTTAAGGTCTCAAGATCCCATCCAGATCTAAAGTTCTCACATCCAAGATGATCAGACTCCAGGGTTTAGCCTGTCCCCTTTTGCTAACCCTCTGTTTACCAATGTCCCTCATTTCCACTCACGGTTCAGGCATATCTTAGGGATCCTGGGAGGGTAGATCTCCAGTTGGAAAGTTCTCTGCAAAAGTCTCCAGGCCAGAGCCATCTCTCTCAGGCAGGAAGCAAACTCCAAAATCCTGGAGAAGCAGATCAGTGGGAGGATGGGCTCCAACTGTTCACTGACCAGCTGGACTTTGAGATTAGGTGGAGGAGGAGGGTCTAGAAAGGGAATTGTCGACTGGCGACTATAAATGGCTTCCAGCAAGGATCAGAGCCTGTAATCACTTGCAACAGTGCTTTAAGGGGGTGAGGAATGGAGTGGTGGGAGAGGCGGGTATCAAAGAAGGAGAGCGGAGAAAAAACAACAACAAGAATAAAAAGGAGAGGGGAAAGGAGAGATGGGGAGTTGGGGAGAGATGGGGAGACAGGGAAAAGAAGATGAGATAGAAATCAAGGAGAAGGGAAAAGAGGGAGGGGAGGGGACTCGATTTATTTATCTTGTATTCTATCATGGAATCACCAAGGTCTCTCTGCAGAAGGGTAATGAAAAGTGTGCACTGGGGTTTGGATATAAAATATCCACCACAGGCTTTTGTGTTCCAACACTTAGTGCTCAACTGGTGGCATTGTTTTGCGAGGTTGTGGACATGGAACGTATCGGCAGACCTAGAGCTGTAGAGGTGGAGCTTGAGGGTAAAAGGGAGGCACTGCTTCTAATGCAGCCTCTATCGTTCCTGATCATGCCTTGTAGCAAGCAAGCAGCTGTCATGCCCTTCTTATTATGGTGAACCCTACCTTCCCAACCCCTGACTAAGTTGCTTCTATAAAGTGTTCTGTGACAGTGACAAGAAAAGTCACTAATACAGAAAATTGATACCAAGCAGTGAAATCATTGCGAACAATCTGACCACATGGTTTATAGGCCATTGGAACTGGTTTGTGGGATGAATATAGAAATGCTTGGAGCTGTAAGGCCAGATAAGCCCTAGAATGTTATAAACAGAGCTTAATTCTGGTATGAGTTCAGCAGACCATAATGCTGCCAGAAATGTACATGGTTAAAAACTTGGTTCATGAGGGTGGAGGTTTAAATCAGATGTTCCCCCATAAAACTTATATATTCTGAATGCTTATTCTTCCTCTGGTGGCAATTTGGAATGTGGATGCTTGGTGAAGGAAGTGTCACTGGGGGGGGGTGGTGGACTTTGAGGTTAATTATCCCCTAGCTTGTGCTAGTTCAGCTCACTCTCCCGCTGCTATTTTCCACCTGCTGTGGCAGAGGCGATGTCCAGCCTCTGCTCATGCCATGTTTTCCCTGCCATCATGAAGCTTCCCCTTGAAGCTGTAAGCCAGTATAAACCCTTTCCTTCCATTATCTGCACTTGGTCAGGTGTATTCTCCCAGAACTAAGAAGGTAACTCCAACGGGAAGGTTTCAGGGAGAATATGTTGGAAATTGGTCCAGCTATGTTCTTTTTATAAAATTTTATTTTTATTTATTTATTAGAGAGAGAGAGAAGAGACAGAGAGATAGAGAATGGGTGCATCAGGGCAAGTGAACTCCAGATGCATACACCACCATGTGCATCTGGCTTATGTGGGACCTGAAGAATCGAACCTGGGTCCTTAGGCTTCACAGGCAAGCTCCTTAACTGCTAAGCCATCTCTCCAGCCCTGCAGCTATGTTCTGACAAAGAACCTGGCTTTGTTCTGCATGTGTCCTGAAAATGTGGGTGAGGCTGAATTCAAAATCAATAGTCTGTTTTGTTTGTTTTCAAGAACACAGCAATCAGGCGGTGGCATAGTTATTGCTCACTTGTTTAGCTGGATTCACAGTGAGGATTCTAAGAAGAAAGCAGAGCGGAAAGATGTGGACAATCAACAATTTGAAGGGGAAAGGAGCATGACTTTAACGCTGCAGACGAAGCGGCTCTGGAAAAGCGGCTGTCTACGGTGATGATTGCTAAAGAGATCAGTGCAATGAAAAGGAAAGCTGTGCTTTGTTCTGGGACAGAGAAATGGCACCTTGAGGTACCTCCCTCCTTGAAGGCTTCAGCTCACCCTATTTCAAAAGCACGGCCTAGGGAAATGCTTACCCTGATCCAGTGAGGCATTCTGGGGCCACTCCAGCAGAGATTCAAAGGAGCCAGACCACCTCTAGAGCTGGTGGTAGAACTTAGTGTTATCCATGTGGTGCTGGTTTTACAGACATGCAGAATGCAAGAGTGATGGAATCATTGCAGTTTTTTTTTTTTTTTTTTTTTTTTTTTTTTTTTTTTTTTGTTAAAGTTTCAGAAACAAAAGTCACTGAGGTATGGCAATGTGTTTTCAGTCAGATTCCCTGCAGGGAGCTATGAGAAGCCACTGTAGGAAGCTGTGAAGGTGGAGCCCTAGTTATAGTGGAAGAACCCAGGGTGTCGGAGAAGACAGAAACATGGGCTGTCTGCCAAGGAAAGCGCCATGCACTTGAGTGAAGCTGGCCAAAAGGAGAGCCCGTATGTACTGCAGGTGGCAGAGCTGTAGGCCTGGGGCTTCCTAAGCATGGGTGCTCAGATGACACTTCCATGAGCCTTGGATTGTGGACTTGGAATAGCAGGGTTTGGTGTTTGCCCTGCTGAGTTTCAGACTTGTTTTGGTTCAGTCTTTCTTTGCTCCCGTTCCTCTGTTTTGGAACCGGAATGTTTACTATTATACATTTGAAGCATTTAAGTTGCATGTTCAATATTACAAGGGATCATTGTCAAGAGATTGCCTGAGGGCTGGAGACATGGCTTAGTGGTTACGGTGTTTGCCTGCAAAACCAAAGGACCTTGGTTCGATTCCCGAGGACCCAAGTAAGCCAGATGCACAAGGTGGTGTATGTGTCTGGACTTTGTTTGTAGTGGCCAGAGGCCCTGGCGCACCCATTCTCTCTCTATCTCTCTGCCTGCCTCTTTCTCTCTAAAAAAATAAATAAATAAATAAATAAATAAATAAATAAATAAAATTAACAAAAAGAGATTGCCTGAATCTCAGACGAAACTTTCAGCTTTCTAACAGTCTTTTGAAATTAGACTGGATATATTTTGTTTTATGAGATGATCATGAACCTTATGGTGCCCAGGGGTGGACTATTATGGTTTGTATGTGAAATGTTCCCAGGAGCTCACGTGGTTGAACACTTGGTCCCCAGAGGGTAGCTATGTTTTGGGAGATTTTGGAGCTATTTGGGGGCCTAGTTTGCAATCAGGACCGTAGGGGTGGTGCTTGTGTGTTAGTGGGCCAGCTCTGCTTCCAGCCTGAACCCTCTGCTACCTGGCCCACACCACTTAACAAGCAGCTGCCCCACAGTCTCACTGCCACTCACCATGCCTATCCAGCCGCTATGATGAACTGTGGCCTCTGAAACCATGAGTCAAAATTAACCCTTCTTCCCTTAAGTTGCTTGTGTCACAGTGATGCATTGAGGGTCAGATTCAGGCCCTTGATGCATGCAAGGTAAAGACTGTCCAACTTAGTTTCATCCTTGGCCCTAATGAATTTTTGATTTGTGTAAACATGTGAAATGTGAAATATTTGTCTTTATTTTATTCCCACTCAGAGCCATGTTTTAATAATCCAATCAGTTTTATGAGACCTTATGTTTCAGGTTTCCAACACTTAAAAGTCAATGTGTTTTTCATGACAGAACCTGATGGAAACAGTGATTAAAATAATGAAAATTAGGGGGATGAAGAGGTAGGGTGGACAGACATCATTACTCTTGAAGAAAGTGTTTGGGAATTTCCCTCCATTGTACTTCTTTTTTTTTTTTTTTTTTTTTAAGGTTTTTTTTTTCTCTTTTGAGATAGGGTCTTGCTCTCACCTAGGCTGACCTGGAATTCACTACATAGTCTCAGACAGGCCTTGAACTCATGGTGATACACCTACCTCTGCCCTGCTGAGCACTGGGACTAAAGGCATGTACCATCAGGCCCTGCCATTCTTTTTACTTTTTAATTTTTTAATTTATTATTATTTTTTTGGAGAGAGAGACAGAGAGAGAGGGAGAGGAAGACAGAGTTGGGTGCACCCACAGTGTCTCAGCTGCTGCGAACCGAAGCCAGATGTTTGCGCCCCCTTGTGGTCAAGTGCGGCATTGCGCCCTTGCGTCACTGCATCTGGCTAAACGTGGGACCTGGAGATTGGAACCAGTGTTCTTAGGCTTAGGAGGCCGGCGCCTTAACCCCTAAGCCATCTCTCCAGCCCAGGCCCTGCCATTCTTGAACTCTTGATGAGAATTCAGTGAGATACACATACAGAGAGAAACAACATTGTGACAAGCAGGCAAATCTTCATTAAGTACAAAAGTTGTATCTGCTTAGGCATGAGTGGGCCAGCCCTAAGAGAGAGGGTCATGGGTCCAGGACCTGGAGTCTCAGTGTTTTATCTAAATACCTCGTCCTTTCTACCTCATGCCATCTTTTCTCTTATTTGCAGGTTTACTATGTTCTCCTTTTCCCATATGTTTTCTTAGAATTGGTTTGAACTAGAAATTATATCTTCTTGAGCTTTATTCAAGGTCTTGTGCTTGGTCCCATAACTGTTTGCTCAACACACCATCCCAGTGTTTCAAGACACAGCCATTCTACTACTTGGCAGAGAATCTTCATCACAAGAGCCCGTGCCACAGTCTCTTATGAAGCTGCAGAGTCAGGCCAACTATAGCTGTGAGAACTGTCCGTGCCCTTACTTCCCTTACCCCTGCCCCACCGTTCATTTATACTCCTACACAATAAAAGGATGGTTTCAACACAACCCAAGAAGTGACCATAATATCCCAAATGCCCACAGGAGGCAAGGAACACTAGATAAACACAGAAACTATTGCAAATCCAATGTGACCTGTGCCTTTTGCTGGGATCCCAACTTCCAGATCATTTTCTCTGGGGGATCCAGCAGGGAGCAACTATGGTATGTGGCGGATCGACTGCTCCAGGAGTGAGTCATGCCATTGAGGGCAGTGGGCACCAGCCTCTCTTTTGAGTACAGCCTGCCATGCTATTAGTGTGTAGGGAGGAGATGTGAGTCTCTGAAGTATGTCTTATGTTCTTCAGCTCTGCTGCCGTAATCACTTCTGCTTTTTGCAAACACCATACACTGCAGACTCTTGAGTGGAGGTGTCCCCCCACCCCAACTTGGGTTGTACAATTTGAGATTTTGGTGAGAGTCTCCTACCATCAGGGATGTCTGAGAGTGGGAAGTGAAACAGTACATTGTGAATAAACTCTGGCGAGGAAGTGAGTAATTATGACTTTATTTAAGAGGGGAAATTATTCGGATGATCATAAAAATGTGTTTCCTGGAGCAAAGACGCAAGCAAAACCACCCTACAGCCTAGAGGAGCACAAAGGAGAAAGGGGAGCAGGTGACAGACTAGTGGTGCCCACGAATTGCTAGCAGCTCGGAGGGACACAGCTTGGGTAGTTAAAGAGCTGTTGTCCTTTGAGGGTGCTGAAGTGTGAGTAACAAATAGAATCGTGTAAGGAGACAGAACATCTTGAGAGCAGAACAGAGGGAGGAGGGTGGAGGACTGCAGGGGTACAGACACAGTTACAGGGACAAGGACTGAGGGTGGAGAAAGGTCAAGAGCCTCAAAAAAAAAAAAAAACGCATTGTAATTTCCTTTGTGAACAGATAGAATCTTGTAAACCGAAAGAGGAGAGAGAGAGAGAGATTGATTTTCACTACATAGAACTGGCAGCTAAAGAAAGAAAAAGAAAGAAAGAAAAGAAAGAAAGAAAGAAAGAAAGGTCTAATATCAGGGACTTCCCAGAGTGGGAATCAAAAACAGAGACAGAGAGGGGAGAGAGGGAGAGAGAGAAAGAGAGAAGGATATTAATTGAAATTCAGATTTACCACATGGAAGTAGAGGCAGCAGCATGGCAGAAGGCAGAGGCTGAGACAAAAGAAAGCACGTGTGACTCAGAAAACACGATTAACACTGGTCTCAGTACTAAGTAGATTTCATCGTAACCAGGCTGGAGTCCTGGAATCTGCATAGTATATCGGCACTGGGAAAGTTTTCTCCTGTTCCCAGTATTTGGTCACGGTGCAGTGGTGGGAAGCCATTTTGAGAGGCTCATATTTGAGTCTGCAGCTTCAGGAGGCCACCTTCCCTGCATTGTCTTGTTTCTGGAATCTTCCGGGAAGGGTCAGGCACTGATCCAACTTGTGTTTGCTTGGAGAACCAGTCTAATTACAGGAAAAAGACCGAGTCAGAACCATGGAGAGGTCCTTGCAGCAGGCAATCAGTGGGGGTCACAGGGCAGAGGGCAAAGAGCAGCGTGTGTATTACTGGGTCCATCAGTTAGTGACGCTGGCCACCAGGGCTTCGTGAAGGGACATGAGTGACTGTGGGTGATTACTTATGGGAGCTAAGCTGCCCAAAAGTTAGAGACTCAGAAGATGGAACATGGAAACATTCTGTAGGCACTGGACACTGCATCCCCGCATGGCTTCTCTGCCCTAGGACCAGACATTTGAAAATGACAAAGACTAGAACAATTTGGCTGAAAGCCTGTGTAGTCCATCCCATCCTGTTCTTAGAGCAGGATATGTAAGAGTGACTACATCTGGCTTTGTCCATAAATCAATGTGGAAACACAAGACATGGGAGAAAACAATGCAACCTAACTCCTTCAGAAAGTTAACAGTCCTACAATACCTGACTAATGATAGCCAAGTGTGAAATTCTAGCAAAATTTTCTAAGTATAATTAATATGTTAATGGTAGTAGGGCATTTTAATACTTCTCTCACACAAATAGGTAGGTCGTACAGACAAAAAAGTTAATAATGAAATATGAAGGTTAAATCAAACTGTAGATCAAATCGAGTTGACAGATATCTACAGAATATTACATTCAACAGATTCAGAATATATTCTTCTTGGCCCATGAAGCTTTATTCAGAATAGATTTTATTTAGGGTCATAAAGCAAATTTGACCAAATTCGTGAAAATTGCAAATCTGTGTATACATATGCTATTTAGTAATTACCTAGGGTCTTCATGCAAAACAAAGACCTGGGCTATCATCTCACATTCTTTCATGATATTCCATTATATATTTTATTTAATTTTAGAAAGTTCTTGCCCACTGTCTAAGTCCATGCAGACTCTCATAAGAAAGAGTAGGTAAAATTCATAAAACAGAAATGTAGTGCTCATTTCTGAAGATTAGGAAATCCAAGAGAAGGTCCCACCAGATTTTGTTTCCACCTGAAGGCTTGTTTTGCACACGCGGCTACTTGTGTGTATCCTCGAAACTCCCTAGAACCTTTTCGTAAGGGCACTAACCTCACTTCGAAGCACTCCACGATTTCATCATCTTTCCATACCCACCTTTATAAGCCATCGTGTTGAGGCTTAGGATTTCACCATAGGAATTTTCGGGAGGTGACATGAACATGTAGGCTAGAGCAGCCAATATTATTTTAGCTATCTCGTCTGCTCTGTTCTTTCCAATCCTTCTGATATTTCAGTTCTACTATATTGTATCTTTTGAAATCATCCTGTGGTTCTGGGAAGTTTTCGTTATGTTGACTTTCTCCCTTCTCTCTCTTTTTTTTTTCTTCTTTTGCATTTTAGCTTGAGACGTTTTGGTTGACATGCTTAAACTCACTGATGACTTCTTCAGATGAAAACTATTTTCCAAAGAGCCCATGAAAGGGATTACTCATTTCTGTTGTAGCATTTCTGGTTGCTAGTACCTCTTTGTTTTTTTCCTAGAGTTTCTCAATATGATTACAGTACTTACCTGGTATTACATGTGTACTTTTTTCATTAGAGTCTTTATTATATTAATTGCATATTTAAAATGTTCTGATAATTATAATACTTACATAATACCTGTGGTTCTTGTGATCGTTTTGTCTTCAGAAAGTGTTATCCTGACCACTTTAGCATCCCTTTAGTTTTTTTGGTGAAAGCTGAGCATGATATACTACATAAAGGATCTGAGAAAAATAACCTTTAGTATGCGATTTTGTATTAAACTAGGGAGTTGGGCTCAGTTTAGTGCTTTATATAGCATAAGATAGTCAAGTGTTAAAATTTCTCTAGGGATTTTTGTTTTATTTAAGTTGCCTTTGAGGCAGGGTAGGACTATGTAGGCTAGAATTTAATTCATATAATATCTTTGTGTTTGTATTCCCTGTTGTGGCCAACTTTCCCCAAGAGCTTGTCCTTAATCAGAATAGGGGTGGCAGAATTTTTATCTGTAAACATCACTATTATATTATTGTCATAACATCTTCTAATAAGATCTCAGTATTTTAGTGGATCTATGTCCCTAAGACGGCAACCTTTGCAGTTGTTTTCTGGTATTATAATTTAAAAAAAAAACAAAAACCAACAAATCAAACCAATAAAACAAACATTCCTTTCTCCCTTCCCTAGCTCCAACCTATTTCCTGGAAGCTCTCTCTCTCTCTCTCTTTTTTCTATCGACTCTGTTTGTTGTTTTTTCTATCTTAATTGAGACAGAACGGTAAAGGAGGCTGGAGCAGAAAGCATGCCCTTCCCAGGGCAGGGCTCTAGCAAAGTCATTTCCCTTGGAGAACAGACCCTTGCAAAAGGATTTAATGATGATAACTTCTCCCCTTTTCTGGCATGAGCAACAAGGGGGATCTTAACTTTTACCACCTAGTGATGTTTCTGTAGGCAAAGCACATCAAAGTTTGGGGAGCCCTCTGACTGTGGCAGCCAGAAACTCATTCATTCTTATGAATTCCCACTCACTTATTCTAGTCTGACACACTGTTCATTTATTTTTTTCCATATTATTAGTTTTAGTTGGTACACAAATAATGGATTTCATTATTACACTGCCTTATGCATCATTTGTTCATATTCTCCCACTATCCTTCCTTGTTGTTCCTTCCCCTCCTGCTTGTTCCCTTTCTCCCCAAATAGTTTTCTTTCTACTTCATTTCTAGATCTGCATATGAGAGAAAACCACAAAGGGTTTATTAAGCATCATTTAAAAATGAATGTGATAGCATCTGCCAGGACCCAGGAGAAATTGCAGAGGAAGTGGCAATATGAATTCTGCTCTTACAGCTAGCTTCACAACCAGTTCCGGAACAATGATGGCAGACACCGTGATCAATCAAAACCTATAAAAACAGGAATCCGCGGGGCGTGGTGGCACACGCCTTTAATCCCAGCATTCGGGAAGCAAAGGTAGGGGGATCGCCATGAGTTTGAGGCCACCCTGAGATTACATAGTGAATTCCAGGTCAGCCTGGGCTACAGTGAGACCCTACCTTGAAAAACCAAAACATGAAAAACCCAAAAAATAAAAAAATACAAACAGAAATCCAGAAGCTACAGAGAACTCAACAGCAAGTCAGACTGCCAATAAGCCTGCCATGGCTCAGGGAACATTGTGGAAGAGGGGGTGGAAAGACAGTAAGAGCTACAGAGTGGGTATGAAAACCCTGAGACATATAGTCCCCCCTACCCCACGGGGACTGACTGAGGCCTTCATTAATCTCCCCAGTGAATACCATAAGGCCACTGAGGAAGGCCTTCAAGGTAATAGGAGCTGGGGCAAGGGGATAAAAGAGTATAAACCTGTTATAATTTATATAAAATAAAATGAAAAATTTAATTAAAAATGAATGTAGCATTATTTTTGATGGATTTTATTGGGGAAGATTTCTTTTTGGATGGGATGTACTTAAAAATTCTTTTTGACTATAAACCCTTCTCTTAGCAGTTGTAAATTTTCTAGTTATTAATTTCCTTGAGCTTCACACCCGAGGTAAAATTATTTCTTTCAGTCACAGCAGAGTGAAGTTACTTAGAACTTAGCCCACCGGACTTAACTGGGCTTCTTTCTATATGTGGAAATAGCTGGTCCTAAAATTGTACCTACAGGTACATCTGATAAGGATCTTTAGTTACAATCTGTTCCTGTAATGATTATTTCAGAATTTGGCTGGTTAATATAATTCAGGATGCAAAGGTAAAAATAACAAAAAAAGGGTGCATCAAATTAGTAAAAGAGAATTGTCTAATTATCTAAAAGAAATAACTCTCAGCCGGAAGTAGAAGACAAAATTTAGTTACAATAATTTATAAGGCACATTGGGAACAGTGATAGAGCAATTTGAAGTAAAGGAATGGAAGGAGAATTGCCACCTAAAATAAAAGTATTAATGATGATAGTATCAGAAAACTATAGGTTTTCAGACTAGAACTGAGAAGCTAATTCATTCCTGTCTAGCCTCCCCCCACCAGCACTGGAAAATGCTTTGTGAGCTTCTGGGGCACAGTGGTCACCCACAGCATGAGTAAGCAGGGGAGCCTGCAAGCTGCCATCCCAACTGCTCTTGGATTGGGTATGATGCTAGCTTGGTGGGAGGGAATTCATAACCAAGTCAGAATCCCATGGACAGGCAAGACAGACTCTAGAGAGACGCCCCCGATTGCTCTTTGGCTTGGAAGGGTGGGTTCACATATCAAAAAGTCTCTCAAGGGGCTGGAGGGATGGCATACCGGTTAAGGCATTTTCCTGCAAAGCCAAAGGATCCCGGTTCGATTCCCCAGGACCCATGTAAGTCAGATGCACAAGGGGGCGCATGTGTCTGGAGTTCGTTTGCAGTGGCTGAAGGCCCTGACGTGCCCATTCTCTCTTTGTCTGTCTCCTCCCTCCCTCCCTCCCTCCCTCCCTCCCTCCCTCCCTCCCTCCCTCCCTCTCTTTCTCAGCTTGCAAATCAATAAATAAAAATTTAAAAAGTCTCTCAAATAGCTATGCTGATCTCCTTTAATCCAAGCTGCTCTCACTTGTGGTTGCAGAATCTGTTCTATTTTCCACAAGGCAGAGAATTAAGGTCTAGCAATATGACAAGGAAAGATAGCCTGCTGCCTACCACAAACATGTCACGTCTACCTCATCTCCTGCAGGGCCTAGGAATTGCAGAGAAAGCAGTGACCTGGCCACTTCTCTCACTGCTACCAGCTCCAGGGAGATGGTGACAGACATGATGGTCACTCAAAACTTATTGAAGAAGGCCAGGCATGGTGGTGCATGCCTTTGAATCCCAGCACTTGGGAGGCAGAGGTAGGAGGGTTGCCGTGAGTTCGAGGCCACCAGGAGACTACATAGTGAATTCCAGGTCAGCTTGAGCTAGAGTGAGACCCTACCTCAAAGAAAAACCAAAACCAAAACCAAAAACAAAAACAAAAACAAACAAACAAACAAACAAAAAAAACAAAAAACAAAAAACAAAAAACAAAACAAAACAAAAAAACAAAACAAAACTTATTGAAGAAGAAACCCAGAGGAAGCAGAGGGCTCAACACTAAATCAGACTGCCAACATGCCTTCCAATGCTCAAGGAATATTGAAGAAGAAGGGGTGGAAAGACTGTAGGAGCCACAAAGCAGGTAGGAGCATCCAGAAGCATCCCTCTCACCTACCCAAGAGACTGAACTTCATGACCCCACAGCAAATACCAGTAACCCCACTGACGAGGGCTCTCTGTGGAATGTTGCAGTGAGAGGGGATATAAAGGTAGTCTAACCATTTAAAGAATCAAAAAAAAATTTTTTAAAAAGGAAAAATAGGTTTTATGACAAAGAGAATCATTAGGGATTCAAACAAGTCAAGGGCTAAATTCATTGGGAGGATTGGATATTTAAATTGATATATACACAATAAGATTGCTTCCAAATATATAAAGCAAAAATTGATAGGATTATAAGAAGCAGAAATTATAAGAGCCACCATCCTAGATTTCCATTGACATGTGAAATTCTATCTCAACAGCAAAAAGGGAATCACATTTGTGAATTTTTGTTTGGAAAAATTTTAAGAGAATTTTAGCAAATCAAATGTACCAAAATTTGCAAAACCGTGTCATGAACAAGTATGGTTTTTCTCGGGTTTGAAAACTCTCCTTTCCATTGGTTGTTCTTAGGAGAAGGTCCAAGATGCTTCTGGGTGTGTCTACTCTTTCAAGGCTTGGGTTTGGCAAATGGGCAAAGATAGCTGTGAGGGTAGTGGAAAAGAGATGTAGAATGTACTGGAGTTGGATGCGAGACTCAGTTTTGATTTAGAATTAGTTGGAAAATCAAATCAAAGATGGTGTTGATGAGCAGATAAATTTATTCCTCGAAAACCTGTAATGGATGAGAGTCGTACGATCAATATTTTAACATGTGCCTGCATATTTTATTTCCAGTGAGGCTTAGCATGTCATTTCTGTCCTCTCTCTCTTTCTTTAAAAAAAAAAAAAAAAGACTTGAAATAAGGTTTGTTAAAAACCAAGAAAAAATTTTTAAGTTACATCTTTGGGCTGGAGAGATGGCTTAGTGGTTAAGGGACTTGCCTGCAAAGCCCAAGGACTCAGGTTCAATTCCCCAGTACCCACGTGAGCCACATATACAAGGCAGTGCATGCATCTGGAGTTCATTTGTAGTGGCTAAAGGCTCTGACGTGTCCATTCTCTTTCTCTGTCTGCCTCTTCCTCTCTCTTTTCCTTCTCTCAAATTAATGAGTAAAGTATTTAAAAATTATACATTTTCAGGTAATACATGATATATGTATATATCTGAGCAGCATTACTTAGGAAACAGCTTATTAAACTAATTTACGTTAAGCATTGTCACTATTGCAAAAGCAGTAGCTCTGAAAAGGATTGGAAAATGTCTCATAAAGTCACAAAGTTCAGCACCAATTACAGTATTAATCATAAAAATGAAACTACTGGCAAATGTCACTTAGACTAACTTTATAATGTTTATAAGAATGTAAGCATCATGTCAAAAATGAACCTGTGACATGTGACATATATATATATATATATATATATATATATATATATATACACACACACACATATATATATTATTTGAACATATACATAAATAGTCTAAAAATTCCTGAGCTCTTTTTTACTTATGCTAGTTTCAGTAACCAATATCCAATATCCACTTGGCATCTTCTTGGACTGCTGTCTTCTAGCCTTTAAAAGTATATTTTGGGGCTGGAGAGATGGCTTAGTGGTTAAGACACTTGCCTGTGAAGTCTAAGAACCCAGGTTCAATTCTCCAGTTCCCACATAAGCCAGATGCACAAGATGGCACATGTGTCTGGAATTTGTTTGCAGTGGCTAGAGGCCCATTCTCTCTCTTTCTTTTTCTTCCTCTCTCTGTCTCAAATAAAAATTAAAAAAATTAAAATATTTTGTAGCTCAGTCTGATGGGGTTTATCAGAAAAGATATTGATAGTAATAGAGATGAATCATACTATTCAAAGGAATTCCATTTTTTTTTTTGATGGTAGGGTCCTTCTTTTATTTCACAATATTTCTATGAGTGTTTCTTACTTGAGCCCCACATGCCTGGTTCCCATGTCATTTTATTTTGGGAAACTTGTTATGTGATGGGAATGAGGTGAAGGAAGGAAATTTTGCCTTTTAATTATAAGGGGGAGCATGAAGTGGGGAAGCTGTTTTGGTCCAACTTATATAAACTATTTCTTGATTATAGATTTACAGATCATTTAGCAACAAATATCTTTACGAAAATCATTTTACACTACACACACACACACACACACACACACACACACACACACACACGTGCGCGCCTTGAGATTCAGATTAATCCCATTTCAAGTCAGAAAAAAAAAAGGAGAAGGATAGGCAAGAGAAATAAACATTTATTGAGCCAGGCACTGAGCTGGGTAGTTTCAATAATGACACAAGTAGAAATATAATGACCATATTATTTGGGGATGTCTAAGGTTTTGTTTGGCAAGCATTGTTTTTGGCATGCAGTAAAAATGATGTATGATAGCCATTAGTATACTCTTCTGTATTACTGACAAAGATTCAATTGTCCACGCTGTCCCCACAAAATGGAAGGAGACAAATGAATAAATCCATGGAAAACAGGAAGTGCAGTGTGCAATAACCAAAGGTTACATAGAATAAAAATGCAAGAGAACGAATTGGATGACTTGAGCTGTCTATAATTCATTAAGGCTAAAAAGAAAGATAAGGAGAAATAATAATGACATAATAATAAGGAGAAATAATAATAATAATAATAATAATGATTGAGTTTTAAAAATGAAAGCAAGA
This sequence comes from Orientallactaga sibirica, assembly GCA_036365145.1. Taxonomy (NCBI): domain Eukaryota; kingdom Metazoa; phylum Chordata; class Mammalia; order Rodentia; family Dipodidae; genus Orientallactaga; species Orientallactaga sibirica. The sequence goes on from JAEOAD010000005.1 coordinate 20,708,959, forward strand.
TTATTTCTGAAAAGTGCGACTTTACTAATATCTTAATATATTTTATGGTTAAATTCAAATAAGGAGACTTTATTTCATGGAAGTCTTGGAAAATCAAAATGTAAATCTGTGATTGTAGATACTTTAGCAGCAAAATCTTCAAGAAAATTTCTTGAGCCACAGACAAGTAACTCTGTTTATCTGCACTTCAAATGAAAAAAAAAAGGGGGAAGAGTGTAGGTAAGAGAAATAATTTTTTTGAGTCAGGCACTGAGCTGGGTATTTTTAATATATAATATCATGGCTTTGGCCAACCACCTTGAGGTGAATTATAGTTAGGAAAAATATCTGCACTCTACGGTTTTGTGGCTTTTATACGATGACTTTACTACATAATCTTTCTGAACTTTACTCATCAGCCAATTTTTATAAAATATCAAAATAGAAAAATGATTATTCAGAATACCTCACATAAATCTGCACAGTGGTGATTTAGGTTTGTCTATATATATATATATATATATATATATATATATATATATATATATATATATATATATATATAAAACAACAACCAACATCACCAGCAGCTCTTGTAACAATCACTTGAAATTGCACACTTAAGGTTGAAGAATTTTGCTTGGCATTTTCTAGGAAAGAGGAAGAGCAGAGGTAGTGGCAGCTTTGAAATATGAAACCTTAGGCTACAACGCAGTCTTCGCTATGGCTTTACAGAAGACGCATCACTCAATGGGCTGGTTTAGGTTGCTTTGGTTTCCACATGAGACTCTTAAATTGTTTAAAATTAATGATACAGCTCAAAAGCAAGCCTCACGATGCAAGTAACACTCACGAAGACTCAGTGACCTCTTGAAGGAAAGAGAGGGGTTGACAGTTCAATAATTGGTAGAATGCACTTTAAACACATTAACATCTCAGATCAGCTATACAACAGCAGATGATACCAATTGTAGACAAAGATTAAGGAAAAATTAGTACATTCACAGTTTCCACAGAAATACATGATTACATATATAATTACATTTTTTAGTTTTGTTTTACAGACAAACATAATTATATTGAAATTACATATGGTTAGATCATAAGTCATTAAATAATGATTTTCATTTTATTACATGATGAGTTTTACAACATCAGAATTATATATTTTAATATGGCATCTACTGGCTTTGAACCACAAAAAGCAATATAGTATAAAATAACAGTTACTTTAAAGTCAGGAATATCACATGAAAATTACATCACATATGCCACCAAAAACACAATCAACACATAAGACATGTTACCTTTCATTTCTAAACCACAGGTAGCTTTGAAAGAAGGTTGTTAGGGCATGAAGGGGAGGTAGTTCAAAAAATTCATAATCTTTTTTTTTTTCTAGGAATTTTAGAAACCAAATTATTTTCAGAGGTATTTTTCCCATTCTAAATAATGTGACAAGAAGATCCACCCCCTGAGATTTGAAAATGTGCACAGAAAAACTAAGACTGTATTTTGAAGTTTAAACAGGGGAAACATAATTGGGCCATAACTATTAAAGGTTATTTTTGATATCATGGTTTCAGTTGCTAGAGTCCCCCCACCCACTCCCTTTGAATGGCAGCAGGGAAAATTAACACAGTATCTGAGAGTCCCCGTGTTCACTGACAGCACCATCTAGAAATGGTGCCTTTCACTTTGCTCATCTCAACGCTTCCTCTGTTGAAGTCAGAGGAATTGTGGTGAACAAAATAGTTGCAAGCCTGTGGTTCTGAAGCATGTACATCTCTCAGTCAGAAACTCAGATCTCTGAATTATTTGTAGAGTCATGATTTTCAGTAAAAATTGGGTTTAAAAGCGATCCTAGGCCTTTTGTGAAATCCTTACGCACCCTGCACGTTGGAAATATTCTCTTTTCTATCTTTTCCCTTTGATTTAAATAGATACCATGGAGATCTCAGACCAAAACACCTTCCTGAAAAATAAAAGCCTGAGAAAATTCCTGTGGTATTTACAGATGACATATCTACTAATCTTAGAAAAGTCCAGGTCATAATTATAAGTAGAATTTCAGGTTGGATCACAAGCTCTTAAGCAAACTTTCTATATTTAAAAGTTTCTCCTTTAGACATTCAACAAGACAGTTTGGAATTATTAATGGCCTTTGAATTAGTTTAGTAAGGAGTGTGAGTTGAGTCTTTCAACACCTAAGCACATAGATCTTTAAATGGAGTGTGTCATCCTCAATTTGGGCTTGCATCTGTGTGGATGATTTAACATTCGGTTCATCTGAAGCAGAGCCAGTGTCATTGTTTATGAATAATTTTGTTTCCTGCAGATTCTATAGGTTCCACTGTTCTTAATTCATCTTTAGGAAACCAGGCCCTGGAAAAGGGACTAAAAGGGTTCTTACTATGTAGAATTCTCAAGAAAGAGAAGTGAGGAGGCTAAATCTATCTGACTGGAGGAGTGGATCTCAATTTTCCTGTTAAACATTTTTGCAGTCATTCACTGGCCAGGTCAAGGGCATATCAGCAGTGCATTCCTACGTGGTATCTGAACCTTTGACCTGCAATTTTGTACTTGGTTTAAGCCTGTGAGAATTAAAGAGAGAGCGAGCTAGAAGAAGCTTTAGGCATATTTTTTGGCAAACTTACTTATATAACAGGGGAGAAAAATCAGTGGCTTTAAAGGCTTTGTCAAGGTCATACAGCAGTTTAGTGGCAGTTATGTGACCCAGAGCTGGACATTAAGGGCTCGGTCACTATTCTAGCAGCAACAATATTGTGCTTAAAAAGGAAACTTGTACACTGAAGTACACAAGGAGCTATCATCAATGGCAAGTCTCTGCTAGCAACACTAAGAATAATAATGCGACGTCATTCATATTTATCCAGCTGGGTGTAGTGTTTCAAAGTGCATACATTGTCTTTTGCTTTTAGACCCTGGCATGCAATTCAGTGACATTCAAGAACGCATCAGTATGTTTCAACCTGGAAAGTCTTGAGTCACAGAGGGGAAGGTTTATTTCCGAATCCTACTGAGGCAAAGTAGGTGACACTAATCACAAAAGCTCTGTGATGAGTCAATTAAATAATACACAAAAGTCTCTGAACATTTTGTTAGTTAATTCTTAGATAACTTTGTCATTCCCTTTCTGGCTTTTCCATCTCATCTCTTGATTTATTTAAAAGAAATGCATATAAAATAAAATGGACTTACTAGCCAATATACTTTTATTTCAGAATGCATTGTTTAAACAAAAGTCAAGAAAGGCACTTCATAAAACAGATGCACATCTGTGTCTTTCCTGTTTATTCTAAGGAGATAGGAACATTGCTGAAGGCAGGCCAAGTCTCCTTACAAATGCCGGGCTGTAGCAGAGGGCAGCTGAACAAATATGAAAGCCATATTTCCCCCAGAACAAACCTACTGCTGGAGGTCAAGTTCAATCAGTGCTCATGAACTCAGAGTCCACCGACTCAGGTGGGTCGCATCAGCACAAGGCAGCTTTGATCTTGTACAGGCTTTTAGAGTCTGACTGCTTCCTATCCAACCAGCTGCAGTGAATCTTAAATCTATAACTGACTACCAGGATTGGTCTCAGGCACTTAGGAAAATGTACCATCTCTAAAAATCAATGACACAGCTCATAGTACCTTGTGCTCAAGTTAGGGCCGTGTATGTGCAATAGTTAAAACCTATCATAAAAGTTTTGCTATCTATGTCATAAACTTCCAGAAATCATCCATCAACTATATCCAGTTTCCATATACTTTACAACTTGAATATTTACATATTTGTTTCTGAAACTGTAACTGTTTTATATCTTAGAGCATAAGGGCCCTTAAGCTACTTATGTAATGATTCTTCATACACTAAGATGATAGGGGGCGAAAAGTTAACCATCAAATACAAGAAAAGAGATTTCAAGGTTAGATCCACCCGTTTTCCTGATTTCAAGCTGTCGGCTTTACACAGAAATAAGAATGGCTTGGTTCAGTGAAAGATACTTTTTCTAAATATTAGTGTCTCATTCATTGTCTCTTTTCTATCTTGGGTGCCTTCTTTCTATACCACATTTACACATGATCTTAGAACCTGAAGTGTACCAAACTCACATTACATAAAATACATAGGCAATGTAGTAAGACACACTGGAGCTGATGATTAAACAGTGATTTCATGAGCACACCTCTGACGATGGGCCTCAATAAAGAGCAGTTATTTGACAGCTTAACTAAGATGTAAAACATTGGTTCAAATTTGTCAGTAAGTCACGGAATCAAAGAAACTGAATTTAAAAAGACTTACAGATTATTTGGTCTGATCTATTCAGTGACAACTAATGCTGAGAGAAGGAAATGGGTACCTCCAAGGAAAAACAAGGATGGAGCGCAAGTGTCTTGACCCCCTTGTATGGAGTCTTCCATCCAAGCAGCTTTTGTCTCAATAAAAGAACAATATCATAAAAATTCAAATGACTAATGTCAGTTGATCATAGAATCATAGACTTGACTTTGATGAGTGAATTTTGGGAATGTATTTTGAGTCTTTTTAGCCAGCCATAAAAAATTTACATATATGTAAGATATGTGAAAAACTTTTATTTTTAAATCTTCAAACTATAAGTAATATATATTAATTTTATAGTAGGTATATTTTATAAATAAATGCATATATGTATTTTTCCAGAGAAGAACCAACTATGGTAGGAAAGACATAGTTTGCATTGGCTTTGAAGGTAATTTTATTCAAGGTGGACTATAGTTTCTGACCATTTTGGAAGTTGTGTGTATTGTGCATATCTTTTTTTTTAATGTGAATTGACATAAGATTTACCATTGTCTGAATCTTAAACCTCTAATAGTTTTGGTTTTTGGCCTTCTCTTCACATACATTGTTGTTGATTGCAAGTTAAATAGACTTGATCCATACTTTCCAGGAGAGGGGTGTTTCCATGAACTAATATATCCTTTAGAGGAAATGGTCAACTAGAGCGATGCTTCTCCAAGTTCAGGGCACACATGAATTCTCTGGGGTTCTTAGCGAAACGCAGATTCTCATTCTGTAGGTCTGGGCTGAGGCTTGAGATGTTGCAATCGGAATTTCCAAAAATGCTCGTATGGTGCAGGATGGTTGGTCCTCAGACCTTGAGCACTGAGGATCCAGGGAGTTGAATGAGCTTGGACAACTTCCCCAACAGCTTCTGTATTCACAACATGTGGAAAGATAAGAGCCTCAGGTATTTGCATTTGCAGTTTTGTAAGAATGGGCCATGTGTTCACGTTCAAATCATCAAGGAAGCTGAGTCCAGTTCATTGGAATCTTTCGCTCACAGAGGCGAGCACAAGTTCTCTATGTCCACTTAGTGAATGGACGGAGAATGTATTTGCCAACAGGCAGAATGAAAAATTGGGGGGGGGGGAAGAGCACTGAGTAACGAGTCATGGTTGTGCCTATCACAAGGGCGATCAAGAGTTTGACCTTTCTCAGGAAGGCTGTCCTTGGGACTGACTTGCAGATTCTATGAAACAAGGCCTGATCTTTGAAGCTGCTCCCATTGCTCTGCAGGTGTCCATTTTCCTTGAACCTTTATGTGGGCATTCCTGGCAAACGCATCTACTCCAGATAGATACAAACCCCTGGTTGTACTTAAAATTCTTTTATGTCCAAGATTACGCCAAAATTTTTAAATAAATAAAAATAATTTTTAAAAACCCAAACAAAGCCAAATCTCTGTCTTGGAAACTGTTTCCTATATGTCTCCCTTTACATGGTGTCTTTGTAAGATTCAACCACTGGTGAGCAGAAACCCCAGGCTTATAGGAGAAATACTTTATGGTCTGTGAAGAGCCTTAAAAGCCTGTGTTGTAGTGTCTGTTGCTTAAAGTGTCCTGGAGATAGAAAGGATTAGCTAAGTTGTGCTGTTGGTGGGAAGTTGAATTTTGTCATCTGCTTCCTGTTCCTCAGTAGGCTTAGGGTTGGCATGGTATTTTACTCCATAAACAGGGACTGCATATACTACTATGTAATTTGAATACTCATTATAACCTTGCAGCAGAAGGTACTGTACCCACTGAATACGTAAACAGCTGTACTTGGAAAATAGAAAATAGTCTTACTTTACCTAAGCAATAGAAAAATACTCTTCAAAAATACATTGCTAAACTCATGGGTTTATATTAAAGTAGAATTTGTATGTACAGTAAGGCAACATTTCGATTTGCATCCTGTTATGATTATCTTTTAAATTAACATTAATCTTTTGGGATTTTTTTTTTTGCTAAAAAATATTAGGGTGTATAATAAATTATCTTTCCTGCTGAAACGGAGCAGGAAAACATCCGAAAATCATTTACCAGGTGGAATTCATTGACTTCTTTTTAAGAAAATTTTACATCCCCAGACTATATACTCTTGAGGCCTTGGAAGAAAATAAAGGTTAGGGAGATAAATCTATGTCCAATATATTCAAATTATCGTAAGAAAAAGTTGGATGCATCATTTCATTTGCATATAAGATGATTTGTCAGTATGGTATAGGAACTGATGTAAACAATTTGGTTGGTGTCCTGGCATGCATTCTTTAAAAGAATGTGTCATATTTGGGTCACCCTAATAAAATGAAAGAGGAGTGTAAAGGTTTTAGCAATTGGATTTTAAAAGCAGTGTTCATGGTATTTTCTACATATCTGTCATGTTGTGCTAAATCATTTTGACTGTTTAATTTCCTTCCGTCACGTGCCAAATCACGAGAGCTTATTCCAGAGGCTGTCCTTGTTGATGTCGTCCCTCAAGAATACTAAAACATGTGCTTTTATTTCATTGCACACATAACTTTGATAACTAATAGCAAAAAGCAAACCTACAAATCACAGTGAGGAGACAAAATTGATTTGTTCTGGAGATCAGCTGTCGAAAGGAGGCAAGTGTTGAACACGGAGAATGGAAAGGAGTGAAGTAGTGTCATTGTACCCACACTCTGGAGCACTTGCTAGCAGACTGCATTCTTTTACCACTCTGTAGTGTTACCTGAAGAAAAATCACATTTTGCCCAATCGTTCCATTAGTCTAGCTATCAATGAAAGGAGTGCACAAAGCCTGAAGGATCCAGGTAATCCAAACCCCCCAGAGGGAGTTTGCAGTTGCTGGATGTTGCAGTGAAGCTGGCCTGGTCTTTTTCAGACTGATTCTGGTCAAGAGATGGTGGAGCCTTCTTGGCTGGTTCTTCACACGAGGCCTTGTTCGTAGCTTGTGCGTGCGGCACTAACACCAGGATGTTGTTCTCCATAACCCCGGACACCTTGGCATACTCCTTGTTGGCTTCAGGAGCCCTGGCATTCTCTGTCTGGTGGCTGTGTTCTTTCTGTTTGGGGAATAGTGACAGCACTCCATCCTGGTTGACCTTGTGGATCTCCACATAATCCGGGGGCTTGCCATAGATTAGTGGGGGCTTCTCCTGGAGCAGCGGCCATGATGTGTCTTGCTTAGTCTTGGGGGGGAAGCTTTCCATTTCCTTGCACTCATCCACCTTTTCTTCCCCTCCAGTCTCAAAGGTTTTAGAGGATTTCAAAATATCTTTTTCTGCTTTGTCCAGTAAAGAGGCCAGCGCACCCGCAGGGTCTCCTGCCAGCTTACGCACATCAGCCATGCTATGGTAAGGCGATCTGAACATGTGTTGGCCGGGCTGCAGCAAAGGCCATGTTGAAGATTTGGATTCATTTGTAGGAAAATAGGGGATATTGCCTTCCTTGCTTATGGTCTGGGGGTCTGAAATACAAGGAATATTTGCTACAGAATCCTCTGGCTTCTCACTGACCTCGGGAATGTGAAAAGTGGAGGGGTAAGCCTGAGGCTCCTCACACTTTTCAGACAAAAGTGAATGGCTGTCGTAGCTCCCGTGCCCAGAATCGCTGTCGGGATCCAGATGGGTGGGTTTAATGCCTTGACCTGGGTAGTCCTTTGCATGGGGCGGCATTAGCTGCTCGTCCTCATTGTCGTAGACTTCTAAAAAGTCCACCAGCAAGTCCTCACAGTCAGAGGTGGGGGGAAAATCCTGGCATCCTAAGGCACTCAGGAGTTCTTCAGACTTGCCCTTCTATTGAAACACAGACACAAGGAGAGATGGCTGTTAGCCTCAGCACATGCCACGCTTGGCAGCACAGCTGAGCGGGATCTGAGCACAGATAAGGGTGGGGGCGCTCTCTCCTGAGGCAGCAGCCAGGTTGTGTCTTGCTTAGTCTTAGAGGCCCTCCACCACATCCTTCTGCTCAGCAGAAGGCTCCAGTGAACAGCCTCACGAAAGTCCTCAGACTTGAGGGATGAGTATATTGGGAAGTCTCTCATTACTTTTTTGGGGGTACTATTCATCATTTTTTTTTTTTTTTTGGTAAACTCATGATTTTTAACTTTGTCTCTAATGAAATAATGACCATTCATTTCACGGGCAAGCACTACACTACTCAAATGTATCACAAACATCAAATAAAAAAGCTTGTGAAAGATCTGAAACCACAGTGTTCACGTATGTAGCTGACACTGGTATTCACTGGTGAGAGGTTCTGAGATGTGGTTGCTAGCCTCCTAGCCTCCTCCACCACTCTCAGAATCTGTGACAGGAAGTTGGTTCTTGTCCCTTCCTCCTCCTGCATGCCTCTTCTTTCTTGCCCTCCCTCCTTTTTTTTTTTTTTTTTTTCCCGAGGTAGGGTCTCACTTTAGCTTAGGCTGACCTGGAATTCACTCTGTAGTCTCAAGGTGGCCTCGAACTCACAGCGATCCTCCTGCCTCTGCCTCCCGAGTGCTGGGATTAAAGGCATGCGCCACCACACCCAGCTGCCCTCCCTTCTCTTGCTACTTCATTTCTCTTCTCCTTTCTCTCCTTACCTCACCGTTTTGCTCCTTTTCTATTTCTTTCATCTTCTTCCTCCCCCTTCTCCCTCTTTCATTCCAAACCTTCTCCCTGTTCTGAACACTCCATTCCCTTTTCCTTTACTCTTTCCTCTTCCCACCTGCTCGTCTTAGTTTCCCTGTTCCTGCCAGTCCTCACTTAGGCCACGTACTGGTGCTCAAGCCTTGGCTTTTATGTATCACTTCTAGATTTCGTATGACTTTGCATAAGCTGCTCCCTGAACTTCAGCTTCTCCAGTTTTACGATAGGAGTAACATCACCTGTCTGGTAGGTTCTCGTGAGGATTCGAGACAATATAAAGATGACAATCAATAATTTAACCCCAAAGTAGCTATATTGTCTTTAGGGCTATGTGACTAGTAGGTTGAGTGGTCAGCTAGACAGCAGTCCATGTACTTGGCTGAGACATCCATGCCAGCTCTATAAAGGTCAATATTAGACTGGGTAGTGGCGGCAAGACCACTGGGCCAGAAACCCCTGCTTTGAGCTTTGCAACCAGATTGATTTTAGTAGATGAGTCAAATTCTTTTAAAGGTTCATTTTTTTTTTAATTTTCTTGTACTGTTAACATCACAGTAACTGGACCGACTGGCATTTGCTTTGATATACATTAATTTTCTAAATATTACTGTTGAGGTTAAGGTCAATTTTCAACAGAGAGGGAAATTTTACAATGTTCTGCCTTCTCCCATCCAAAGCGTGTTAAATTCCTTTTTGACTCAATCTAAATGTGTCCTGACAAAGCACCCCACACTGCACTGATCCAGTCTCATTTCACTGCTTGAATTGAGCAATAGGAGCAATGGAAAATTCTGTCACAATGGCCTTATGTAAAGATCATTTGAGTGGAAGATTTTACCAATGTGCAATAAAGGTGGTGGTGGTGGTGGGTATCTGTTTTGGAATAGTTAACACATCAACACTCTTTCAAAATAATCTAAATGGATTATTTTAACAAAATGGTAACCTCTGTATTTAGAAGCAGCCCTGGGGAGTCTAGCATGTATCATATGAGTTTTCATGTTTCTTGGCCTTCTTCCCTGCCCTCTGCCTTTTAGACTACAGCTAGTGTGCTCACTGTCTGGGGACACACACCCACACCCTCACACACATACCTTTTCTGTTAAACACACATGCTGATGAGGAGGGACAATTCATGAGGAATGACAAGGAGGACAAGACTGGGTTGGTGAGGATTACGTGTGCATGCATGAACTTAATTACCACAAAGCAGTGTAGTCGCACTCCGTCCTCTGTTCTGGCACTTACCTCCAGCAGGTGAGCATCAAATCCTTTTATTTTTGGTCCAGGAACTGGTGGAAAGATGCAGGTCATCATGCTATAAAATAATTTGTGAGATTGGATAAATGACTCATTTTTTTAACTTTATATATTTTTTTTTTTTTGTTTTTTGAGGTAGGGTCTTCCTCTACCCCAGGCTAACCTGGAATTCACTCTGTGGTCTCAGGCTGGCCTTGAACTTTCGGTGATCCTCCTACCTCTGCCTCCCGAGTGGTGGGATTAAAGGCGTGTGTCACCACGCCTGGCTAATTTATATATAATTTTTGAAAGAGTATTTTTCCCTCCAAACACCTGCTACATGAACTATACGAGGTAGAGTCTGAAGGCTATGTGAAAGTAACAGTAAATGGCAGAGATGATGGTTATAGAGATCTACATTATAACAGTAAATGGCAGAGATGATGGTTATAGAGATCTACATTATAACAGTAAATGGCAGAGATGATGGTTATAGAGATCTACATTATAACAGTAAATGGCAGAGATGATGGTTATAGAGATCTACATTATATAAATGGCAGAGATGATGGTTCTAGAGTTAATTTCAGAGATGATGGTGCTGTTTCCATGTGGATTTATTTGTAACAGTAAATATAGTTTTTAAAAGTTCAGGTGCTGTTTCCATGTGGATTTATTTGTACTATATATTTTTTCAAAGTTCAGCGGCCCTTGACAGATTTCTATTTCATAACTGTTTGATGGAAAGTGTACCAACTTCAGATAAGTCCATTTTATATTTTATTTATTTTAACCTTTGATCATATATATATATGTATGTATGTATTTTGTATGAGCAGAAAAACTGTAACTCATGACTAAGGAAGGTACTTGGGTCATCTGTTGGCTTCCATCATCTTTGTGATATCTTTTTTTCTACCATTACCCCTAAGAACAATGATTGAGGGAAGAGCTGAGAGACAGTGTAGTACCTATAGCCCTTCAAAGCCACTGCCAAGACCATAACCAAACAGATGACAGCAGAAAGAACGGCCACAAAGATCCACACGGTGGTATCCTTCATGGGGAAGTCTAAAAAAAACAAACAGCCAGAAAGCTTCGATCACATACATTATCGTTACAAAAAACCCACCAACCAGCCAACCTAATGCCTGGAACTGTTGAACCAAAGAATTTTTGCGTTCTCTCTCTCTCTCTCTCTATATATATATATATATATGATCTTTTGACTTGTAGAGCACCCCAAACAGTATAGCAAAACAACAGTGGTTTCATTTTTTTCTTAATATCATTAATATTCTAACGTGCTGCATATATTCCACAGTAATCTACACACTTTAAAATTCCTTCACATATTGTTTTATTTGATCTCTAAAAAAGAAAATCCAAGGCCACACAGTCAGTCACAGTAATAGCAGCTAAAGCTACTATTTTATTAAGGAAAAGATCTTCACATACATCAGCTTGTTTTATACACGAGGAAGCTGAGACTCAAAGAGAAACCCACCCACGGTACTACAATCGAGTTGCCATCTGGGATTTGAACCCAGGCCTTTTGCTTCTAGGCCCTGTGATTTTCTTTACTATGAGCCAGAGCTGGACTTGTCTTTCTGTGCAGTTTTTTTTTTTTTTTTTTTTTTCCAGAATGCCAAGCCATTGAAGCGACAGTGCCCTGGCTAAAGTGTTTTCAATGCAGCTGTGAGAAGACCCCTATTAACACTGAATTTCAGTTTCCTCACTTTAAATTCTTTTTTTTTTTTTTTCGAGGTAGGGTCTCACTCTGGTCCAGGCTGACCTGGAATTCACTATGTAGTAGTCTCAGGGTGGCCTCGAACTCTCAGTGATCCTCCTACCACTGCTTCCCGAGTGCTGGGATTAAAGGCATGTGCCACCACGCCCGGCTTCACTTTAAATTCTTAATGGAAATTATATCCCTTGAATATCTGAGAAGGTTAGGCACATCAGCCCAGGTGTGGTAGTTTGAATAGATGGCCCCCAATATACTCAGTGTTTTGTTAGTTTATAGTTTGCATCTGCAGCCACTTGGCTGGAGGCAATGTCACTGGGCAGATCTTAAGGTGTGGTGGTGGGTTTAGGATTTCAATCTAAAGATATGCAAAGTGTGCCTAGCTGGAGTTCCTGAGGTGTGCTGTGCTGTGCCGTGTGGCTTTTGGCTGTGGCTTTGCTCTCTGTGTTTGGTCCTGTAAAGGCAGGCCAGCTTCTTCTGCCATTATGGAACTTCCCCTGGATCTGTAAGTTTCAATAAATAATATCCCTTCCTCCATCACTGTGCCTGGTCTGGAAGTTCATCTCAGCGAACCTAAAGCTGTCTGTTTTACCAGGTAAAGGTACTAGCCACTGGAAAGTACTTTAGAAATGCAAGACGACACGTTGCCGTTTAGAAGACGAGCTGGCATATGTGACGATGCTGTGTTTGAACCAGAGGCCTTTCATACTGTGCCGGGGCTAAGATAGCAGCATGTAGTCCTTATCAGAGACTAAATATCAACTTACGCCTCTGAGATGGGATACCACGTTACAAACTCTGGGGTTAAGAGATGATAAATCCACCTCAACTTTTTTCTTTTGGTTAAAGTTAAAAATAGTTTCCTAGATGAATAGTTCTTAGGTATGATCTTATCATTTGAAATATTTGGAAATAGAAGCACAAGGTAGGTAAAACACTCACCACTAGGTATCTCAATAGAGCTCTCTAGGCCCCACCTGCTCCAGTATCCATGGTCTGGCTTGCAGCGAGTCTGGGCGAGGTATCTGTGTCCTGGATATAAACTGAAAACCTTAAAATGTGTCTGCCGCCCTGCAAAATGGACCTATGGAGGGACAAGGACAATAGAAGCCACTGCTGATGTTTGTTAGGAAGAAAAAAAAAATCCCAATTCTTATTGTTTAATCATAATCATTATCATCATAATAAAATAAACAATCAGGGAAGACATGATTGTTAGTCTAGACATGACCATGCCCCAAGGATGTCCTGTTTTCACCATTTCATTCTATGCTTTCAGCTTGTTTCCTTAAAAATTGCTCCCATAGGGCTGGAGGGATGGCTTAGCAGTTAAGGTGCTTGCCTTGAGATGTGAAGCCTAAGGACCCATGTTCCATCTCCCTCCAGATCCCAAGTTAGCCAGGCTCATAAAGGTGAGGCAAGTGCAAGGTCGCACATGCCCACTAGGTGGCGCAAGCGTCTGGAGTTCGATTGCAGTGGCTGAGACCCTGGTGCGCCACGTCTTTCTCTCGCTCATTAAAACAATACAAAAAAAATTGCTCGCACAAAAATGTACAAGGTTTTCTATTTCTCTATTTGGAATTCGATCTCAGAGAGACAATTATTCTACTCATCCAAGGGTGAAAGAAAGGATGAATGCTAGTGCATTAACATCATATGTGAGGGAAGGGTAATAAAACTGTTGTTTTACAAATCCAGTGAAGTAACTGAATCAAGGATTATTCAGTGATGCTAAAACCACCAAGAGGAAGAACACTGGGTTTTCATGTATGTTGAGGTAAGCATGCACAAATTAAGCATAATTTGACAGTCAAAAGATTAGGTTGCTATCTCTCTGATCCAGGGTTCCGTGTTAGTCTCAATTCAGCTGGGTCAACCATATGGCTTATGCCTCCTCATGATGATGGATCATGAAGTATCACCTCTATTGTGTACTGACCAAAAATCACTCAAACCTGAAGCTGAAGAAGTCTTTATAATGTCTGGTTTCAGAAAATACAGAAGCAGAGAAATTAGCTAAATGGTCTTCTCAAGAATTAATCATACCAAATGAACAAACGTGGAATGTCCAATGAGACACCTGGCCCAGTCTCCTGAGTACTTAATGACTGAAGGGTTATGACCTCCAAGAACTATGTGTCCTGGACAAATTTTTGTTTGGACAAACCAGCTATTAAAGATTTTTTTTTTTTTTGAGCCAGGTGTGGTGGTGCACACCTTTAATCCCAGCATTTGGGAGGCAGAGGCAGGAGGATTGCTGTGAGTTCAAGGCCATCCGGAGACTATGTAGTTAATTTTGGGTCAGCCTGGGATAGAGTGAGACCCTACCTCAACCCCCCCGCAAAAAAAGATATTTTTGAAATAACTACAATGAGGAGTAAAATATAAAGCAGAGACTATATATATGAATTTTAACTATTTTTTTCGATGGGTGATCTGTTATTTTGACTATGTTTGCAAATGTTCCTTTCTAAACAGGTATTTAAAAGTGGAATATCATAATGTCTGTAATTATATAACAGCATTATCTCTTTACACTGAAGTATTTTGTGTGTGCGTGTGTGTTTTGAGGTAGGGTCTTGGAGTAGCCGAGACTGACCTGGAATTCATTATGTAGTCTCAGGCTGGCCTCGAACTCACAGCAACCCTCCTACCTCTGCCTTATGAGTACTGGGATTAGAGGCATGCGCCATCACAGCTGGCTCTATATTGAAGTATTTTTAAATTGGAAACTTTAATATATGGACACAGTTTAAATCGGTTGTATTCCCAGCATGCTTTCCTTTTTTGTCTTCTCTCCCCTGTCCCCATTCCACTGAGGACCATCCTCAGCGGGGGTACTGATAATCACTGTGGGGTCATGAATCCAGCAGTCAGTTCATGTGGGGTGGACAGTGCTTCCTAGTATTCCCTTCCACTATGTGGCTCTTACATTCTTTCTCTCCCTCTTCAATAATGTTCCCTGAGCCTTGGAGGGTGTGTTTGAAGTCTCCTTTGGTGATGAGCTCTCAGAAGCCTCTTATTTTCTGCTTTGATGGGTTTTGAGTCTATGTCCATAGAGAAGGTTCTCTACTTAATAGAGAGAATAGCATTCTTATTTAACCCCTCACTTCCTCTACAATTGTCCTGGGTGAAGCATCTTAAAGTATTTCTTTACAAGCGTTCTGGCAATGGGCAGGTTAAAGCGAGACTCTCCTGCCTCCAGCCTCAGTATAATTTACGTACTTTCAGAGGAGTCTGGATCTAAGATAGACAGAAGGAGGTCGGTTAGAAACCTGAGGGATATGGCTATGTAAAGTAAGCGACTATCATTGGGAGAGCAGTGATCATGAACCCTCTTCAATCCCAATGGATAGGAGAAGGTCTTTCCACGTTGACCGGCGTCATGTCTGTATGGGAAGGTCCTCACGCTGGCCAACGAATTGGAGAAATGACATGTTCTCCATTGTGAGGAGTTCCTCCTTGTCAAAGGATGTGCATCTTTCAATGAGCTTATGTTTGACTCACCTCCCACTCCTCTGCTTCTTTGGGTTTAAATCGAACTTCATACTCCATTGTGAACCAACCAGTTCTCACATCAATGACAGTGGGTGGTAACCATTTTATCAACAGATATGGTTTTTTGTCTTTTGGTCGTTTTACTTCCAAAGTCAGGTTCTGAGGGGGTTCGGGTTCAACTGTAGGTATAGAAGAAATGACAGTTTCAGTCATGGCTTGTGCCTTTTATTTGGCTCTACTGTTTTCTACCAGGAATTGAATTTCCTATTTGTCAGCCCATTCTCATCATTACATGATAAGCTCCTGAAAGATGAGATAAATGCCTTCTATCTCATAATATGTGATCAGCCATGTTTGTACTTGAAAATGAGGTTTGGATAGTGTAGCAGACAGCTTCAGGTTCGCTGAGATGAACTTCGAGACCAGGCACAGATATGAAGGAAGGGATTTATTGAATCTTACAGATCCAGGGAAGTTCCATAATGGCAGAAGAAGCTGGCCTGCTTTCATAGGACCAAACACAGAGAGGGAAGCCAAAAGCTAGAAGCTACACAGCACAGCACAACTCAGGAATTCCAGCTAGGCACACTTTGCATATCTTTAGATTAAAATCTCAAACTTAACCACCACACCTTAAGATCCGCCCAGTGACATTGCCTCCAGCCAGGTGGCTGCAGATGCAAACTACAAACTAATAAAACACTGAATATATTGGAGGCCATCAATTCAAACTAACACAGATAGTAAGAATAATAAGCAGCTGAAATTTTTTTTTTTCAACGTAGGGTCTCACTCTAGCCCAGGCAGACCTGGAATTCACTATGTAGTTTCAGGGTGGCCTCAAACTCATGGTGATCCTCCTACCTCTGCCTCCTGAGTGCTGGGATTAAAGGTGTGTGCCACCACGCCCAGCATAGCTGAGATTTTATTCTGTGTTTATTTTCTATTTTTCATCAGTGAATGTCACATACATGCATCATTTTCATGTCAGTGCACACATGATAGTCATTGGGCTGGGGTTTCCAATTCAATTGGAAAGGGGTTTAAAGTAGTTTATTTCCTTTATTGGGACCAGGTTCTTTTTGATAATATGCACAGTTTATATTTATAACTTTGTAGGCAACAAGTTCAAAGGTTCTGATTTCACTTCATTCCATTTTGTACTCAACACACATGCCCTATGGTGGAACAAAACCTGCTCTCCCAGATCGCAAAGGGTCAAAATGTACCTCAAAGTTGAACTTTATGGCAAGGTTCCTTTGAAGAACCCCAGAACACCCTGTTTCATTCATTCATTCAACAATTATTTATTGAATTCCCACCAGCAAAATGATTGCTAACAAATCACATGCCACACACTATTGGTGTACCGTCATTTAATGGCCCCCCAATATCATAAAGTTCTATAATTACACATATTCTATAGAGAAGAAAACAGATGTGGAGGGAAATTACTTGTCTACGAAAGGACAAAGGTTCATTAAAAATGGCATATGAATCCTAAACTATGTTACCCAGAGGCAGCTTTAAAAAAAATCATAAATTTTATTATTTCCCTGCACTGGGAGCTGGAACTCACTAATGGTTGCATGCTGTGAATGAACTAATGCCACTGAGTCACACAATTTAATATGATTAAAATGGTCATTTTGTTAATGTATTTTTACCACAATTAAAGAAAATGGGAGGAGGTTCTTACTATGACATTCCTTTAATTATAGGCCCTGGGAACCTTTCCCTGAACGTGACAAGCACAGCTTCACTCAATTCTCAACCCTATTGCTCAGCGACATGTTGTCCATCATTCATACCTCCTGGAATCAGCCTGTATCTAAACTGGGGAAGTACGTGTACAAATGTTCCATCATTCATACCTCCTGAAATCAGCCTGTATCTAAGGTGGGGAAGTACGTGTACAAATGTTCCATTCATTCACACCTCCTGAAATCAGCCTGTATCCAAGGTGAGGAAGTACGTGTACAAATGTTCCATTCATTCACACCTCCTGGAATCAGCCTGTATCTAAGGTGGGAAGTACGTGTACAAATGTAGTGTACTTGACATTGTGACCTGCATTTACAGCAAAAATGAGTTGTAGAAAAATTTCTGTGAATACTAATACTTATGTTACTTTTTAAAAACATCATTTATTTATGTCAGACAAATCTGATCAAAAATACTTGTTCAAAAGTTCAAGTAGCTGGGCGTGGTGGTGCACACCTTTAATCCCAGCACTTGTGAGGCAGAGGTAGAAAGATTGCTGTGAGTTTGAGGCTAGCCTGAGACTACATAGTGAGTTCCAGGTCAGTCTGAGTGAGACACTACTTCAAAAAAAAAAAAAAAAAAAGAAACACCCCTAAACCAAAAACAAACAAAAAAGTCAAGCTGGAGAGATAGCTTAGCAGTTGGTGTGCTTGACTACAAAGCCTAAGGACCCATGTTGGACTCTCCAGATCCCACGTAAGCCAGACGCACAAAGGTGAGGCAAGCTTGCACATGCCCACCACGTGGCACAAGCATCTGGAGTTCGATTGTAATGGCTGAGGGCCTGGCCTGTCTCTCTGTGTCTCTCTCTAAAAAGAAAAAAGTTCAGTTAAACTGTCCAGAGCAAATCATTTCGTGTAGTGTTTCAACCTCAGAATTACTTGCACTGAAGAGGTCACATTGTGACTGAGCATGCACTCTGTTGTGGCAGGTGCCTGTACCGTACTGTCCACACCTTCCAGATGTCAGCTGCTTCCCCCCAGTAAGTGTCAACATCGATGGGGTACAAAAGGCATGGAACACAGATGGGGATTAGTGGGGAAGAAGACGGGTGTTAGTGGAAAGGGGACAAGAGAGGGTAGTTGGGGGGAAGATCAAATTCAGTTTCTACCCTCAAGCCCTTCAGTGATTTGTTGGGGAAGAAAGCATTCAAATGTGTGGTAATTGGTACCGGAAGCTATTCTGTTTTAAAGGATCAATCATTGAGTGCTTGTTCATTGCAACTGATTCCTGCAGGGTCGCAGCCTGGTTTTCTTTGGTAGGTACTATTCATTAGATCAGGAAGACTCAGATAAAGCAAATTCATAAATTATTGTCCGAGATAAGGAATGTGAAATCCTCTTCTGGCAAGGACACTGTGAAACGTCTAATCCAGCCGCAAGCCAAGAAGACCCAGATGGAGTCCCCGTTCCCCTCCCCTTACCTATGTAAATCACATCGACATAAAGTGGATCCGAGGTGCTGCTTCCCAGTCGGTTAGTGGCATTTACTGTGATGATGTATATTTTCCATATGGTAGTGTACTTCTGGCTAAAGAAGCAGGAGTTGGGGCCGCTGGTTATGTAGTCTGGACATTCATAGTGGGTTTCCTCTCTGTAAGAAGCAATGCATTAGCAACGAACAGGAAAGTGTTAACAAGACTCTAGCTAATTTTTTCTTTTGTTGTTTGGATTTTTCAAGGTAGGGTTTCACTCTAGCTCAAGCTGACCTGGAATTCACTATGTAGTCTCAGGGTGGCCTCAAACTCACAGCAATCCTCCTACCTTTGCCTCCCGAGTGCTGGGATTAAAGGTGTGCGCCACCACACCAGGCTTTTTTCTTTCTTAATGGAGTAATACCACTGGATTTTGGGAATCAAGCATTTCAAGTGCAAAAATGAGAGCAGAAGGGCTGGAGAGATGGCTTAGTGGTTAAGGCGCCTGCCCGCTAAGCCTAAGAATGTCAGTTCTAATCTCCAGGTCCCACGTTTAGCCAGATGCAGTAACACAAGGGCGCAATGCCCCACTTGACCACAAGGGGGTGTACGTGTCTGGACTTTGTTCACAGTGGCTGAGAGGCTGCTGGCGCACCCATTCTCTGTCTTCCTCTCCCTCTCTCTCTGTCTCTCTCTGTGTCTCTCTCCAAAATAAAAATAAATATAAAAAAAATTAAAAAAAATGAGAGCAGAAAAACAGCACCCCAGGAGTCTGTACTTTGCCCATGTCATCTGGGAGCGGAGGAAAGAAGAGTGTTGGAGGAAGGGTTGGCAAAATTGTTTTAGGGCCTCAGCTACTATCCTGCTCATGGACCCTTCCTCCTGCAGGTGTTTCTGTGAATGGCCTCCAGTCAATGAACACTTGAGCACCAGTGCTCACGTACAGTTGTACCCAGGGCACCACCAATGGGTCATCTTAACACACACATATGCCCACAGAGTGGGGTAACCCACAATGCAGCATTTATTGTTTACATACATGTTGAGATACACTTGTGGCAAAAGATTCAGGAGGAGACAAACGGATATCAGTTATCAGTGTGCTTCAGGTGGTGTCAAGTCAACATCGGAAGGACGTGACCTTGAGGGAAGACATTTCAATCCAAGTGGTCCGTGAGGCTGCTTATATATTGGTTTAAGAGCCCCCGATGCACGCGCGCGCACACACACACACACAGACAGACACACACACACACAAGCACAAAGGCTTTTTCCATTTCCGTTGCCTGTTAAGCGATCCCTAATTATTTTATGCTGTTTCTTTGGGTCCCAGATGGGTGGCTGTATGTGCACTAAGTACAGTCCCTAGAGAATGGGCCAGCTGTCTCTCTCCCAGTAATACATACTTTACATTTAGACTAAGATATGGAGGTGTACTTCCTGCTATTGTAATCAGAATTTTATAGCCATCCCAGGATTCCTGGGTCTCACTGTGAGTTTAACAAAGTTACTGGTCAGAGATGGTCTCATTTAGACACCTCATGATAATGTTACATATAGATATTCCCTAGAGGAGATCCTGAGCTCTATTTTTTAAAAATGCATTTATTATTTATTTGAGGGAGAGGAAGAGGAAGAGAGAGAGAGAGAGAGAGAGAATGGGTAGCCACTGCAAACGAACTCCAGATGCATGCACCGCCTTGTGCATCTGGCTTACACGGGTCCTGGAGAGTCAACCAGGATCCTCTGGCTTTGCAGGCAAATGCCTTAACTGCTAAGCCATCTCTCCAGCCCCAAGTTCTATTTTTTTTGTTTCATTTTGTTTTAGACAGGGCTTCTATATGTAGCTCAGGCTAGCCTTAAATACATGATCTTCCTACCTCAGCTTCCCAAGTGTTGAGTTACAGACCTGTACCACCCATGACTTGCTGAGATCTTGAATTCTAGATCAGAAATTTGCTACAAACAAACAAAAATCATCCTCTCCTTTTCCTTAAAGGTTATTGATTTTC
This sequence comes from Orientallactaga sibirica, assembly GCA_036365145.1. NCBI lineage: Eukaryota > Metazoa > Chordata > Mammalia > Rodentia > Dipodidae > Orientallactaga > Orientallactaga sibirica. Next base: position 20,729,544 of record JAEOAD010000005.1, read on the forward strand.
TTGGACATGAAATAAATTTTAAAAATTAATGTAATGTGTTTATAAAGGATGACTTGATGCGAGTTTCATATGATCCTGTTATATTACAAAAGAAATGTGTTTACTAAGAAAATATTATAAATGAACAAGGTTTATAGATGAGCATCTAAAATTAGTAAGTAGGGCTGGAGAGATGGCTTAGCAGTTAAAGCATTTGCCTGCAAAGCCAAAGGACCTAGGTTTGATTCCCCAGGACCCATATAAGCCAGATGCACAAAGGGCACATGCATCTGGAGTTCTTTGCAGAGGCTAGAGGCCCTGCTGTGCCCATTCTCTCTCTCTCTCTGTCTGTTTATCTCTCTCAAATAAATAAAATATATTAAAATTAGTAAGCAGTCATGAAAGACTCATATAGGTCCTTGGGCTGCCACCTGTTTGTGACAGATGATCCAAACTTGGCTACAATTTTTTTTTTTTTTTTTTTTTTTTTGGTTTTTCGAGGTAGGGTCTCACTCTGTCCCAGGCTGACCTGGAATTTACGATGTAGTCTCAGAGTGGCCTTGAACTCATGGCGATCCTCCTACCTCTCTGCCTTCCGAGTGCTGGGATTAAAGGCGTGCGCCATCATGCCTGGCTCTCGGCTACTATTATAATTGTATTGTAAAGCTACTGGCTGCTTTAGAAGACTGAAAACCTAACGGGGAAGATGGGCAGAGACATTAGATTTCTTTCCTGGTAGTATGAGCCTTTTTGGTGTAAATCCAGAGAAGTGTGGTATTTCTTTTTTCTCCCTTCTTTCCTTCCTTCCTTCCTTCCTTCCTTCCTTCCTTCCCTTCCTTCCTTCCTTCCTTCCTCTCTCTCTTTCTTTCTTTCTTTCTTTTTCTTCTTTCTTTCTTTTATTTTTTATTTTTAGAGAGAGACACAGAGAGAGACAGACAGAGAGAGAGGGAGAGGGAGACAGAGAATGGGTGCACCAGCAGTCTCTCAGCTGCTGTGAACGAAATCCAGATGTGTTCGCCCCCTTGTGGTCAAGTGCGGCACTGTGCCCTTGCGTCACTTTGCATCTGGCTAAATGTGAGACCTGGAGATTGGAACTGCTGGAGATTGGAACCAGTGTTCTTAGGCTTAGGAGGCAGGTGCCTTAACCGCTAAGCCGTCTCTCCAGCCCTCTTTTTTTTTTTTTTTTTGAGAGAGAGAGACAGAGAGAAACAGAGAGAGAGAGAGAGAGAAACAGAGAGAGAGAGAGAGAGAGAGAGAGAGAGGGAGGGAGAGGGAGAGGGAGGAAGAGGCAGAGGGAGAGAGAGAATGGGTGTTCCAGGGCCATTTCAGCCACTGTGAACGAACTGCAGATGCATGTGCCCCTTGTGGGCAAGCGTGGCATTGTGCGCTTGCCTCACTTGCATCTGGCTAAACGTGGGACCTGGAGAATCCAACGGGTGTTCCTAGGCTTGGCAGGCAGGGGCTTTAACTGCTAAGCCATCTCTGCAGCCTGAAGTGTGTTATTTCTAACCTGGGCTTAGAAAGTGATCGTATTCTAGTGGGATTCGATAAGAAACAAGAGAGTTTGTTTTACCCCTCCCTCTGGTAAGTCAGTGAGTAATTGGTAGGGAGTCCCCCATCTGTCCCAGGCTTCCACCAACAGGTAAACGTTTCCTTATCTGGAGAACGACATTTAACCATCTCAGGTTTTCCAGGAGGTGACTGACCTAAAAAACAAATCAAAAACAAAAACAAAATCATAAGCCATTAGAGTTAATACTGAGTTCCGGTCAATCACTTGTCTGTTTATGCTCATAACAGAAACAGATCAAGCCGGGCGTGGTGGTGCACGCCTTTAATCCCAGTACTCGGGAGGCAGAGGTAGGAGGATCACCATGAGTTCGAGGCCACCCTGAGACTACATAGGGAATTCCAGGTCAGCCTGAATTAGAATGAGACCCTACCTCGAAAAATCCAAGAAGCAAACAAACAAACAAACAAAAACAAAAAAACAGATCAAGGACATCTGGGCCAGTGATGAGGCCTCAGGGTGAGCAGAAAGGTATAACCCTACTCTTCTGTCCCATCCCAATGGTGGCAGGACACTTAGATGGAACTTGTGGCGGAGGTTGTGTGCATGTTTGAATTTTGAGATGGATGTACGAACAGCTTAAGAGAGGCTCCGTTATAATGCAAAGGTAAATGAAGAGTGATCTTGGAGGAAGTTGGATGCATGTGGGCAGGATATGGCCCTTCCTTTGACAGACCTAGATAGTCGAGACCCTCCCACATCATAAAGGTGACTAGAACGAATTCTTCCCTAGGGACTCGTGGCTTGCATACACTCGCCCATGCCGTGCTCTACAGCAGCTTCCTTCCTGCCTTCCCTTGTCTTTTTCCTGTCTCCGCCTCATCCTGTTGCCTCGATTTCATTAGGCCTTGACTTACTAGAACAGTCTTGCTGTTCATCTCCCAGCTCTCATGGTTGCCAGTTTTGAATCTTGCCTTTTTAGACCTCTTTAATATTTCCTCCTTCTTCCCTTGGGTCTTTCTGTGATGAGGTGACTAAAAGCTCCCTTGTCATTCTATGCATGCCTATGGGGCAGGGTCATGGTATGAGGTAGGGCAGTGGGTTATAGCTACCCTAAGCTGTACTTAGTCCTAGGCTGGAAGCTAGAAGGTCTGTAAGAGGCAGTGTGGAAAATACAATGTCAAGAACATGAGACTTTTCACTTGCCTAATCCCCAAAGCTCTTAGCAAGCTGGTTCCCATTTCTCTTGCTTGGCTGTTAGGTCAGAAGAGGAATAGAACAACCTTGGAATTGTGCCCTGAGGCTGCTGGGTCGGGGAGGCCAACCATAACTGACCATATATATATATCTGCATTTTCCTCTCCCTTCTTGCCCAACTTGAGGCCCCAACATTAAATTCAGGAAGGCAGGAAGAGTGGGGAGAGTCCTCAGAGGTTGGTCTAGGCAGCTCAGGGGGTTCCCTGTGTATTCCCCTACACTCGCCACTCCGCCTCTCAGAGGCTTTCAGGCTTTGTATGAGTTGTAGGTCAGGGGAAGCAGGTTTGTGGGAGATGAAGGCAAGGAGGTTATGGGTTGAAAGAGGGGTCTCTATGTAACCTGAGCAGGAAGAAGAATTTAATGGAGGGCATGTCATGGTACACTGAATGAGGCCTTGGAAAGCAACCGCTCATGTCAGTGGGAGCAAAGTTTCACAGGCAATCACGGGCTCGGCTGAAACCAGTCCGTGTCAGCCTCGTGCGGATCTGCTAAGATGGGTAGCCCTTCTCTCACTCTCCAGGGAACATTTCTTCAGGATGGTATCAGGAACCATTGGAAAAATAAAATGAAAGGTTTCTTTTGCTAATTTGATTTTGTCATGAGTAAGGAGGAGTATGTAATATCGAAAGAAATATTTACTTAAAAAAGCTCCAATATTTATGGCTCAGTAATGAGCCTATATGAAGCCAATTTTGGGCCACTGGTTGTTAGAGGAGCCACCTTTGTGGGTGGTTAGGACCCTTGCTGGTCCTTCTGTCTGTCTGTCTGCCTGCTTGTTTTTCTTTTTCTCTCTCTCTCATCTCTTCTACATTTTTTTAAACAGGTCATTAATAGCATTTTTAGGAAACTCAAGAGAGAGGAGGGTAAGGTTGAAATTACTTTCAGTTAAAGTGTTCCTTTCATGTCCTTTACAGGGGACAGTTAAACTTTATAGGATGATCTCAGTGTGTCACACAGAGGAACATTTATACAGGTGTGCAACATGCAGGTGTGGAGACATGCCCACACAGATCCTACATCAGAAGTACACCCATGGCATATAGATAATGCATATATATAAAAATACATACACGGGTATATTTATGACAGTATACATCGGTGCACATTATACCCAGCAATATACATATATGGTAATACACAGAACTTACACACTGACATATATGCACAGATAGGCATCTATCTACACAGATATACACAGAGAAGCATTCACAATCAGACACTATGAAAAAAAAAAGGTGGTAGGCTCATGGTTACATGCAAAAGGACACATACCCCAGAAATACATAGAAAGTGATGGTATTGTACATAGGCAGTCACATATTATCTATTCTAGCTATGGACTTTATTTTTCTATGAGCACAAATAATGGAGTTGGTTGCATTCATTTTTCCATCCAGTAAATGTAAATCACATACATTATTTCATGTGAAACAGAGGAAATATTATTTGTGCTTTGAAAAATTAAAAAAACCCGGAGAGATTAGGCCAGGTTCAAGATCATGCACTTGGTAATGAGCAGAACCTCGACCAGAACACAGGTCCTCTCCCTCTCAGAGCCGCTTCATCACATGCCAGCATCGAGAATGGAAGAATAAGTGCATAGTAGCCAGGCTCTGCATGAACTTTAATACAAACAGCAACAAAAAAATCTTGCAAACAGTTTAGTAGCAAGAAATGATACGACCGCTTTCGTTCCTTGCAACTGCTTTGCAAGGAGCCTGGGATGGCTTCTCCACTCTCTTAGTAAAAAACCCCAGGCAAAGAAAAGCAGCGGGACACTGTCGTACTCACCACTCAGAGGACTGATGTTGAGAAAAAGCAGGATGAGAGCAGTTGTGGAAACCACATCTCCCTTCATGTTGGCTGTCTTGTCTTGTTACAGGCAATGTATCAGAGGTTTCCTGGAAGAGAAGGTACCAGGAAACTTTGGTGAGATGACAGCCTGGTCATGCACATGCACCACTTTATTCTGACTGTTTGCAACGGATTCCTTGCTCCTTGCTTAATGTGACAAAACAGGAGGAAGGGAATGTTGGAAAATTAACAGGGGATGGCTTGGCTCAGCAGCGTCTATTCACACATGCTGGGGAAAAATTCCACCGCCAGAGGTCGTCAGAGAACAATGTAAAGAGTTCAGTAGCCCTTGACGCCTTCACACTTCCACCACATTGTTCTCTTCCCACCCTCCCTGTAGCTGTCCAATAACATATCACCCATTTGTGTGATATAGATTGCATGCCCTGAAAAGAAAACAAAAACAAAAACACATTCCAGGAAGGATTTGGCTCTGACACGCCAAAATAAAATCCAATCTAAAGAAAAAAAAAACAAAAAACCGGTGTCCTGAGTACAATCTAGTTCAAACCCATGGATATTGCCAAACTTAGAGTGGGGCTGGGGGGTGTTCTCTGTAGGTTCAGCCTGGGAAGGTCCCAGAATTCTTCTGGGATCTGGGCATAGCTATGAAGTAAACCTCACAATGAACTCTAGTGACCTCCATGTGGCTTCCTTCTCCCTTTTGTAAAAACTCTATAAAAAAAAAGACAATAAACACTAGTAATAATTCAAATCTCATGGGCTGAGTATTAAGTACATTTCAAACCTGCAGGGGTTGAGAACGTTGAGCAATTTATTATTAATATTATTATTTTTACCCTTGGAACAACTTTCAAAGCCTCTCACGCTCCTTCTAAGAAAAAAAAGATTTTTAAAGACATTTGAAAAAAAAAAAAAAAAACGGCTCATTAGTCTTATTAGACTTCAAACATTGCTCAGAAAACAATAGAGTTGATGAACTGAGTGTAAATTCTCAGAAACACATGGCTCTAATTTCCCTTATTTATTTATTTATTTTTTTAAATCAAGAGGGGAACATCCAGGAGGCAAAGTTGTCCATCAGATCATTTGAAATACACAGTGTTGTCTGATGAGTCCCTAAAAGAGCACACTGCCCATTCCTCCTGATCAGATGGTGTGGTAGTTTGAATGGATGCCCCCCACCCACCCAATAGATTCGGTTTTATTAAAGCTTTTAGATCTCCAGCCACCATGCTGGATGAGGTGTCTCTGTGGGCGGATCTGATTTCCGGTGTCAAGATATGCAGAGTGTCTGAGCTCTGCCTGGGTTCCTGGAACGCACTTGCTTATGGTGTTGGTGGTGCTATTTCTCTCTGCGTGGACCTGTGAAAGGGGGCCAGCTTCTTCCACCATTACGGAACTTTCCCTGGGTCTGGAAGCTTCAAATAAATCCCTTCCTTCCACAAATTCTGTGTCTGGTTTGGCAGTTCATCCCAGCAACAAGAAGCTGTCTGAGATAGAAGGGATCGTCCGTCTGTTAACCGCCCCCAAACACACACACACGCAGAGGTCAGCTTTTTTCAAAGGCTTCTTCCACTTTCCACTATTGCTTGTGAAGCACACAGAAATAGAACTCTTAGTGACAGTAGAGGTTGTGGTGTGAGGGATGGCTACCACTAAGTGGCTCCTTTTTGTTGAGGACCCTGGTTCAGTGATACATCCTGACCCAGTGATGGGACCCGTGGAGCAGCTAGTGGAGGGAGAGATTTTCCTTCCTTTTCTGGATTTCTTTCACATACCCTCTCGGGATGCACAGTCTCAGTCTAGCCAACTCCACCGAAACCCACCTAAACCAGAGGCTCCTAATGCGTTGTAAATAATGCCTAGCAAGCCTGGGGCGCCTGTTATGGGTCAGACATGGCTGAATACTTTTGTCATTTGAATTAAATTTTGTCCATGGGCCTCTGAGAAGATCCTGCTTATTCCCACCCTGTCTTAACAGATGAGGAAACAGTGGCGAGAGGTTTAATAGGCTGTCAGTCACAGGCTTGGGGACACTGGGAATCGTAAAAGAATCTGTTAAATCGATTTATAGAATGTCCATCGTAGACGGCTCAGCAGTTCCAGGTGCTTGCTTGTTACAGATGGAGTAATTGTTTGCCTTTTGTAGGGGAGAGAGCAGGGACAAAAACACCTGACCGCTGGTAAATAACACCAAGCTTTGGCTGGGCAGGGAGTTCTGAGCAGGAACGGGAGAGCCAGGCCTGAGAGAAGCCATCTGAGCTATGGCTCTACTCATGCACAAGGGTCTCCGATGCTGTCATCTGCCCAAGCTTCATCTGATATGCACAGCCCGGGAAGAACTTGTCTTGGCAATCTAGGTGAGCTCAGCCTGGCTTGCAAGTGGGATTCTGCCCATTGGCTGAAGGTATTCTATACTAACCCTTTATTACTCTGAAAGGTGTTGATCATGAGGTCAGCACGCTATAAATCACACCTTTTGCGTGCAGACAGGCAGCTCTGTCAAACAGGGGTCCACTTGTTTAGCAAAGGAAATACCAGGATGGGAAAGCAGGGGAGGCACAGGTAGGAGGAGACTTGGTCATGTGCTTCTACTTTCTCAGGTGATGAGGCGGCATCAAAGAACCTCTCCTAATGAAAGTATTTGCTATCAAAATTACCGTCAGACATCATTTTATGGACTTATTAAGAAAACAACTTTCTGTAGGATTTCCCGAGACATATCATGAACACTCTGTCACAATCAGGTACTTTTATTTTTTATTTTTATTTATTTGTAAGCAGAGAGAGAGAGAGAGAGGGAGAGAGAGAAGAGAGGGGAGAGAGAGGAGAGAGATAGAGAAGAGAAGCAGAGAGAGAGAGAGAGAGAGAGAGAGAGAGAGAGAGAGAGAGAGAGAATGGGCACCCCAGGGCCTCTAGCTACTGCAAATGAACTCCAGATGCATGCGCCCTTTGTGCATCTGGTTTATGTGGGTCCTGGAGAATCGAACTGGGATCCTTAAGGTTGAAATTACTTTCAGTTAAAGTGTTCCTTTCATGTCCTTTACAGGGGACAGTTAAACTTTATAGGATGATCTCAGTGTGTCACACAGAGGAACATTTATACAGGTGTGCAACATGCAGGTGTGGAGACATGCCCACACAGATCCTACATCAGAAGTACACCCATGGCATATAGATAATGCATATATATAAAAATACATACACGGGTATATTTATGACAGTATACATCGGTGCACATTATACCCAGCAATATACATATATGGTAATACACAGAACTTACACACTGACATATATGCACAGATAGGCATCTATCTACACAGATATACACAGAGAAGCATTCACAATCAGACACTATGAAAAAAAAAAGGTGGTAGGCTCATGGTTACATGCAAAAGGACACATACCCCAGAAATACATAGAAAGTGATGGTATTGTACATAGGCAGTCACATATTATCTATTCTAGCTATGGACTTTATTTTTCTATGAGCACAAATAATGGAGTTGGTTGCATTCATTTTTCCATCCAGTAAATGTAAATCACATACATTATTTCATGTGAAACAGAGGAAATATTATTTGCGCTTTGAAAAATTAAAAAAACCCGGAGAGATTAGGCCAGGTTCAAGATCATGCACTTGGTAATGAGCAGAACCTCGACCAGAACACAGGTCCTCTCCCTCTCAGAGCCGCTTCATCACATGCCAGCATCGAGAATGGAAGAATAAGTGCATAGTAGCCAGGTTCTGCATGAACTTTAATACAAAAAAAAAAAAATCTTGCAAACAGTTTAGTAGCAAGAAATGATACGACCGCTTTCATTCCTTGCAACTGCTTTGCAAGAAGCCTGGGATGGCTTCTCCACTCTCTTAGTAAAAAACCCCAGGCAAAGAAAAGCAGCGGGACACTGTCGTACTCACCACTCAGAGGACTGATGTTGAGAAAAAGCAGGATGAGAGCAGTTGTGGAAACCACATCTCCCTTCATGTTGGCTGTCTTGTCTTGTTACAGGCAATGTATCAGACGTTTCCTGGAAGAGAAGGTACCAGGAAACTTTGGTGAGATGACAGCCTGGTCATGCACATGCACCACTTTATTCTGACTGTTTGCAACGGATTCCTTGCTCCTTGCTTAATGTGACAAAACAGGAGGAAGGGAATGTTGGAAAATTAACAGGGGATGGCTTGGCTCAGCAGCGTCTATTCACACATGCTGGGGAAAAATTCCACCGCCAGAGGTCGTCAGAGAACAATGTAAAGAGTTCAGTAGCCCTTGACGCCTTCACACTTGCACCACATTGTTCTCTTCCCACCCTCCCTGTAGCTGTCCAATAACATATCACCCATTTGTGTGATATAGATTGCATGTCCTGAAAAGAAAACAAAAACAAAAACACATTCCAGGAAGGATTTGGCTCTGACACGCCAAAATAAAATCCAAGCTTAAAAAACAAAACAAAAAACAAAACAAAACAAAACAAACAAAAAAACAAACCAGTGTCCTGAGTACAATCTAGTTCAAACCCATGGATATTGCCAAACTTAGAATGGCGATGGGGGGGTGTTCTCTGTAGGTTCAGCCTGGGAAGGTCCCAGAATTCTTCTGGGATCTGGGCATAGCTATGAAGTAAACCTCACAATGAACTCTAGTGACCTCCATGTGGCTTCCTTCTCCCTTTTGTAAAAACTCTATAAAAAAAAAGACAATAAACACTAGTAATAATTCAAATCTCATGGGCTGAGTATTAAGTACATTTCAAACCTGCAGGGGTTGAGAATGTTGAGCAATTTATTATTAATATTATTATTTTTACCCTTGGAACAACTTTCAAAGCCTCTCACGCTCCTTCTAAGAAAAAAAAGATTTTTAAAGACATTTGAAAAAAAAAAAAAAAACGGCTCATTAGTCTTATTAGACTTCAAACATTGCTCAGAAAACAATAGAGTTGATGAACTGAGTGTAAATTCTCAGAAACACATGGCTCTAATTTCCCTTATTTATTTATTTATTTTTTTAAATCAAGAGGGGAACATCCAGGAGGCAAAGTTGTCCATCAGATCATTTGAAATATACAGTGTTGTCTGATGAGTCCCTAAAAGAGCACACTGCCCATTCCTCCTGATCAGATGGTGTGGTAGTTTGAATGGATGCCCCCCCCCACCCACCCAATAGATTCAGTTTTATTAAAGCTTCTTAGATCTCCAGCCACCATGCTGGATGAGGTGTCTCTGTGGGCGGATCTGATTTCCGGTGTCAAGATATGCAGAGTGTCTGAGCTCTGCCTGGGTTCCTGGAACGCACTTGCTTATGGTGTTGGTGGTGCTATTTCTCTCTGCGTGGACCTGTGAAAGGGGGCCAGCTTCTTCCACCATTACGGAACTTTCCCTGGGTCTGGAAGCTTCAAATAAATCCCTTCCTTCCACAAACTCTGTGTCTGGTTTGGCGGTTCATCCCAGCAACAAGAAGCTGTCTGAGACAGAAGGGATCGTCCGTCTGTTAACCGCCCCCAAACACACACACAGAGGTCAGCTTTTTTCAAAGGCTTCTTCCACTTTCCACTATTGCTTGTGAAGCACACAGAAATAGAACTCTTAGTGACAGTAGAGGTTGTGGTGTGAGGGATGGCTACCACTAAGTGGCTCCTTTTTGTTGAGGACCCTGGTTCAGTGATATATCCTGACCCAGTGACGGGACCCGTGGAGCAGCTAGTGGAGGGAGAGATTTTCCTTCCTTTTCTGGATTTCTTTCACATACCCTCTCGGGCTGCACAGTCTCAGTCTAGCCAACTCCACCGAAACCCACCTAAACAAGTGGTCAGAGGCTCCTAATGCGTTGTAAATAATGCCTAGCAAGCCTGGGGCGCCTGTTATGGGTCAGACACTGGGCTGAATACTTTTGTCATTTGAATTAAATTTTGTCCATGGGCCTCTGAGAAGATCCTGCTTATTCCCACCCTGTCTTAACAGATGAGGAAACAGTGGCGAGAGGTTTAATAGGCTGTCAGTCACAGGCTTGGGGACACGGGGAATCGTAAAAGAATCTGTTAACTCGATTTATAGAATGTCCATCGTAGACGGCTCAGCCGTTCCAGGTGCTTGCTTGTTACAGACGGAGTAATTGTTTGCCTTTTGTAAGGGAGAGAGCAGGGACAAAAACACCTGACCGCTGGTAAATAACACCAAGCTTTGGCTGGGCAGGGAGTTCTGAGCGGGAATGGGAGAGCCAGGCCTGAGAGAAGCCATCTGAGCTATGGCTCTACGCATGCACAAGGGTCTCCGATGCTGTCATCTGCCCAAGCTTCATCTGATATGCATAGCCCGGGAAGAACTTGTCTTGGCAATCCAGTGAGCTGAGCCTGGCTTGCAAGTGGGATTCTGCCCATTGGCTGAAGGTATTCTATACTAACCCTTTATTACTCTGAAAGGTGTTGATCATGAGGTCAGCACGCTATAAATCACACCTTTTGTGTGCAGACAGGCAGCTCTGTCAAACAGGGGTCCACTTGTTTAGCAAAGGAAATACCAGGATGGGAAAGCAGGGGAGGCACAGGTAGGAGGAGACTTGGTCAGGTGCTTCTACTTTCTCAGGTGATGAGGCGGCATCAAAGAACCTCTCCTAATGAAAGTATTTACTATCAAAATTACCGTCAGACATCATTTTATGGACTTATTAAAGAAAACAACTTTCTGTAGGATTTCCCGAGACATATCATGAACACTCTGTCACAATCAGGTACTTTTATTTTTTATTTTTATTTATTTGTAAGCAGAGAGAGAGAGAGAGAGGGAGAGAGAGAAGAGAGGGAGAGAGAGAGGGAGAGAGATAGAAGAGAAGCAGAGAGAGAGAGGGAGAGAGAGAGAGAGAGAGAGAGAGGGAGAGAATGGGCAACCCAGGGCCTCTAGCCACTGCAAATGAACTCCAGATGCATGCGCCCTTTGTGCATCTGGTTTATGTGGGTCCTGGAGAATCGAACCAGGATCCTTTGGCTTCGCAGGCAAGCACCTGAACCACTAAGCCATTTCTCCAGCCATACAATCATGTACTTTATGAGTCCTGAAATCCACATGCCAAGGAATGAGACATGTTCATGGTGCCGTCCTGTTGCATTTAATAATGACTTCCCAACTCCTTCTGCATCTGACTCTCTAGCAGGAGCACTGGGGTGGGGTGAGAAAGTCCTCAGAGAAAGAAAACGGGAACTGCTTCCCCCCAGGAGCTACGCTAAACGTTAACCATGGTCACAAAGTGGATGCCTTTGTCGTAACAGTGAGCACACCTTCTTATTGTTCTTTGGTGAGTTCTCATTGCAGGCTGATACTAGGCTAGGAATAGATTTATTTTTCCCTTACTGTTTGAATCCACTCTTCTTTGCAAGCAGAGTCTTCATCAAGGGTAGGCATGACTCTCACTATTGACCACCTCAACTGGGTCTGAACACCGACAAGTGACCACACATGCTTTGCATGAGGTTATAGCAGTGAAGGGATCCAGATATTTGGAATCCGGTTAACGGTTAACATGGGGCTGGAGAGATGGCTCAGTGGTTAAGATGCTTGCCTGCAAAGCCTAATGACCAAGGTTTGATTCCCCAGGACCCATGTAAGCCAGATGCACAAAGTGGCCCATGCATCTGCAATTCGTTTGCAGTGGCTAGAGGCCCTGGTGTGCCCATTCTCATTCTCTCTGTGCTTACATATATATACATTCATATATATATGTATACACACACACACACACACACACACACACACACACACACACACATGTAAGCCTTGGACACCAAGCCCAAGGATAATCAATTTAGAATTCACTTATCACTAACTCTTTTGCTGTAACCAAGGTTTAAAAATACAAAATTTTGGGCTGGAGGGATGGCTTAGTGGTTAAGGCATTTGCCTGCAAAGCCAAAGGACCCAGGTTCGATTCCCCAGGACCCATGTTAGCCAGATGCACAAGGGGGGGCACATGCATCTGGAGTTTGTTTGCAATGGCTGGAGGCCCTGGCATGCCCATTTTTCTCTCTCTCTCCCTCTTTATGTGTCAAATAAGTCAATAAATAAAAATAAAATATTAAAAAAATACAAAATTTGGGGTTGGCAAGACAGTTCAGCAGTTGAAGGTACTTGCTTGCAAAATCTGATGGCCTGATCCCCAGTACCCATATAAAACCAGAGGTACAAAGTGGCACATGGGGCTGGAGTTTGTTTGCAGTGACAGGTGGCCCTGGCCAGCCCATTCTCTCTCTCTCTCTCTCTCTCAAATAATAAATGCAAAATATATTAAAAAAACACAAAATTTGGATGTGAACAGCAGGCTTGTAGCACATTCATAACTCTTTTCTCTGCTTTGTCCACGGCTTTCCCCGGACATGGCTTCTTCTCTTTGTATTCTTGAGGACTCGCCTATCTTCCTAATCTTTTCCCTTATTTTATTCAGATTCCTACCATGCTGTGCCCTGCTTTGGTGTGAACTCTAAGCCCCTTACTCCCCCTTTCCCCGGGGCTGCTCTCCATCAGCATTCATCCTGTTTAGACCTGCTCTTTCTAAAAGTCTTATTAGGCCAGGTGCGGTGGTGCATGGCTTTCATCCCAGCACTCAGGGAGGTAGAGGTAGGAGGATTGCCATGAGTTCTAGGCCAGCCTGAGACTGAGCCAGAGTGAGACCCTACCTCATTAAAAAAATCAAATAAAAGTCTTTCTTTATTACCTTCTTTCATTAAGCTAACTGAGAAAGGGGTCTAGCAGTTTTTGGCCTATTGAGAAACTACAAACACCCTCCTCAGATGGAAAAGCAGGGCCAGGGCCCCATGGCTTGTGGCAGTGTGACTGTCATAAAGTTATAAATGATGACAGAATGGAGCTCTTAACACACCGATCCCCACTGTCAACTCCTCATCCTTGGTCTGGCTCACAGAGCCCCTGAGACGATCAGTCCTGAGACAGAAAGCCTCAACTTTCCCATTCCGTGCTCTAGACCCACCACCTGCCATTAGGGGATCCCTGGACTGAACCCAGTTGATTCTGTTAATCTCCTATCCTTGCGTCACTGTTTGACTCAGTTTCCCTGAAAAATGGAAATGGACTTAACATGCTAGGCAGGAATTCTGAGGATTTCTCAGTTCTCCCAAGCCTAATCCCTGATGGATGAGCAGGGCCAATGTAAGCCTTTCTTTAAAGACCATTACAATATGATATACACGCGGCAATCATCAGGACTCTGCAATGAATTCACCCAGTGGATACATCCATTCTACCACCCAGATCAAGTGAGAGAATGTTAAAAGTCCTCTAGAAAGTTAACTCAGACCTTTTCCTAATCTCGACCCACCTCCTCCCAGCAGGAGCTAGTCCCATGACCTCAAATATTTCAGGTTCATTTTGTCTACTTCTGAACCTTGCATAAACCGAATCACAGAAGCACGCACGCAGTATGTTTGTGTGTGTATGTGTGTGTCTGGCTTCTGTTATTATCGTATGAGTCATTCTTGTGGTTACATGTACTTTTGCACGGTTTATTCACATTTAATTTCATTCACATTTTATTGAATCAAATATCAATTTATTCTTTTGTCTATTATTGGATTTGAGTCGCTTCCAGTTTTTGGCAAACTCTGGGTTTTTCTTTTCTTTTCTTTTTTTTTTTGGTTTTGCGAGGTAGGGTCTCACTCTGGTCCAGGCTGACCTGGAATAACTATGTAGTCTCAAGGTGGCCTCGAACTCTCGGCGATCCTCCTACCTCTGCCTCCCGAGTGCTGTGGGTTTTTCTTTTTAAAAATTACTTATTTATTTATTTATATTTAAAAAAGTTTTTTTTTGTTCATTTTATTTACTTATTTCAGAGTGACAGACAGACAGAGGAAGTGGCAGAGAGAGAGAGAATGGGCGCAGCCGGATCTCCAGCCACTGCAATTGGACTCCAGATGCATGTGCCACCATGCGTATCTGGCTTACGAGGGTACTGGGGAATTGAGCATCAAACCAGGGTCCTTAGGCTTCACAGGCAAGCGCTTAACCACTAAGCCATCTCTCCAGCACAAACTCTGGGTCTTTCTAAGACTGATCAAAATATCCAAGGTAGGGAAGCCTTGCAGACAGCATAACACTCAGCAACTCCTCCTCTGCATGGCTAGTGTGCTGCATGCGGCCCCTTCTGACTGGTGACCTAAGTTACATTTCAGATGTGTTTCTTGTCTTAAACATGCCATGAACCAATCTCCTTGGTCACAGATGTCTTTTGAATGCTTGACTATCGTTTTAAATGTTAGGCACTGGCATATGCTTCCTTTGAGATCCTGTGCCCATGGGGTTTTCTTATCTGCCCTTTTCCTCCTAGGTACGAGATGGTCCAAGGCTAGAAACGCAGGGTGTGTACTTTTGATTTCCAGGAATCTGGCTTTTCTTTCCAATAGAGATTGCCAACATTTAATTTGGAAAAGGACAGAATCTGCTCAAGGTGGGGAGAGGAACAGGAGGGATTAGCTTTTTCACACCAGGCTAGGGATTAAGATGGTTGTACATGGATTTGGGAGCAACAATTCCAGCCGCAGGCAAGCATTCAGCATTGGTTCTATTAAATTGACTGCAGTGCATAGATGCATACATCACAGCGTGGTAATTCACCCCCAACCCGAGAAGCCAGGTCTTTGTTCCTATGTAATCCCAACCTGAGTCCTCTCCCATTTGCACAACTGCTCTGGTGTTTTAGTTTTTTTTAAAAACATATATATTTTATTTATTTATTTGAGAGAGAAAGGAGAGGAGGAGGAGAGAGAGAGAGGGAGAGTGAGAATGGACACGCCAGGGCATCCAGCCACTTTCAAACGAACTCCAGACGCATGTGCCCCCTTGTGCATCTGGTTTACGTGGGTCCTGGAGAATTGAGCCGGGGTCCTTTGGCTTTGCAGGCAAATGCCTTATCCGCAAAGCCATCTCTCCAACCTCTGCTCTGGTGGTTTAGGAGAGCACCGTGGCTGTGTGAAAGCTATTAAGAATAATTTCTAGGACTGTTTTAAAACACTTGCTTCTGAGTCCAGGCACACCCCCTCTCATTCTGTTCTACAAGCCCAAGAGGCTCCTCACAGGGAGTTCTGCTCTGTGGATGGCTGTGCTATGCTTAGCAACAAGGGCATGGCTCAAACGGGAACTGACTCAGGTTGGTACCGCAAAGAACTGGCTTCAAAAATTAACTGTGCTAAATCGCCACACTGTGATCTAGTCACCTTTACACTGGAGTCACTTTAACAAAACAAAGGCTGAATATTTACCTGAGGCTGGAGGCACCCCTTCTAAGCCCACCCATCTCCACTCACTCACTCATTCACCATGGCATCCCAGCAACCTTTTATCTTGGGGGAAGGTTTGTTTTTCTTCAGCTCTTTGGGCTTCAAGGCAAAGATAGGAACTGGGTGAGTTTCAATTCTCCCTGGCCAGTGCATACTCTGGACAGATGGTGGAAAATCCACATTGGCCTGACTTTCAGAGAAACCAGTCCCCCATGAGATCATCTGTCAATGAATAACAAGGAAAAAGTGCCATGGCTTGTACATGATGCTTTGCAGCTCATAGAGCTGCTCCACAGGCAGCACTGGTTTTCAATTCACGATTCACAGTACCACCAAGGGACCCCCCCCTTGTTCTTTAAAAATAGTACCCATTCCTATGTCATGTCCCTAGAGATTCTGATGATGGTTGGTGTGCTGTATGCACAGTTTCTGCATCAGTACATTCACCAAACTCAGATGGAAAATATTTGAAGAAAAATTGCACTGCCACTGGACACATATAAGCCTTTTTGTCCCTCATTATTCCCTAAGTGATACAACAGAGTAAAATGAGAGTATTTACATATGAGGTATTATGAGTAATCTAGAGAGAAAATATATGGGAGGATGGATCTAGGCTATACCTAAATGCAGGGCATTTATAATATTTTAAAAATATTTATTTATTTATTTATTTGTAAGCAGAGAGAGAGAGAGAGAGAGAGAGAGAGAGAGAGAGAGAGAGAGAGAATGAGAATTGCCATGACAGGGCCTCTAGCCTCTGGAAATGAACACCAGACACATGTGCCACCGCTTGCATCTGGCTTTTGTGGGTCCTGGGGAATCAAACCTGGGTCCTTAGGCTTCACAGGTAGGTGCCTTAACCACTAAGCCATCTCTCCAGCCCAGTGCAGGCCATTTTATATGAGAGACTAGATCATTCACGGATGGCATCAGCAGGGGATCTTCAGTCAACCCCCAACTGCAGATACCTTTTTCTTTCATGGTACTAAGGATTGAACCTAGGGCTTCATGCATGCAAAGCAAACATTCTAACCATGAGCTATAACCCCAGTCCTTCTTTTCCTTTTTTTTTTTTTTTTTTTTAATGAGGGAGAGACAGAGAATGGCCTCTCAGCTACTGTGAACAAACTCCAGATGCATGTCCCCTCTTGTGGGCAAGCTCGGCATTGCACCCTTGCATCACTTTTTGAATATGGCTAAATGTGGGACCTGGAGATTGGAACCAGCGTTCTTAGGCTTGGCAGGCAGGTGCCTTAACTGCCAAGCCATCTCTCCAGACCCCTCTTTTCCTTTTTTGTTTTGAGATAGAGTCTTGCTAAGCTGCATAGTTAGCATTGACTTCACTCTACAGCCTCCCAAGTAGCTGAGATAATAGGCCTGCGCCCCTAGATCTGTCCCTCTTTGGATGTTGATGGACTACCATAATTGGTGCTGAGTTGGGACCGTGGGACACAGACAGGGTTGAGAAACACTGACAGACATGCTGTCACCTGGCACACATAAGCCTCCACTTAGGGGGCCCCACTCGAAGGAGAGAAAACTGGTTCAGAGAGATGACCTACAGCGGATGACCTGAATCCACTCCTGGGGTTGTGTGTCCTGCTTCAAGTTAACAACATCAAAGGCAAAAGGACAACATTTTATTTGCAGAGTTTCCAAAGCACCTTTACAGCTCTGTCACACTATTTTCTTTTCTTTTTTTTTTTTTTTGTGATAGAGTCTCACTCTAGCCCAGGCTGACCTGGAATTCACTATGTAGTCTCAGGGTAACCTTGAACTCACAACAATCCTCCTACCTCTGCCTCCGGAGTGCTGGGATTAAAGGCATGTGTCACCACGCCCAGCTCTATCATACTATTCTTATGACAATTGTTTACAAAGGGCGGGACAGCCAGTATCATGCTAATTATGAACACATTACTCCCATTTTAAACTGACCTTCCAAAGGGCAAGTGGTTTGCACCAACAACTTTATCTCAAGAACCTCTGCTATGCACGCAGCCATGGTAATCAAATCTGCAAACCCTTGTGTCAGACACTGTCCATGCCAAGCCCTGCTTTGCTTAATGGTCACAGTTTCGAGGTGCAGGGACTATTATTCTCACAGCTGAGGATGCTGAGGCTCTGTGAGTCACACAAAGCCCCCTAGCTAGTGGATGCAGAGGGACTGAGCAGCTGAGTTCCAAGGGCAATGTTGGCTCTATCTTTCTACCTCAGGTGGCTGCAAAGGAGCCATGGTCCTCCCTTCACGGATCTCCAGAAACAGAGGATATTACCCAGCATGGGCAGAGGGACCAGGTGAGACAACCTTGGGGTCACACGCTCTGAATCTTCTAAGGCAGCTATCTTCCTGATAAGGGTCTCAGCATGCAGCCTTACTACCCAAAATGGCTCTAACGCTGAGTGCTCAGAGGTGGTCCTTCTGTAGGTGTTTCTGGGTACAGAGTCTAGAGGCTGTTCTGGGCTACCCTCCTACCTCAGATGCAATGGATCAACATATTTGGAGGGTAGGGACTCGGATGGAGCATGTTTTTGCATGGGCATGTGTATGTGTAGTGTTTGTGTGTTGGGTGAGTGCCTGTGCATGGGTGTGTAAGTGTTTGTGGAGATCACAGGCCAACATTGGATGTCTTATTCAATTGCTGTCCACCTTCTTTCTTTTTAAAAATATTTTTTAAAATTTTTATTTATTTATTTGACAGAGAGAATGAGGGGGGGGAGAGAGAGAGAGAGAGAGAGAGAGAGAGAGCGCAAACCTCCAGCCACTGAAAACAAACTCCAGACATGTACGCTACCTTGTTCATCTGGCTAACGTGGGTCCTGGAGAATTGAACGGGGGTCCTTTGGCTTTTCAGGCAAATGCCTTAACCACTAAGCCATCCCTCCAGTACCCACCTTCTTCTTCTTTTTTCTTCAAATTTTATTTATGGGAGAGAGAGGGAGATTGATTAATTGAGAATGGGCATGCCAGGGTCTCTTGCCTCTGCAAACGAACTCCAGATGCACATGCCACTTTGTACATCTGGCTTTATGTGAGTACTGGGGACTTGAACCCAGCCCATCAGGCTTTGCAAGTGAGAGCCTTTATAGGCACTTAGCAAGCTCCCTATCCCATCACTTTTTTTTTTTATTTTTAAAGACAGAATCACTCACTGCACCTGGATACTACCATTTCAGCTTAGACCAGCTAGCCAGAAAATGTCCAGCGATCTCCTGTCTCTGTCTCCCCATGCTGGGGGTACAAGCACACAGATCCGTGCCCAGCTCATTATGGGTGCTGGAGACTGCACTCGGGTCCTCATGCTTGCAGAGTAAGCACTTTACCAACTGAATCATCTCCCTGGCCCCTGGAAGGAGCATTTTAACTTGCATGGAGGTGACTGATTCAAGATGAAAATTTTAGAAGTCCAGCTAGAGGTGAAAGGGGCAAAATAAGACACTGTGAAGAAGTGAGAGGGGTCTCCTTTCCAGGGAAAATTCTGTGTTAAGGATTTTGATGCAGGCAGGGGCATGGAATGGGCTGATTGGGTTATGGTTCCCAAATATATTTTTTCCCTCTCAGTCATGGGAGTATTTATTCTCATCTATCATAATATGATCTACTCATGCATCCTGTTGGAAAGGTACACATTCCAAATCCATCACCTTGGCCTTGGCTATGTACAAGGCTTTGTAGAGTGGGACGAGAATGGCTCTCAACACTTCTGCATTCACCAGCCAGGACCTTACAGACAATTGCTGCGTTTGGCATAGATCGTCTTGTTCCAAGTTGCAGAGCTATATTGCTACCTAACTAACATAACTAACATAGCGGCTGTGTCCTCAGGCTGGGCCCGAAGTGAGTAAACACATGGAGTCCACCAGAGCCCAGCAGAGCCCAGACAATCCCAGCAGCACCACAGCCAAAAGCACTATGGTCAACCTGCTGTCTGATGAGAAGTGAGTAAACAAGGAATGATTTTTCTAAGCCACAGAGATCTCATTGTTGTTCGTTACTATGGCAAAAGTGACTAATACGGGCAAAAGCAGTAGGAGGAGGACATATGTTTGGCCAGATTGTTCAAAGAAAATTATTATTATTTTTCTCATGTGTGAGTGTGTGGATGTAAATGTTCCATTTAACCAAACACAATATAACTTACGTGAGTGTAAAAAGCAAATCACTATCGGGGTGGTAATAATCGAATCTAGTTGCATATGTTCTTAATTTCTAGAAACAAACTTGCATGTGAGGAGGAAATTTCAAAGTCAACTAAAAAGATAAATTACTTGCTTAAATAAGTTGAGGCATCGTGCCTTCCCTGCCCCAAACTGCTGCTCCCACAAAGCATAACCCACAATTCCATGGGGAATACCTGCAACCCCACTGAGGCAGGTCCTCAGAGGAATGGGGGCCAGGATAAGGGAAAAGAGGGTACCAACACATGATGTATCCCTAAAAAATATGTTGTTAATAATAATAATAATAAAATAAATTTCCAGCCAAAAAATTACTGGCTTATTGCATCTCTGGATGCTTGCTTATGTTTGAGTAATAGAGTCATGTCATGATGGATCTCAAAGGAAACTAAAGACTGGGAGGGTGTTCTGATGCAATCTGTCCCTTTTACACAGGAGGACTCAGGCTTCTTTCATTTCACACCATCCACTGACCGACTGTATAGCCTTAGACAAATTGTGAAACCCCTTTGGGCCAGTGGTCTAATGTGAAAGAGTGAACACTGGTAGTATCTCTAGCTCAGGTTTGTTCTGAGTGTAAATCCACTCAGCAAGGCCAAGTGTCTGATGGGAGCATTGAGGATGGGCTGCCTGCACATCTGAGAAAGTTTGTCAATCCAAGAAGAAATTCGCAAAAATGTGTCAAAGGAATGTTTGGTTTTTCTAATTCCTGCCTTTCCCCCTACCAGTTCAGCTAGAACCTCAGGGGGAGGTCCCGTCAGAGGAGGAGGAGGAGGAGGAGGAGGAGGAGGAGGAGGAGGAGGAGGAGGAGGGAGGAGGAGGAGGAGGAGGAGGAGGAAGATTTTCTAGTCACCACCACAATTTGAGGCTCCTTTCTCTCCACAGCTTCATTCCATTTATTTCACTGATTAAATAACTAAGGAAGTAAACCATTTTAGAAATGTGTATCTAATTGACTAAAACAAAAACTTTCAACATTGCTTCTCTGATAGTTACGGGGGGATCAAGGTGACCGACCTGTCACCTCTGAAAGTGGATAGAAATGCTACATTTTTAGTCTAGTCTTGATCTTTAAAGCTTTTCCAATATTTTCTTTCTCAGTCATCTACCCTCTCCCCTCCCCGGACAGAGGGATATTAAGCAGAGGATTTCATTGTCCAAAGAGCTCCGTAGAGTAGAAGGGAACTCTTGACTTCCTCTTTGACCCTCACTAGGTCATCACACGGATGAGCAATAAAGCTGTTGTGTTGAGATGCGCAATCAGAGGCTGGATATTGTGAATGCTTTTACCAGGCCTGGCGAATTGAGGGGCAATCCCGAGACAGCCAGCCCAGCTGTCACACCAAGCAGATGGGTGAGTGAATGAAAACCTCTGCTGCCTGGTCTGCTGCCCTGGGCTCAGCTCATCATGACCTATCACCACCATCCCACTGAAATCATATTTAGCGGGCACACCATCGTCCTGTGACTTGATATGTGTTTACAGGGGCGGTGATACTTGGTGAGTTACCAGTCGTTTTTCAAGTGCTGGAGGCCGAATCCAGAATATCATGACTGCTAGACAAGTGCTATACCATTGAGCTCTAAGCCCTACTCTGACTGCTTTATTATAAAGCCACACAGGACACTCTATGCTCAGATCCACTGAAACAGTACTTGCCCCTAAGCTAGATAGGTTTTTCATCCCATTAGTTAGAATGCCTTTCAAATTACTGAGGGATATGTTCTGAGACCTTATTGGTGCTCCCAATAACCTTTTTTTTTTTTTTTTTTTTTTTTTTTTTTTTTTTTTAGGGTCTAGGGTCTCGCCTGGAGTCCAGGCTGACCTGGAGTTCACTATGGAGTCTCAAGGTGGCCTCGAACTCATGGTGATTTATTTATTTATTTATTTAACCTTTTTATTTTATTTATTCTTTTATTTATTTATTTATTCATTTATTTATTTATGTGAGAGTGAGAAAGAGGGAGAGGGAAAGAGAGAGAGAGAGAGAGAAAATGGGCACTCTAGGGCCTCTAGCCACTGCAAACAAACTCCAGATGCATGTGCTACTTTGTGCATCTGGCTTTACGTGGGTACTGGGGAATCAAACCTGGATCCTTTGGCTTTGCTGGCAAGCACTTTAACCACTATGCCATAATTCCAGCCCCCAATAACCTTTTCATGAGCATTAATTTGAACTCAAGGGTAAATGAGTGAAAAGGCCCAATGGCAGGTGGTTGGCTAGGAACTGAAATGAACAAGAACTTTCAATCCTAGAAGTTAAGGAAAGGCGTCTATAGGCACAGGCAAAGCTTCAATTGTACAATCTTCAAATGGCAATGAAATAACAGATCCTTAGCCCTCTTCCTCTTTTAATTGTGTGCATTTTTTTTCCAATGAAAAAATATTTGTGGGGTGGGGTGGGGTAGAAATCATACACATCTAAATACCTAAAATATATCATTCAGGAAATAAAATTTTTGTTTTAGTCAATTAGATACACATTTCTAAAATTATGTACTTCCTTAATTACTTAATCAAAAATTTCAAAATTTCTATTGAGGTTCTTTATGAATATATTGGGTATGGTGTGATACGGTGGATGCTCTACAAAGGTTAAATACAGACCAAGCTCCTATAGGTACAAGACTCTTAATTAAATTACGTACCAAGGACTCGAGTATTTTCAGCTTCAGGACCTTCTTTTGCTAGGCTCCCTCCTTCTTTCTCCCAGCCTTTCCATCCCTCTCTTTCATCACCTTTTCCTTATGTTCAGGTTGATAGGTAGTGCTTCTCCTTTTTCTAGTTACCTCTCTTCAAGCGGACTCAACAGCCCCTTCCCCTCCACTGCTGCTTCGGGTCAATGAAATCAGAAACCCAATAAGGAAAACGAAAGTTTAGAAAATTGAAGTAATTTAGATGAGAACGAGAAGGTCTGAGGGAAGACTGAAGCATTCCTTACCATTTTGTAGATAAATGGGTTTTGTTACATCCGTTTAGCCCAAATGTCTCTTAGGCTTGCTTCCTGGATCTCAGATGTGCTCTGGATCATGAGCTTTAATGGTGGTGCAACTTAAAAGTAAGAAAATAAACTGGGCGTGGTGGCACACGCCTTTGTTCCCAGCACTCGGGAGGCAGAGGTAGGAGGATTGCCATGAGTTCAAGGCCACCCTGAGACCTCATAGTGAATTATAGGTCAGCCTGAGCTAGCTTGAAACCCTATCTTGAAAAAATAAACAAAAAAGTAAGAATATAGCAATTAGAAAAACAGAGTATGCTAACATCTTAAAACTCATGCACAGCCGTCATTTGTTATGGGACTCCTCTCTGGATCTCTATACTTCTTTAAAAAGTCCCATGACACTGATACACATCACACACTCAGGAATAGTTTGTTCATAGCCTTCCCAGATCAATGGATGTCGACTGAGCCTATGCCAATATTGGCACATTTGTCCACCATGACCATGACCTGGCAGATCCCAGTACATCAGACTTCCTACTTTATAATAATAATGACATTTTTTTCCTTTGGCAGCAGATAGCCAATGGTATGACTTCTAAATTCCCCTCTCAGAAACAAGAAAGGTGTGCGTGTGGGGAGGGGGAAGATTAGGAAGTTAATACTAAAAGCTTAGTCCATTTCCCCTTTTCTTCATAAACTCTCTTCATGGTAGTTTACACACAGTGGCTTTTCACCCTTAACACAGTAACATCTCTGGTTGTGTTCCCATATTTTCCAACTTAGCTTCAGAAAGAGATTAATTTTAATATTATAAAATCAGTGTCACTTGGGAAGGAAGTTGGCTGCTTTGCTGCTATTGTTTAAATTTTATTTATTTTTATTTATTTGAGATAGATGGGGGGGGGAGAGAGAAATAGAGAGGGTGAGAGAATGGGCACAACAGGGCATCCAGCCACTGCAAATGAACTCCAGACACATGTGGCCCCTTGTGCATATGGTTTTATGTGGGCATTGAGGAATTGAACCTGGGTCCTTAGACTTTGCAGGCAAGTGCCCTAACCACTAAACAATCTATCCAGCCCTGCTGATATGCTTAATTCTATCAATAGCCAATTAATTTGCAAGTCAAGAACGTAATGTCTTAGGACACTTTTTCATAAATGTGTTTAAATAGAGGGGCTGACCCATACTTGGGTGTCTGGAATATACTTTCAAATGTCTTTCATGGTCTGAAAGATGACATTATAATTCCCAGCTTTTCTTTTTTTATTTTAAAGATTTTATTTTATATTTATTTATTTATTTATTTATTTATTTATTTGAGATGGGGGGAGAGTGAGAATGGGTATGCCAGGGCCTCTAGCCATTGCAAATGAACTCCAGACACATGTGCCACCATGTGCATCTGGCTTACGTGGGACCTGGAGAATCAAACTGGGGTCCTTAGGCTTTGCAGGCATGCTCCAAAACTGCTAAGCCATGTCTCCAGCACCCAACTTTTCTTTAACATTGTATAGGTGCATGTGCCAAGAACAAGGTGCCCCAGGGTGCCTGGTGGGTTAACAGAAGGAGGAAAAGCAGGTTGTGGTTATGTGTGTATCCTGTACAGTTCACATGAAGGGTTTCTAGCTTAGCACAAGCGTTCTGAACCCAAAGCAGCATGCATAGGATTCCAGAATGAAGGATGAGTAAGCAGGTGTGACAGGCTCCAATAGGCAGCATTCATTCTCACCTTCTACCCATCTGGAGACTTCAGGTATTAACAAGGGCAAGGATTTTATGATTAGACAGGAGTGAAAAGTTCTCTAGAATACGATATGCAAAGAATTGGCAAGATTCCTCATTAGGCACCTATCTTCCCCTCCCCCCCGAAAACTGCTGTATTTGATCCCTGAATCTTCCCTCCCACACTTCTTTAAAATTCCCTCTGAGGTCCCAAACAATTATGTAGTCAAACCCAGCATTTTACCCACCAAAATCCAGATCAATTTTTAGAGACGTGGTAATGAGTACACACCGTGGGGGTCTGAATGTTTCTATTTACGTGGCTTGATAAAGTAGGCCCTTGCCCCCACAAAGATGGCATTTTTTTTTTTTTTTAGGCAGGATGTAGATAGTAGGAAAATGTGAAGTAGTAGAAGCGTCAGTGGTGGTCACTCAATGGAAACCCTAGAGGCCTTCCCAATTTCACTTTCAGCTTTGCCTCCTTCAGGCAGGAACTTCTTGGTCTCCCCAAGCTGCAGGATGCCCTGTCTACAAAATATTCAGGACCCGACTTTATCATAGTAGCACTGATAGTGAATTTTGATGTATCTTTTTGTAGTCTATGTGAGTTTCATATCCCACATACTTAACACGAAGCTCTGTACACATCCAGTGCTCAATAAATGGCTCTGAATACATGAAATGCATTAGTGTGAACTTTATGTGGAGGGAAGTTGGCAGGGATGCTGTGCTCATACATGACATTAATAAGGGGACTGTTGGGTTGAGGGTAGTAGCATCTTCTTCATGTTGGTAGTTCAAAAACTCATATAGTGTCAGGCTGGAGAGACGGCTTAGCAGTTAAGGCACCTGCCTGCCAAGCCTAACAACTCCCGTTCGATTCTCCAGGTCCCACGTTTAGCCAGACGCCAAAAGTGATGCAAGGGTGCAATGCCGCACTTGCCCACAAGGGGGCACATGTGTCTGGAATTTGTTCATAGTGGCTGAGAGGCTGCTGGCACGCCTATTCTCTCTCTCTGCCTCTTCTTCTTTCACTGTTTCTCTCTGTCTCTCTCTCTCACTCAAAAAAATATTCATATAATGTCAATGTGTGCTTCAGCAAAATTTAAGTTTTCAAAATATTTTCATATAAATTATTGCATTTAATTCTTCTTTTAATCCTGAGAGATGGCAGGATGGTATCACTGAATGTGAAAATGCTTTCACATACTAGAACGTCAGGCAGGACCAGTACCTCATCTTTTTAAAAAAATAATTTATATTTTATTTTTATTTATTTATGAGAGAGAGAGAAAGAGAGAGAGAGAGAGAGAGAGAGAGAGAGAGGAGAATGGGTACGCCTGGGCCTCCAAACACATGCGCCACCTTGTGCATCTGGCTTACATGGGTCCTGGGGAATTGAAACTGGATCCTCAGGCTTCACAGGCAAGTGCTTTAACTGCTAAGCCATTTCTTCAGCCCTCATCTTTTAAATATAGCAATTGGCCTTTCTCATAATATCTATTAAAAAATCTCAAGAAGCTGGACGTGGTGGCACATACCTTTAATCCCAGCACTCGGGAGGCAGAGGTAGGAGGATCGCCATGAGTTTGAGGCCACCCTGAGACTAACAAGTGAATTCCAGGTCAGCCTGAGCTAGAGTGAGACACAACCTCAAAAACAAAAAAAAAACAAAAACAAAAACAAAAACAAAAACAAAACAAAACCTCAAGAAAGCCAGGCATGATGGCGCATGCCTTTTTAATCCCAGCACTTGGTGATACAGGGTCAGAGGGTTGCTGAGAGTTTGAGGCTAGTGTGAGACTACATAGTGAATTTCAGGTGAGCCTGGGCTAGAGCAAGACCCTACCTCAAAAAACAAACAACTCTCCCCAAACCAAAAAAAAAAATACCCTTAAGAATATCAGACTCACATTGAATCAGTACACTTCAAGAGTCTTTTTATGTGTGTATGCATAGTGTGTGTGTGTGTGTGTGTGTGTGTGTGCGGCAGGGGGAGGGGGCAAGGCAGAGGACAGCCTTAGATATTATCCTCGGGATCTCCATCTACCTTTGTTGAGACAGGGTCTCTCATTGGCTTGGAGCTCACCACTTAGGCTAGACTAGTTGATCATTCAAGCCCAAGAATTCTCCTGTCTGTGCTGGATTACACGAGTGTTTTACCAAGTGCAGCATATTAGGTAAATACTGGGGATTAAAGTCAGGCCCTTGTGCTTGTCAAGTAAGCATTTTTTACTGATTGAGTTATCTGCCCAGCCCTTGCTTTCAGAGACCTCCCAAATGAACATAGATGCATAAAAGCAATTCTGAAAGAAAAAATAAAAGACCTATCCCCTCAATGTTACTTAAGGAAACACATTACTGGGGCTGGAGAGATGGCCTAGCAGTTAAACGCTTGTCTGTGAAGCCTGAGGACACTGGTTTGAGGCTCGATTCTCCAGGACCCACATAAGCCAGATGCACAAGGGGGCACACACATCTGGAGTTCATTTGCAGTGGCTGGAGACCCTGGCATGCCCATTCTCTCTCTCTCTCTCTCTGCCTGCCTACTTCTGTATCTCTCTCTCTTTCTCTCTCAAATAAATAAATAAATAAATAAATAAATAATAGAATATTTACAAAAAAAAAAAAAAAACAACAACAGATTATTAGCAAACAATCTAGGGCTTGAGAGACAGCTCAGCAATTAAAGGCACTTGCCTGCTTGTCAAGCCCGAAAGCCCCGTGGCCCAAGTGTGATATCCCAGTGCCCATATAAAGCCAGATACACAAAGTGGCTCATGTGTCTAGAATTCGTTTCCAGTGGCAGGAGGCCCTAGTAAACCCGTTCTTACTCTCTTTCTGACTGTTTCTTTCTCTCTGTCTCTTAAAAAATATTAAAAGTGAAAACAACCCAGACATATCCGTTCGTAAGGATTACTTGACTGGATCATGGCATAATTATACAGTGAAATATGATATGTTAAAAGTTTAACGATGTAGACACATGTAAAATGGAAAAAACCACAGGAAGTAGAAGTCCTTGATCTTTAATTCTCGCCTGCATAGATTCAGGGCTGAGGTTCCACATATCAATGCAGTAGCCATGGTTGTCTCCGGGAGAGTGATTCTAAAGGAAACGATGATGACTTTTATCATGAAACAACACAGGAGTTACTACTTTTGCAACCGAGGAGACATGTTTCAATAAAAATGTTAGCACCATGCAAAGAACTCTAAGGAAAACTGGCATTGACTGTTACAGATACACATAGGATAAGAAACAGAAAAAAGGAGTGCTGTGTTTCTGGCAATATGTTCCACTGTGGCTGGCAGCCAACCTCCATGCGTCATCGTTTGTATCTGAATAAGAGCCCGTCTCTCGGGTTCTAGTGAATAATTTCAACAGTCTTCGTCCCACAGGCTGCTCACTTGCTTTTAACAATCACTCCCACTTATCCACATTCCCTCACTGTGTTTGTTTTAATGCTACTTAAAATACCCAGGGGCACCTGGCCAGCCATTATTTACCAATCAGCTGCTGACAAGTAGGTGAAAGAAAGGCAATTTCACAGAAAACATCTTTTTTTTTTTTTTTTTTCAGGGCCCCAGAGACAGGCTGGGCATTTTATGAAGAATTAGATAAGTTCAGTAAGGCTGTGTCTGAGAAGCTGGATGCAAAAATTTACACTGACCCCTCGGCTTCTGTCCGCAAGAGGGACTGCAAGTTCAGAGTGGTAGAGGAGGCAAAGAGAACAGAAAGGGCAAGGCTTGAGGAACTCCGCACACCTCTCCACCAGGATCAGCCCCTTTCTCTTCTCACTGTGCTCAGTCTTGTACAAGCACATCCCGTCTCTACCTGGCTGAGTCACCCGTTATCACTTATGAACAAGATGTTCTTGCAAACTTACTGCTTCAGTCAAACATCTGGTCTGCTTATCTACCAATATAATGACTGGCATCTCTTCCTGTGTTTTTTCTCCTTTAATTTTATTGTTTCTCTTTCTCTCTCTCTCTCTTTTTTTTCTTTTTTGGTTTTTCCGAGGTAGGGTCTCACTCTGGTCCAGGCTGACCTGGAATTAACTATGTAGTCTCAGGGTGGTGATCCTCCTACCTCTGCCTCCCGAGTGCTGGGGATTAAAGGCGTGCGCCACCACACCAGGCTTCTCTTTTTTTCTTTTTTGTCATTTTGCTTAGCTTCCCTCAGATTCCCTCTCTTATCAGAAAAGCTACTTGTCCAGTCAGAGAGGTAAAGGTCAAAGCCACTAGTGAGGCTGAGTCTGGGGAGCAGGATAACGAATACTCCCAGTGGAGAACCATGGAGCAAGAATGGAGAGAAGGGGGGAGGTCAGCATTGAGCCCCCTTTTATTTTTTTTTAAATGTTTATGTTTATTTATTTATTAGCAATAGACAGAGAGAAGAGAGAGAGAGAGAGAGAGAGAGAGAGAGAGAGAGGGAGCGCCAGGGTCTCCAGCCACTGCAAATGAACTCCAGATACATGCACCACCTTGTGCATCTGGCTTACGTGGGTCCTGGGATATCAAGCCTCGCACCGGGGGTCCTTAGGCTTCAGAGGCAAATGCTTAACTGCTAAGCCATCTCTGCAGCCCCCAGCATTGAGCCCTTTTATGCACACATTTAGAAAACAGCCTGACTGGCCTATTTTACTGGCTGGACCGTCTGTCCGCCATCCATCCACTCACCCATTCGTCTGTCTGTCCTTTGTACCCTTCTGTGTAACAGGAATGCATAGGAGACCGCGGGGCTTGTGCTGAGGTCAGTTTTCTCGTACTCACTTCCTCTCTCGGAGGGGACAACTTCGTAAAAACACTTAAGCATAAATGACACAAGTACAGAGAACAACCCCTTGCAGGTAGCATGTTAGGCGACAGCAGACACATCTGACCTGGTCAAAGAAGTGAGAGGGCTCTCCTGTGGTCACTGTCTTAAGAGAAGAGATCTCTTCCCTGTTGACACAGCCCTATGCACCATAGGCCTGGCACGCTCTGCTGTTTTCTTCTCTAGCCACCATTTCCCTCTTTGTTTTTGAGCCCAGACCATTGGGGAATCAGGTGTCCAGCCCCAGGGGATGAGGAAATACCAGGCTAAGACAATCGAGGTGATCAGATTCACTTTCTGCTGTGGACTGGTTTGGGAATGGCCCATTCTACCTAGTTCTAGTTACTGAAGTGTAGAGAAGTGTTCTTCGCTGGCCAAAGGAGAGGGCAAGAACCACCTTGCCGAATCTGGCTCTTAAGGGACATCACGAGTTGCTCTGTCAAACCCAGAACTGGTTTATGCAAGACATTTTAAGGAGACCGCTCCATGCCTGGTGGTGCTCAATCTACTCTTAGTCAGGCATGCTATGGCTTGCAGCTCAAAGCATCCTCCCTGGAGCCTGGGGCCACAGCAGGATGCGGGAGGTAGACTTGGAGACTGTTCAGTGCTGGGAAGAAATGCAACCCCTCCCCCACCCCTTCTAGAACAAAGTAGTCCAGCACAGCCCATTTGTCTAGTGGGGATTTCAACAAAATTTGGCAAGACAGTTTAGTGGTCTGTCAAATCTAGTGGCTTAGATGTAGAGAAAGGTGGATGTTGAAGGAGAAGCTTTGAGATGCTGCCGTGGAGGGAAGGAAAGGCCTGTGTTGTTAGAAGCATTATTTTATCAGGCAACGTTTAAATGATCATTTCCTTTTTGTCACTATCTTCAGTATTACTTTGGCTATATGAATATCCTTTAGACTTTTTTTTCAAATGAAACAATTAATGTTTATTTTTTTAACAAGGAAAAATGTCAGAGATAAAAGCTGATTACATTTAAAAGCAGTTATAGAATGATTAAGATACCCTGATCACAGATTTTTTTTTTTACTACAGATTATCTGTTGATGTGACCAAGACAAATTTAATAAATAATACCATTATTTCTTTAGTTATTTTCCTCAGAAAAGCAAACATTAAATATGTATTTGCAGCCTTATCAACAGATCAAATCCCAAACTCGTCACTCTCTGTAATAAGGCTATTATCTAAAAGGAATTATATATCTTTCTCATCTCAGATGTAATTGACTTTTTTTTTTAATGCCGTTTTCTGACAAGTGGCTGATTTCATGTTTGAGGTTATTAGAAGTCAAGGCCACAGCTGCTCTGTGTATCTTTGTGTGCATGCGATAGCGGGGAAACCGAGAATGTGAACTGCTGTGCGGTCAAGTGTATAAATGACTCTCATACATTGTAAGAAGGTTCTTTGAATTCTGAGAGTACACGAACATCTGGCCACAGACCACGGAAAGTCATAGGAGTGGACAGTGGATATACTCTGTCTTGTTTTCTGGATCTTTTTCTAGAAAAATAAAAGATGGTCAAGTTCAAGGGTTTCTTCAGATGATGGAGATAGAGATAGAGAGATAGTTTCGGGAGACGGGAAGTTGAGTTTCCTTTTCCTTTCTGTCTTTGCCCACAAAGACAGACCCAAGAGGCGGGTGTTCACAGTGCCAGGAACACTTTTTTCTTCTTTTTCATTACCAGGCATCAGCATTTGTTTGAAGGGGGTTCATGCTGGGGAAAGCAACAGCAGCTTTCTAGTGCCAGGTTTATTGGCCCCTTCTCTCAGCAGTTTGCATCCGTCATTTTGTAATGCAGAGTCCATGAGCCTCTAAGGGCCTGTGGTGTGGGCTTGGGACTAGATATGAACTGCGTTTGCAGCATGATCTGTGAGGAGGTCAGATACTTTGGGGCTGACACACCTTAGGACCTGGACAGGTTTAAGTAGCCCTTGTCCTCTGCGAGAGGGGACATGAACTGCAGATAGAATAGATGGGTGTTTTTATGATTGGTTTTGATACTCACCAACCACAACGAGTATGATATGTCTTGTTATTTTGAAGCATGCATATTTTCTTTCTTTCCTTTTTTGAGAGTGAGAGCAAGAGAGAGAGAGAATTGGCACTCCAGGGCCTCAGCCACTGCAATCAAACACCAGACACTTGTGCCACCTAGTGAACGTGTGTGACTTTGTGCTCACATCACCTTTGTGTGTCTGGCTTATGTGGGATCTGAAGAGAGGTCAAACATGGGTCCTAGCTGGGCGTGGTGGCACATGCCTTTAATCCCAGCACTCGGGAGGCAGAGGTAGGAGGATCGCCATGAGTTCGAGGCCACCCTGAGACTACATAATTAATTCCAGGTCAGCCTGGACCAGAGTGAAACCTTACCTCGAAAAACAAAAAACAGCAACAACAAACATGGGTCCTTAGGCTTCACAGGCAAGCGCCTTAACTGCTAAGCCATTTCTCCAGCCTTATATTTTCTTTCTTTAAAAAAATAATATTTTATTTATTTGCAATGAGAGAGAAAAAGAAGAGAAAGAGAAAGAGAAGAGAGGGAGGGAGGAAGTAAGGAAGAGGAGAGGAGAGAAGAGAGAGAAAGAGAGAGATAGGAGAAAGAGAAAATGGGAGTAGGTACAGCAGGGCCTCTTGCCACTGCAAACAAATTCCAGATATGTGCACCACTTTGTGTATCTGGCTTTCCGTGGGTATTGGGGAGTCGAACCTACTCTCTGCATAGAGGTCTAATTCCTAGTGGAGATGGCTCCTTTTCCTCTCAGTGTTTTTAACACTTTATTTATTTGTTTATTAGAGATTGAGAGAGAGAGAGAGAGACAGACAGACAGACAGACAATAAGCATGAGAATGGGCACGCCAAGGCCCCTGGCTGCTGCAAACAAAGTCCAGACACATGTGCCACGTTGTGGATCTAGCTTTACACGGGTACTTGAGAACTGAAGCTAGGATGTCAGGCTTTGCAGGTGAGTGCCTTCAACTGCTGATCAATTTCTCACCAACCCCACCCCCCGCAGTGTTGTTTGATCTAGAAAGCCCCAGCTCTCAGTAGACTCTGATATGGGTCCACAGCCTGGCCCCTCCAGTGTAGTTATTTCCTCAGGCTGGGTGCCTACTGGCTTCTGTGAGAGAGCAGTGCTCAGCGACCCTCTTGCATCCGAGTTCAGGAGATGGTCTTTTGTTTTCCACAGAAGCCAGAGACCAGACAGTGGAGCTTTGAGGTAGGATAGGCGTTTTTCTCAGGGCCCAGTCCCTGATGAAGCATGTGAAGTTTCTGTGGCTCTGTTTCTTATCTCATTAGCATTCTATACCTCCCTCCCACTCACTTCTCTCACTCCCCACAGATATTCTCTCCTTCCCAGAATTCCCTACAGGCAGGGCCAGCTCAGTCCAACGGAAATTTCTGTGACAATGCAATTGTTCTAGAGCTTCCTTGTCCAACAGAGTAACCACTGAGCACATGTAGCTATTGCACACTGGAAATGTGCACCATGTGACTAAGGAAATGAAACCTCAATATTATTTAATTTCCACAGCACTGCTATTTAAATTGCCACATGTGGCTAATGGCTTGAGTATTTGACAGGTAGTATACTTCAGTCTCTTCCTTGTAACCAAAATTAACCTGTCCTGTGTTCCAATCCAAAGCCCCATCCTTTGAGAATCACAAGAAAGACAATTTCAGTACCCTTCCTAAATTCCTATGCAGTTCTTCTCTCTTGTCTTTTCTTTTCTATGCTGGCGATTGAACCCTGTGTCTCACGCGTGCTAGGAAAGAGTTCTACCACCAACGTGCATGTCTATCTTTCCAGTCTACTATGCAGATTTTGAGCAATGCCACACTGTAGTTAGAGGTGGTGGGTGAAAAGGTAATGATCAAAGATTTAGATAGATGTCAAAGCACCCCCGATGGATGGCACATCTTCCCCAGGGTCCTGAGGTTTCTCTAAGCTCCTGCAACCTCTTGCAACCTGGCAAGAATTGAGGTCACAAGAAAAGAGTCGGAATGAGCAGGGCATGGACGCTGCCAGAATTCTTGCAGAAGTATTTGGGGTGCCAGGTAGAGCAAACACTGATGGCTAGGGAGTGATCAGAACCACTGGAACATGACTGAGAAGTTCGCAGTTAAGTTCGAGCCTCGAAACCAGCTTACAGACCTCTGCATGGACTACGGCATTGCTGTCAGTCTTGGACAGGGGTTGTCATTCCATTCTTAATTCTTCCTCCTGACTTCTTTTCTGAACATCGATTTTTGGATGCTCTTGTTTTACTGAAACTGGCCTGTGATTCTGTGTTTTTTGGCTGGTCTTGTAACTTCTTTCAAGTTTCTGCTTGTGTTTTTATAGCCATTGGCATCTGTAGCCTCTTTGCAAACCAAACACCAGGTTGAGTAAAAGGTAGAGAGGCTAGCGGAGGGTGGATGCCTTGGCGCAAGATCATCATAGGAGTAAACGGGCCTCAAAGCGCACTTATGGAAGGGTCTTATCTTTCCAGTTGCTACCACAGGTCATTCTGCTATGCCAGGTCAATTGTTCTGTTCTGTGTGGGAGTTTGGAAAAGAGGATTTAAAGCTAAGCTGCTGCCCAGATTAATATAATGTAATGTAATATAATAATGATATTATATAATATTATATATATGTATTCAGAAATGAAGTCTTAAAGTCTTCAATCTTTTGCACAAGCATATAGCAAATAAAAAAGTAAATGTAAAAGTTAAAAAGAAAAAGAAGGGCTGGAGAGATTGCTTAGCTGTTAGGGCTCTTGCTTACAAAGCTTATGGACCCATGTTTGACTCTCCAGGTCCCACATAAGCCACACGCACAAAGGTGAGGCAAGCACAAGGTCGCACATGCCTACTAGGTGGCCCAAGCGTCTGGAGTTTGATAGCAGTGGCTGAGGCCCTGGCGTGCCAATTCTCTCCCCCCACCTCTCTTGCTCTAAAATAAAAAGAAAAAATAAAAAACAGAAAAACAAGCAGTCGAATATTCTTTGGATCTCTGTTTATGCTACAAGGAGCCTCTTTGCAGAAGAACTATCTATTACCATATCTTAGCACAGTCCCGTTGCCTCTGGTTTGTTGTTGTGTTAAGGAAGTAGAAGTAGCAAGAAGCATTTGACATCAAGGGACAGAAGCGGCAGAAGAAAGAAGAAACCTGCAGAAGTCTGGCTGGGGTTGATCCACCAGCTACGTTCACAGATAAGCCAGGGTAGGACTTTCACATCCCACGGTCCTGTTATACCAAAGAAGTTCTGTTATTTGTGGAATCCTTTCTACAGATATCTACTAGAATTACTTGAACACTATAAATTTCAGTCCATTTTTTTTTTATCTGAAAAAACAAAAAAACAAAAGGTCCTGCCAGGGCCAAGGTAAGTTAGAGAAGTAGTTCTTGAAAGAGGTGATGTGTCCCTACTCAGGAAGCGTTGGGAAATGCCTCGAGAAACATTATTGTCACTACTCAGAGGGGACGGTGTTGCCTTTCCTGGGACTTTAGACAACGTCTGGACTCTGTTGGTTGTTAAAGCTGGGGTGGTATCCCCCCATCCCCGGGCCTTGGGATACTGCTGTTAAGTATCCTACAAGGCACAGAGCAGTCTCTGGGACAAAAAAAATATTTGTCTCAGAATAACTTGACAGCATTTGAGAAACTCTGGTCCAAGGGAAAGGTCACAGGCTTGGTTCTTGACACTGAAGTGGCAGAGGGCTTGCAGAGGACTGTCCTTTTTTCATTGTTGGAAGATTAATAGACTACATGGAGTGGCCCAAACAGACCTTAGGAAAATGGTGTCTAGACTTTTGTTCAACCAGTAACCTCATCCTATCTTCCTTTACTTCCTTTGGAAGAAAGAGAAGGAGAAGAGGGAGCAAGGAAATGAGAAAGAGAGAGAGAGAGAGAGAGAGACAGAGACAGAGAGACAGAGAGAGCACGAGATCAGAGTAACATATATTAGCCACTTCTCAAGCAGTCTCGACCCAGGGGCAGCAGTGCTCTACTTACAGCCTGTGAGGCTTTGTTTCCATCTGGAAAATGGAGTCCTAACCCTTCATGACCCATTTGCCAGCTGGTTCTGGCTTCTTGCTAGTAGATGGGGTGATCTAGAATGTTCCACATATAAGTGCTGCCATATAGGTTACAATGGATCAGACATACAACGGTGGCAATAGGAAGGTTGAAAGTGGTGACATCATTTGTGTAGAGCTGCTTGGGAAAATAAAAGCAAGCACAGTGTTTGTGTTTCTTTTTCTGATTATAAAAGTATATTAAAAAGTATAAAAAAAGTATTAAAAAAAGTATAAAAGTATAAAAGTAAGAGTCGGGCTGGAGAGATGGCTTAGCGGTTAAGGCGCCTGCCTGCCAAGCCTAAGAACGCCTGTTCAATTCTCCAGGTCCCATGTTTAGCCAGACGTAAGTGATGCAAAGGCGCAATGCCACACTTGTCCACAAGGGGGCACACGCGTCTGGAATTCATCCACAGTGGCTGAGAGGCTGCTGACGCGCCTATTCTCTCTATCTCTGCCTCTTCCTCTCTGTCTCTGTTTCTCTCTGTCTCTCTCTCTCAAAAAGTAAGAGTCATTGCCAAAAAAAAAAAGTCTCTCAAGTACAGAAAACTGTAAGAGGGAAATAAAAATCTCTAATTGTACCATGAGGAGGTATGAGCTATGAGCTTTAGGTTTTTGCTATGTGAAAACAATAGGAAGGTGTATGGCACAATGCAGGTCTGGCCCTAGCCAGACAGCATGGCAGAAGAAACCAGGAAGTAGCTTCTGTGAACATGGTGTCCTGCGCAGGCCTGGTGTGACAACAGCTACAGTCCCATGCTCACAAGAAACCTACTACGAGATGATCTGTCCGGAGACAGGCTGTCATTGGTCCCACAAAGGGGACCATCCCATACAATGATTGGCCAGTCAAGCCCCTTAAAACCTCCTGCACTTCCTCGAATAAACGAGTTTGCAGCAGCTCGCCCTCTGCTGCTCCCACCCAACTCCCGGACTCTGTGTCGTGACTCCGTGCCTCTCACCCCCTACTTAGCAGAGACCCTGCCATCCCTCCTGGGCTGGCCCTAGGGGGGACCTCAACAGGGCGGTGAACATCAGGTTTTCCAAATGATGAACAGGGAGGTTGAAGAGGTCTGAGGCGAGCAGAGTGACTCCATGTGGATTGTGCTGGGTTTGAAATGATGCTCTTTGTGAATCATGATCATCAAGAGTATTTCTGCTCTTCCTGGATGCAAAGGATCATAGGAAGGAATGACAGAAGGACACAGATCAAGTTCTCCTTACCTTCAGGGTTCATGTGCAAAACATCCTCAGAGCTCACCTTCACGAATAGGAGAAGCGTTCTTTAGCTGAAACAGAAAATGACTCATTTTAGCTCAAATGTGACAGAGCAGGAGATGTCATTTCCAGCTTCCTGTGGTTAAACACTCACTTCACTGAAAGACATATGCCAACTCTTTTCTGGAATTTTCTCATTATGAAGTAATCTAAATCCTATAAGAACTTGCAAAAATAGTAAACACAAATTTATGTACCCTTCACCTAGAGGTACTCTAAATGTTAATATTTTGTCACGTTTGAGTTACCATCTTCCTTTTTGTCTATGAACCAAGACTAATTTCTCCAAGTCATCTGAGAATAAGCCACCATTCTTTGTCTCTAATTATTTCAGTTTGTCTTCTCAAGAACATGACATTCTTTCCCATACTCAGAGTACAATTACATCAGAAAATTATCCTTGATCCAGTATGACTTTCCAATCTATAGGTCATACCCAAGTCTTGCCAGTTTCTTAGTTGTGACTAGACTGTAAAAGAATTGATATGGAGGTCTTGAATGAAATTTGTTGGCAAATCCAGATATGGCCATTAATAATTGGGAATTTAGCCACTTTAACTTGAAGCTCAAGTTTGATGCGTTCTCAGTGACTCAAATGTACATCAACAGGAGGACATTTTCCCAAGAGTGGTCTACGGGGTTCTACCCACCAGGTGTAACAACTTGTTCCACCTCACGTGTCTGAATCTAGGTTTGTGTAAGACATTTCAAACTCTTAGGTGTGACTGGTTTGGGTCCATGCTGGCATGATGAGGGTAAACTTTGGAGATCTGGCTCTCAGTTAGAAAGAAATGATTTCAAGAATTGAATGTAAAACAGGTACATACTTATGTCTGCACATCTTTAAAAAATTATTGGTTGACAATTCATATATGTATATATATAATGTATTTTGATCATAACCACCTTCCATTACCTTATCTTTCCCCCTCCTACAGACCCTCTTCTTCCTAGGCAGTTCCTCTTCTACTTTGATATTGTGTGTGTCTCCCTCTGAGTTTAAAATATTTTATATTTATTTATTTGACAGAGAGAAAGAGGGGGAGAGAAAGAGAGAGAATGGGCATACCAGGGCCTCCAGCCACTGCAAATGAACTCCAGATGCATGCACCACCTTGTGCATCTGGCTAACGTGGGTCCTGGGGAATCGAACCTAGGTCCTTTGGTTTTGCAGGCAAATGTCTTAACCCCTAAGCCATCTCTCCAGCCCTCCCTCTGATTTTAATTAGGGTTGTTTGCATGAGCATAGGTGGGAGGGATATTTACCAAAGCACATGCCACTTACCAATGGGTATAATGCTAAAGAAAAATCTCTCCTTCAACCCCAGCAATGGTTAATTAAAAACGGCCCATAACTCCTCAAGGAAGGATGGAGTCTCATGCCCTCCTCCATCCACGATGGAATGTTGTTAAGCCCAATCTTGCTATCACTACTTTTTAAAAACTGGCTTTTGAGCAGAAGAGATTGCTGAGTGGTTAGGGCACTTGCCTGCAAATCTTATGGACCCAGGTTTTATTCCCCACTGCCCACATAAGCCAGATGCACGAGGTGGCACATGGGTCTGGAGTTCCTTTGCAGTGGCTGGAGGCTCTGGCATACCCATTCTCTCTCTCTCTCTTCTCTCTCTCTTGCCTCTTCCTCTCTCCCAAATAAATAAATAATAAAATATTTAAAAAAACTGATTTATATTGATGATAGCAGGTCCTAATGATTGCTCAATGTCGACTTAAAATTCCATGCAAATGCCAACAAACTGACAAGCAACTGACCAGGCTTTCGAATCAGTTTTGTTTTGCAAATCCAGAATCCTAACAATCACCCTTGAGGGAGCTGGCACTGAGTGTTCTACATCCTAGCTCAACTGATCTAGAGGAAGTGACTGGCAGGAGACCTGTGATGGCTCCGGTGGTCTCAGAACCCTGAGAGCTCTCCGTCTCTCACCCACACAGTCACCACTTTGTCAACATGGCTGCTCTATACAGGCAGCCCGGTCATCTTTGTAACCAAAGCCAATGATGTGATAGAAGAAAAAGCATCTATTGGAGCAAAAGATGTCCAGACGGGAGGCATGTGGTAACGAGGTGTCTGGCGGATCTAGAGCTTGTGACATAGATGTCTGGGGCAGACTTCCTGGAAATCACCCGTTTTTCTCTGTAGGATGCAGTGACTCCAATTTTTTTTTTCATTTTTAAAACTCTAAATATTCTAGGGTGCATTTTATATTCTGGGAATTATCGCAGCTCTTTTAGATAATGTCCTAGCAGTGTTCAGAACCATGCTTGCTCCGTTCTGTTCCCTTTCAGGTAAAGCCCAGGCTCTTTTTGCTCTCTTGATGGACACTCTATGGGGTTGAGGGGTTGCCAGAGGGTGGAGAAGGGCTCAAAGGCAGCAGTATGTGGGACAGGGGCCCGAATTGAGGGTGAGTGTAAGAGCTGGTCACATTGTGTCCACAATGTGGAAGCCGAAAGAGAGAAATACTGCTGCTCAGCTCCCCTTCTCATTCTTTTTTTAATTTTCATATATTTATTTATTTTGAGAGAGAGAAAGAGGGAGAGAGACAGAGAGAGAGAGAGAGAGAGAGAGAGAGAGAGGAGAGAGAGAATGGGCACGCCAGAGCTTCCAGCCATTTCAAATGAACTCCAGAGGCATGCACCCCATTGTGCATGTGGCTTACGTGGGTCCTGGAGAGTCAAACCAGGCTCCTTTGGTTTTGCAGGCAAATGCCTTAACCGCTAAGCCAGCTCTCCAGCCCTCTGAGCTTTCTCATTCTTATGCATTCCAGGGAGGGCTTCACCTCATGGAATGCTGCCACCTACATTTAAGTTGGATCTTCCTCTTGCCTCAGTTAACCTAATTCTAGAAAACCCTGTGCAAATGTCCCCAGAAATTTATTTCCATGGTGATTCGAGAGGCGGTTCAATCAATAACCTGGATTAACCCATCGCAAAAGCTTTGGAGCAGGAGGGCGGTTTAACCAATATTTATTGGACAATGCTCCTCGGAACGCATGACTTATGCATCTATTATTCATTCAAAATGTGCTAAAATGTCCTACATGCCATCTAGCCCTGGACATTCTGTGGACTGACTCTCATATACTTCTGTTCCCTGCTCTATGCTCCATGGGTCTGATTCTTAGGATCTTTCCCCCTCAGCTTCAGGTGAGGCTCAGCTGTGGTAGGCAGAGGATGGGAGGAAGGCATGTCAGGAGAAAAGCATTCTTTCCTTTCTACTTGCCTTCCTTGGTTCTAGCGATGGTATATCCCTCTAGCCACATCTCTAGGTTGGCATCCCCACCTTCATGGCCGTATGTATGTATGTATGTATGTATGTATGTATGTATGTATGTATGTATCTATCTATCTATCTATCTATCTATCTATCTATCTATGTATCTATCTATGTATCTATCTATGCATCTATGTATCTATTTATCTATCATCTGTCTATCTATCTATCTATCTATCTATCTATCTATCTATGTATCTATGTATCTATGTATCATCTATCTATGTATCTATCTATCTATGTATCTATCTATGCATCTATGTATCTATTTATCTATCATCTGTCTATATCTATCTATCTATCTATCTATCTATCTATCTATCTACCTATGTATCTATGTATCTAGGTATCATCTATCTATCTATGTATTTATGTATCAATCTATCTATCATCTATCTATCTGTGTATCTATCTATCTATGTATCTATCTATCATCTATCTATCTATCACTGAACCCCAGCAAAATCCACCTCTCTCTCTGTCTTTTATGCAGATGGTTTCGGTGACAAGTTACACTATATATTTTTTCAATCTTGCCCACAGGAACATCACATAGTCTCATTACATTCTCTGAAAACTCTTGGCTGACCTATTCCTGGATGGCCCTGACAGAAACTGCTCTTAAATAAATGCTGAACTGGATCTGATTGCTTAGGAAAAGCTAGAAAGGCATACGTTTTTACCTATGCTTTCCAACACTAGCTGTCTTAGCGAAGGGTAAGGTGACATAATGGAAGCTGTGGAAAAATATTTAGAGAGAGAGTCTTTTATACACTTGAACATTATGGCAAAGACCAATATGGCCACCTGACTGGAAGTATGCCATGTAGCACAGGGAGGTGGAAGTATGACTTAAGTCTGTTTATGCTCAGCCCCTTGCTTTTCACTTTAGGAAGAGACATGTTAGTTGTCTTTAAGTTCTGTCATGGATAGCAGAAGTCCAAAAATATTTTTGTGTGTGTGTGAGCACGCGTGCATACAAGTACACATGCATATATGTCATAATGTATGTATGCGTGGAAGTCAAAGACGGCCTGAAATGTTGGTCCTCACCTTCCACCTTATCTGAATCACGGTCTTTTATTTTTATTTTTTTATTCTCTGTTATGTGTGCAAGGCTAGCTACGCACGAGCTTCTCCTGTCTGTGTCTCCCATCTCTCCGTGGGATTGATTACAGATGTGTGCAACTGCACCCAGCTTTCTGTGACATGTCACCGTAAAGGTTCCGAGCAGAGATTGAGTGTTATAGGATAGCTTCCCAGAGAGCATGGGGCACAAATTGGATGATGTGGGAGGCAACGAAGCCTCTTATTATGAAAACCTCACGTAGCACTGCTCACACAAGTCTTCTAGATTTTCTATTCTCCAGGGAAGGAATCATCCCTTGTCTGTCTTTGTATCCTGTGCTCTCCTGAAAGCCTAACAGAGTTCTTTTAAATGTGACGTGGTGGGTGTGTCGAATACATTTTTTTTTTTTTTTGGCCAAGTTGGCTCTTGAAGTAAAATCTTGCTGACAGATTAATTGAACTAATTTGTCTTTAGTCCAGTCACTACTCTTAGTCATATTAAATTCTATTACCTATTATAAGAACCGACATTTGAGATGTTAACTGAAAATAAAAGACACTATCGTCAGCATTTACTTTGTCCTAAAGATGTGTTAGCTACTTTCTCATTTGTTAATCTTATACTTGTTTAATTCTATCCAAAAACCTATGAAGAAGATAATGCTATTATTACTCCCCCCCCTTCTTTTTCTTCAGGATACTGTCTCAGTCTAGCCCAGGCTGTCTGGAATTCACTCTGTAGTCCCAAACTGGCCTTGAACTCGCAGCAATCCTCCTACCTCTGCTTCCCAAGTACCAAATTTAAAGGAGTGAGCCACCATGCCTGACTTATCCTTTTTTTTTTTTTTAAACAAAGGAAGTGAAATTTAGAGGAGGCTCATAGATGGAAAGTGGCAAAACCAAAATCTAAATGGAGATGTCTGTGACAGCAAGGACTGTGGTCCAACACAACTCCACCTCAGCCCCCATCCATCCATCCATCCATCCTTCCGTCCTCCCATTCATTCAGATTATTCATTCACTTACTTGTGCATTCATTCTCCCCCCCTCCCAGGTAGTGTCTCGCTCTAGCTCAGGCTGATTTGGAATTCACTATGTAGTCTCAGGGTGGCCTCGAACTCATGGCGATCCTCCTACCTCTGCCTCCTGTGTGCTAGGATTAAGGGTGTGTGCCACCGTGCAGGCCTATTACTTGTGCACACATTATTCAACAAACTGTCTTGTGCCTGCCATTAGCTAAGTACTATTGTGTATGCTGAGACAGAACTGCAGATATGAGCAGAGTTAAATGCATGTTCTAAATAACTCACATTCTGGGTGGGATAAGGCTGAGGTTGAAAAGTAATTAACAAATGGGACTCTCAATAGAAATCTCCCACAAGGCATAGATTAAAAAGATAACAAGCATTTCTTATTTATATCAGAACTGCTAGTGTAATTCTAATTGATGAATTTACCAAAGCTCTTTCTTATTGATTGACATTAGCTCAAGTTGAGTTTTCGGTCGTGACAAATTTCAGATATATTCAGGACATTTGAGAGAAGCCTAGATTTGGCTAGATTTGGATGACATATGGCAGCTTGAAGAAAGCAGGGCTAGTGCATCCAAGACAACACTTGGGACTCGCTCTTGGTGGGCAGCTGAATGGAAGCACCAAGACCCGGAGGCCAGAAGCAACAGATGCAAAGGGTGAAGCCTGGAAGCCAGTTTCAGTTAACACAAACAAAAAAAGGGTGTGTGGGGAATCCAGCCCACCTAGCTTTAAGTAGCACAACTCCATATCACCACTGCCACAGTATAAAATGTCTGACACTGACAAGGCACCGGCTTGAATCTGAGCAGTAGGCCTTGTTGGAAGCAGGGGAAAAATTCGGTTGATATTGAAAGAGCGGGAACAAGAATGCTAAGGGTCAAATAGGGTGAAGTTAATTCAGCTGTCAAGTCCAATAGGCAAGTGTTGA
This sequence comes from Orientallactaga sibirica, assembly GCA_036365145.1. Lineage (NCBI taxonomy): Eukaryota > Metazoa > Chordata > Mammalia > Rodentia > Dipodidae > Orientallactaga > Orientallactaga sibirica. Next base: position 20,772,726 of record JAEOAD010000005.1, read on the forward strand.
CTAGGAATGGGGTGACAGGGCCTAAAGGTCAGGGACTGAGTAAACAGTCCAGAGAAGGAAGTGAAAGGATCCAAGATTTTGTTTGTGTCTTACAAGGGAGTGGATGCGGGTGGCTGGATTAAAGACACAGGGAAGGAATTGACAAATAGAGGTAATACCTTTGCAAGTCCAGAATTCCTTTCATTAGTGGATTACAAAGTGATTTTAAGATTAGCGAGTCCTTAGGGCATCGGCATAATCTTATTTTAAAGAGTGACTGAGCAACAGAAAGAAAATAATTAGTTAACATCTATTGACTGCCAGACGCTGTTTCTAAGCACTTGAATGCATGATGAAATATCTAATCTTCATAAGTATGCTTTAAGGACCAGGCTTCTTAGTAGAGACCTAATTAAAAAATGATTAAAAAAATAACTAAGCAAAACCCCACAACTGACATCTTGGAGGGAGGAACTTGCAATGAGCCATAGTCTGCAAGTCACTCGTTTGTCCCCCACCGCGCCCCCCTTCCCCGCACACTCAGTCAGTGTCTACTGAGCATTGGCATACATGCTGGCTACATTCTGAAGCTTCTCTGGATGAGTCAAGATTTTCCTCTGGTTACTGTCTTCTAACCAAGGAGCTAGAACTACACAGTGCCTCAAGTCCTTTAAGCTGGCACACTAAAGAAGTCAGTAGGCTTATATTTCATGGTAATTTGTAATGAACCATTACTTAAAGCCATTAAGTATACATTCCCACAAGTGTCAGATGAATCACAATATTTACAATGCTGAGGAAGTGGAAACTTATCAGGGCTTTGATCAAATCCCTCTGCTGTTTGCACTGAATCCCTTTGCTTCCTAAAACTACAAGACGGCTAGGTGTAGATGTCAGAGTCAATGAAATAGATATAGACGGTCTAAAAGATGAGGGCAGGGAAGAGAACGTGTTACCTCCCAGGCACTTTTTGTGTTTTATGGAATCATTTAGTACGGCTATGGCCACTGAAAGGTTATACGCAAAGGCACAAGAACAGAACCTGGATCTTCTGCCTTGTTTTTATGTACAGTTCTGGAGACCGAGATGTCCAAGATCAGGACCCCCTATTCCTCTAAGCTAGCCAAGGCCTTGTAAATATGTCAGCAATGGTAGCAAGAGGAGAGAAAGTGAGGAAGGGCAAGAAGAGAAGGGAACAAGCTAGAGAAAGGGAAAGGGGGCAGACCTTGCCTTTGTAATAAACTCACCATTCCTATGTGGATTTTGTCCATCCCTCCATAGGGGCTGAGCCTTCGAGGACTAATCCTCTATTTTTTAAAAAGTATTTTATTTGTTCATTTATTTAAGAGAGAGAGATAGAGAGAGAAAGAGGCAGATAGAGAGAGTATGGGTGCACCAGGGCCTCCAGCCACTGCAAACAAACTCCAGACGCATGTGCCCTCTCGTACATCAACCTTACGTGGGTACTGGGCAAGCGAGCCTCGAACCAGTGTCCTTAGGTTTCACAGGCAAGCGCTTAACCGCTAAGCCATCTCTCCAGCTCTCTAATGATCTATTTTGACTTCGCCTCCTACCTCCCAACATGGCAGCTCTGGGGAATTAAATCGAGCTTTCAGGGACGCTTTCAAAACACTGTAGCCTCAAACCAGCAGAAACCACATGGAGCAGATCAGAGTTCAATGAGACGGCAATAAAGTTCCTCAGTGGACATTCTACTTGCCTTTTACTGGGCAGAACAGGGGAAAAATGGGTCATCTTATTAGATAGAATGATGTTTTTTAGTGGTTGTCATGGTGAAGGATGAAATGGGCCACTGTGATAAGAGAATGCTCCTTGTCACTGCGCATGTGTTTGCATGGTCTTATGGAATTATATAGTGTTCAACAAGTTGCACTGGCCTTCAGGTCCAATAAGAGGCTGTTTAGCTCTGAAATGCCAATGCTAGGAATCCAGAGTCTTATATTTTTTAATCTGTAGTTATAATATCTGATCCAGAGTTTTGTTATTTCTGCAATAATCTGCTGGGGGAAATTCAAGGCTCTTTTCTACCGACTGACAGCCAAGCCAAATTCCTCAACTCATTTCTTTCCAAGAAACTCTTTTTGTGCATTCTTGACAAAGTACCCATTCTAGCTTCTGCTCTGGCATTTTCGACGCCCCCTTCCCAATCTTGCTAAACAATCCGATGAATATTTCTTTGGAAACCAAGGTTGAAATCCAAGTTAGACTATCACACGAATACCAAAATCCTACCAGTCAACAGAGCAACAGGGGCCTATGTACATTTACCAGGATGTTTTCCATATGCTAATTTTATGAGCCGTGCCTTGGCCAGTTCATTTTCTCAGAGGTAGTGACTTTCGCTAGAGGAGTCATATGGAAACACTGAAAGGTTAGAAGTTTTATTGTTATTGCAACCTGCCCAGAGTCACAGAACTGGTTGTTAACAGGGTCATACTGGAAATAGGTTACTTAAATCCTTTTGAGAGTGAGTGTAAAGTAAATAAATAGTACTACTGATAAGATTAAAAAAGAGTCGAAGTCTGTCTGTCCTTGACTGACCCTCAGGATGTGTTAGACTTCAGAGCCGGATTTCATAGGCAAGAGAATTTCTAATCGGAGTCATTTAAAAGAGACAGGTTGTTCCAGTCCAGTGACTAATGGCATGAATGTGACTGTTTGGAAACTGGCCACTGGCCATCTTAACCAGAATGGCTATGGGTTTGGCATAGGAATGAGGTAAATGCCAGCACTAGACCTGAACGAAATGGTGTTCTGGTAAGTTTCTCTCAGATGCTATGATTGCCAATCCACCTTCTCAGAGACAGTGAGGATCATTAACAAACCAGAACGACTCTTTGAAAGTGGGAAGAAGAACTAGCACTACAAAAATAGCATTCAAGTGATAAAAAGACATTAGTTAGAATGCTCAAGGGATTGATTTAAACAATTAAGAGACCCATGTTGCAGCTCAGTGGTAGAGCACATGCTTAGTGTATAAAGAAGGCACTAGATCCAATCCCCAGATCTAGGGAAAAAAGAAATCTAACTTTGAAAAAAAAGAATTCCCAGATGATTGCTGTATTAAGAAATTCTTAAAATATCACCTTTGCCCTGTTGTTTAAACTCCAACGAGGGTGTTTATGAGTTTTTTGTTTTTTTTTTAAGCATTGGAAGTCACTAATACATTCCATGGGGAAAGAACACACACAGCAGGTTGTTACATTCACAGTTACCTGAGCCAAGAACATATAAATATTTCTTGGTCTTAGTATCCAAGGTTTAAGATTATTTAGGATTAGTAGCTAAAATTGTTCATCCTCTCTACAGTGTAATCAGAGAGCCTGTTTAGAGGGTACTGTTAGCAGGAAAGATCTGTTTGCATGTTCCTATTACTTCTTTACCATTGGGGAGCAATCTAAATTCCATTTGTCTTTGGCCCTTGAACAGTTTTCTTCCTCTTGGGGCAGCACAGCTAATGACCCTTTATGGAACAGCAAATTAGTAGCATATGTCAAGGCTGACTTCCATTTTTCAGCCTTGTTGTTTATTCCACTAGATCTAGTGTTGCCTTATTTATTTATTTATTTTTATTTATTTATTTAAGAGTGACAGAGAGAGAAAGAGGCAGGTAGATAGAGAGGGAGAATGGGCGTGCAAACAAACTCCAGATGCATGTGCCACTCTGTGCATCTGGCTCACATGGGTCCTGGGGAATTGAGCCTTGAACCAGGGTCCTTAGGCTTCACAGGCAAGCGCTTAACCACTAAGCCATCTCTCCAGGCTGTAGTGTTGCCTTTTTAAGGGTTAGTTGAACTTGCAGTGTGATAAACCATGCTTCTATTGCCTCTCGTGTCTTTCAGGCATAATTAAAAGTGTTGTTGGTGAGTGAGTAGTGATGATAATGACAGTGTCATCAGCCAGTAAGCCAAGCAAAAGGCATTTCAACATGGAGACCAAAGACTTATTTCTTAGCAGATGGAAACAGGTCAATGAAATGATTGTTTTTAGCTTTTGCTGTGAGTGCCACGTGTAGTTATTTCTAATAAGGTTCCTGCTCTCCAGTGCTCGGAAGACAGAGCAACTCTACCAAATAGTTTGCTCTATTTTGATTTTTTTTCTAGCCTTAAAATTTGTTCCAACAGCTTCATTCCAGGTTCTCATTTCTATATTCTCCTCAGGGATTTTGGAAATCATCTCCTAAAGTGACACAATTGATCACTCAATCACTTTTATTAAAAAAAAAAAAAAACTTAGGGGCTGGAGGGATGGTTTAGTGGTTAAGGCGTTTGCCTGCAAAGCCAAAGGATCCTGGTTCGACTCTCCAGGACCCACGTAAGCCAGATGCATAAGGGGGTGCACGCATCTGGAGTTCTTTTGCAGTGGCTGGAGGCCCTGGCACACACATTCTCTCTCTCTCTCTCTCTCAGTCACTTGCTCTTTCTTTCTCTCAAAAAAATAAATAAAATATATTAAAAAAATTAAAAAGTTTTGACACTTGCACCTGTGCATGCCTGAGAGTCCTTGTTGCCTGTCTGGTCAGTAGGTGGAAAAGAGAGCTTTGGATCGCTGTTCTCTGGGCACAAATTGACTGGTACATTCATGACCTCACAGTGTTGTTGTGACTTCCACAACATCTGCACAGTTCTGAGCCCATCAGCATTTTGACATGGAGGGCAGAGAAGGGCAAAAGGAATGAGACATCAAACCGAGTAAGACATGCTTAGACAGAGGTGGGTGCTCAGTGGAATGGGATTAGGCCAGGAAACAAAAAGAGTAATGAGATAGGAATATGATCAAGTTACAGCATGTTCACATATTAAAGTTCTCAATAAAAATGCTTAAAAAGAAATAATCAGTGTGAGAGAGAGAGACAGCGAGAGAGAGAGAGAGAGAGAGAGAGAGAGAGAGAGAGAGAGAGAGAGAGAGAGAAGAGAGAGAAAAGAATACTGCTAGAAGCATTACCATAGATGATTTCCAGTGAAACGACAGAGCCTTAATAATAAAAAACAGCAGAGTACTGGCACAAAACAAGATATGAAGAGCAGTGGAATAGAATAAAAGAACCAGATGTCAGTCCATGCAACTATAGCCATCTGATTATTTATTTATTTATGAGAGAGAGAGAGAAGGAGAGAAGAGAGAGAGAGAGAGAGAGAGAGAGAGAGAGAGAGAGAGAATGGGCATGCCAGGGCCTCTAGCTACTGCAAACGAACTCCAGACTCATGCTCCATCTTGTGCATCTGGCTTACATGGGTCCTGGGAAATCAAACTGAGGTCCTTTGGCTTTGCAGGCAAACACCGTAACCACTAAGCCATCTCTCCAGCCCTAGCCACCTGACTTTTGATAGAGCCAGCAGAGACAGCATTTTCTGCAAATAGTCCTGGGAAGACTGGGTATATCATCATGTAAGAGAATGGGCTAGATATTTACTTCTCACCCAGCACAAAAATCAACTCCAAATGGATCAAACTGCTAATAATGTCAGACAGAAAACTATGAAACTGGTAAAGAAAAAAACAGGGAACACACAGCAAGATATAGACATAGGAGGAATTCCTGAATAGGACCCTCATCACGTAGAAAATAAGGTTAGCAAGTGACAAATTGGGAGTGCCTGAAATTAAAAAGCTTTGTACAGACTGGAGAGATGGCTTAGTGGTGAAGGCACTTGCCTATGAAGTCTAAGGACCCAGGTTCAGTTTCCCCAGTATTTACATAAGCCAAATGTGTGAAGTAGCACATGGCTACAAGCCCTGGCATGCTCATTCTCTTCTCTCTCTCTGAAATAAGTAAATAAAGTACCTTTCTAAAGCTTTGTATGCCACAAGAAACAATCAATGAAGCGAAAAGTCAGCCTACAGGATGGGGGCAAGTCTTTGTCAGCTAAATATCTGACAAAGGATTAAAATATAGGCTATCCAAAGAACTCAAAAAAATAAAAATAAAAAAAAACTCTAAATGTCAAGGAAACAAATAACCCAATTGCAAAAATGGGTTATGGAACTAAACAGAGTTTGCAAAAGAAGAAGTACAAATGGCTTGTAAATATTTTTAGAAGTGTTCATCATCCTTAGCCATCAGGGAAATGTGAATTAAAACCATTTTTGAGATACCACCTCATTCCAGTCAGAATGGGTAATATAAAAAAATATCAGGGGCTGGAGAGATGGCTTAGCGGTTAAGGCACCTGCCTGCTAAGCCTAAGAACCCGGTTCCAATCTCCAGGTCCCACGTTTAGCCAGATGCAAAGTGACGCAAGGGTGCAATGCCGCACTTGACCACAAGGGGGCGCACACATCTGGAGTTCGTTCACAGCAGCTGAGAGACTGCTGGTGCGCCCATCTCTATCTGTCTCCCTCTCCCTCTCTCTGTCTCTCTCTGTGTCTCTCTCCAAAAATAAATAAAATAATTAAAAAAATTTAAAAAAATCAGGGCTGGAGAGATGGCGGTTAAGGCGTTTGCCTGCAAATCCAAAGGATCCCAATTCAATTCCCCAGGACCCACGTAAGCCAGATGCACAAGGGGGCACATGCATCTGGAGTTCATTTGCAATGGCTGGAGGCCCTGGCACATCCATTCTCTCTCTCTCTCTGCCTATTTCTCTCTCTTAAATAAATAAGTAAATAAAAATAAAAATATATTTAAAAAAAATCAAACAAAACCAACCAAACAAACAAACAAGCAAAACAAATGACAATAATTGTTGGGGAGAATGTGGGTAGAGACTCTTATTCACTATTAGTGGTAATGAAAGTTGGTGCACTCAGGGAAACAAGTGAGAAGGTTTCTCAAAAAGCTCAAACCAGAACTACCATGAGACTCAGCTACTCTTGAGCATATGCCCTAAGGACTGTGCACTGCTTTCGAGGTGTTAGCTCAGACAGGCTTATTGCTTCTCTAATTACATTCGCTACAAATGGAACCAGCCTAGATGCCCATCAACTGATCAACGAATTATGAAAATGTGGCATGTAGACACAGTTAGGTCTCATTCAGCCGTATATAAAAATGAAATTGTGAAATTTGCAGGGAACTGGATGGAACTAGAAAAGATCATACTGTGTGCGGTAAGCCAGGTTCAGAAATATAAATGTTGCATGTTGTCTCTCCTTTATGGGTTCTAGCTTCAAATTCCTAGATTAGCTGGTGTGACTTGGAATTGATGTCTGTAGAGGCCAGGACACTAGAAAAGGCAACAGAGGGGCTAGAGAGATGGCTTAACAGTTAAGGCGCTTGACTGCAAGGCCTAATGACTCAGGTTCATTTCCCCAGAACCCACATAAATCCAGATGCACAAAGTGGTGCATGCATCTAGAATTTGTTTGCAGTGGCTAGAGACTCTGGCACACCCATTCTCTCTCTTGCTCCCTCTCCTTTCAAAAAAAAAAAAAAATTAAGGGCTGGAGAGATGGCTTAGTGGTTAAGGCGTTTGCCTGCAAAGTCAAAGAATCTTGGTTCGATTCTCTAGGACCCACGTAAGCCAGATGCATATGTATAAAAGGGTCAACAATAAAGTAAAAAATTAAAAGGTTTTTCTTTGTGCATGTTCAGCCCTAAATATGACATCTAAACCACACCCTCCAAGGCTTAGGGGACCTCATGGAAGATGGGACAGAAAGAATGACAGAGGAGGAGGATGGGAAATGGTGCTGCATGTTACTGTAGTCTCTCTCTCTCTCTCTCTCTCTCTCTCTCACTATATATATATATATATATATATATATATATATATATATATATATATATATATATATATATATATATATGTATATATATATATAGTGTATATATAGCTATATACCAGTATACAGAATGCTACCTAGACCAATGCATTGTATGTGGGTAGCACACTGAGATAGACGCGTACAAGGATTTGAATCAGTCTGAGAGGGGCATGCAAATAACCTTTGCCATTTTATAGACGTGTGACCTTGAGAGCACATGCCAGTTACTGGAATATCAGTTTATTTATCTGTATGAATGGGAGCACACATGTTACCTCTTTGATATTGTTATGAGGTTTGATGCCCAATATCCCAAAACAGGAAGTAATTAATGTACTTTAATGATACTAACAGTATTTGTCAGATCTCAGAAATTATGGGCTGTAGGAGATAAGAACCATTATAATCTTCATTCGACCATGAGGCCTAGGGACAGATTAAGTACTTGCCTATCACCTCAGAGGCAGGAACTTGCCATGTCAGACTTCAGGGTCTTTTGATGGCTGTTGTTGCCCAGGTACAAATGGTGGTCATGAAGGTTTTTCTACCTTGAGCGAGAATTCCATGATTATGAATTATAAGGGAACTTTAAGATGGTTAGAGCCCATTGTGCTCCCTAGTCCTCATCTTTTCCATGACTCTGCATTCCTCTGAGCCAGAATCTATGAGAAAGTACAAGTGAGAGGACAGACGTGATTGTGCGGCCAGCAAGCACTGTCAGGCAGCTAAGGATCCTGGTCTAAAATACAGCTTTGAATATCTCAGCTGAATACACAAAGGCTGAATTCCATATGCAGGCCAGTGAAACAAAACAAAACTCTATGCAATGCAGAGTCATTTTATAACAAGGGAAGAATTAATTATAGACCACTCATTTAATATAATTGGGAACCATAAATATAATTACCCTGTGATCTTATTTTATGCTGTCATCATTAGGTCATGCTGCAAATATCCACTCTCTATAAACATAAATAGAGATTAGATTTTCTATTTATAATATGGTGCTGGCACCATTTGACATGCAGACCAATAGAATAGTGGAGACATAAAGCCCAAAGCCACAGACACGTATTCTTTGACAAAGGTATCATTGGAAAGGGGACAGACTTTAACAAATGGTGTTGCAAAAACTGGATATTTGGGAGCCAAAGAATGAAATTAGATCCATATCTTTCACCAAATCAATGTAAAAATGGGTCAGAGACCTTATTCAGAAGCTGAAACTGCTAACAGAAAGCATAGAAAAACCCTTCAGAATACAGGCATAGGCAAGAGTTTTATGACAGATCTCAGGTAGCACAGGAAACAATGCCGAGGTTTGACAAATAGGATTACATGATGTCATAAAGCTTCTTCATAGCAGAGGAAACCAACAGCAGAGAGAAGCTTACGAGCGGAGAAAGTCTTTGCCAACTATACACCAGTCAGGGAGCTGATATCAAGAACATAAAAACAAACGTGAAAATTAAACACGCCAAACTCTTAAACTGTCGGGATGATAAATGAGCTGGTGAATCAAATAGCCAGCTCTCAAAAGATACACAGATTTCTGACAACTATTTTAAAATTTTCATTATTTGAGATAGAGACAGAGGCAGACATGGAGAGAGAGGGGTGGGAGAGAGAAGAGTGTGTGTGTGTGTGTGTGTGTATGGGCACATCAGGGCCTCTTGCCACTGCAAATGAACACCAGATGCATGCACTATTCATAATAGCTAAGGAAAGGAGCTCTCTTAGATGTCCATCAATAGATAAATGGTTAAGAAAAATGTGATATAAATCGTTGCAGCTGAAGGCATGTCAGATGAATGACTTCCATACTTAGTACTTTTTCTGCTTAAGCAGAAGGTTATATGGCTTGTTTTTAAATATCACAGAGCGTGTGTGTAACTAAACACTCTAATATCATACATCTCAGCTTCTCTCCTGACAGGTGTGTCCACTGGGGCTCTGTGATGGTAAATTTTGTATGGCAACTCCATGAGGCTAAGGAATAGCCGGTCAGGTATTATTTCTGGCGTGTCTCTGATGTGATACTGGAAGAGAATAGCATTTGAGTCAACAGTTATGATAAAGGTTTTCCCATGTTGTGGGTGCTCAACATCCAATCCATCAGGGGACGGAATGGTAAACATAAATCAACAAACATGGAGGAAGACTGAATCCTCTTCCCTTGAACTGGGATATTCATTATCCTGCCCATAGCCGTCAGAGCTCCTGGTTCTCAGCTCATCAGACCTTTACATCCATATCGGCCTCTTTTCTTGGCCTTAGGCTTTTGGCTTCTGAATAGGAGTTACACCTTCAGCAACTCTCATCCTAAGGCATTTAGACTCGGACTGAACTATATCACCACTTTGTGGGTCCGCAGCCTGAAATTGAGCTTCCTGGCTATAATCACCCTAGCCAGGTCCCATAATAAATCTGTGTGTGTGTGTGTGTGTGTGTGTGTGTGTGTGTTACAAAATAACCCATTTGCTGTTTTCCTGGAGAACTTTGCATTGGCTCTGAAAAGCCATGTGACATCTATAAGCACATGGCAAACTGGGAACCAGAGCAGGTTTGTTAGCCACCCGTTTCTCTGAGTCCCCTTCCCCAGAAGCCTGTCTCTTTAGGAATGGCGATGACACAGGTTTCCTTAGTAGCCATATATCTATTATGTAATTCGCAGTTTATTGTCTTTGGCTCTCTGTACTCCCAATTAACTTCACTTTAAGCTCATTTCCTCTGTGGAAATAGAGACCAAATAGACTGAATTTTCTATCAATCAGTCATTTCTTTTGGAAACTGTCACTAAGCTGTGTATCAGGTTTTTCTTATCAAATTGGGCAGCACGAAATACAATCCTTGTGTCTTAGGGAGCCTTTCATGCTGTGGACAAACAGATGATAAAACTCTGGGCTACTCAAAGGCCAGTTGCCTGGAACAACGAAAAGGTCATTCTTGCCAGGTGGTCATGAGAATCTGCCCGGAAAGGAGATTGCCCCCAGAATCAGGTCTTCTTGAACTATGCCTGGTCTTTCTAAACACGATTATTAAGACACAAACATGGCTGGAGAGATGGTGTAGGGGTTAAGGATCTTGCTTATGAAGGCTAAGGAACCAGATTTGATTCCCCAGGACCCATGTAAGCCGGATGCACAAGGTGGCACATGTGTCTACAGTGTGTTTGCAGTGGCTAGAGGTCCTGCATGCCCATCTCTCCCTCTCTGCCCCCACCCCCCCGCAAATGCAAGACACAAACAGCTGTGCTTTTCACACATGAAGATGACAAAGAAAGCAGGACACGAAGATAGAATTGGGAGAGCTTAGACAATATTTTCCCAGTGAATGAAATGTTGCTTGAGGGGTTTGATGGACTGCCATGCAAAGATCTGGGGCTGTGGAGACCATATTACTATTATTTATTTATTTAAGAGAGAGAGAGATACAGGAATAGGTAGGGAGAGAGAGAGAGAGAATGGGCACGCCAGGGCCTCCAGCCACTGCAAATGAACTCCAGATGCGTGTGCCACCATGTGCATCTGGCTTGCGTGGGTCCTGGAGAATCAAGCCTTGAGCCAGGGTCCTTAGGCTTCACAGGCAAATGTTTAACTGCTAAGCCATCTCTTCAGCCCAAGACCATATAATTCTTTACTCACTTGGAATCCAAAGTTGTATTTGAACAATTTAAAATACTGAGTTACCAAAGTTGGAGATTAACATTAACAACCAGTATCCACTGTTTTGGCTACAGGGTGGCAAAATGCTAGCTTGCTAGCTCACTTCACTGAAGTAAACCATTACCCATGGGGTCCCATTCTAGCAGTAAATTGGAACACAATGAACTGGGGTTTCCTCTAATTTTGGAAAAAACAATATACCTTTGGTTACATTTCATTGGTGAAAAGTTAAGTGGCAAGATAGCAGGCCAGTGGTAGGATTTTATTAAACTAACCTGTAAGAATGTGGTCCCCCAAATCTTTTGTACATTAGAATCACCTGAGGAACTTTGACAGTAGGGATGTTGGCTAGCCACCCTCACGTCATGGTGTGGGTGTCCAGGCACTGCATTTTGTTTATTTTTGGTTTTTTGAAGTAGGGTCTCACTCTCTAGCCTAGGCTGACCTGAAATTCACTATGTAGTCTCAGGATAGCTTCAAACTCACAGTGATCCTCCTACCTCTGCCTCCTGAGTGCTGGGTTTAAAGGCGTGCGCCACCACACCCAGCTCATGGGCACTGCGTTGTAATGAGTGGAAATGTTTGGGCATTGCTGCTCTAAGATATGTCCTAGGGTTGATATGCTGAAGCCCTGTCACCCAAACTATCTGTAACATTGGGTTGAGGAACTTTTTCTTTGCCCTTGAATCTACTGTAAGAATTCCTCCTGAAAGAATCTACTGTAAGTTCCTGTAAGAACATAAAAATAAAAAAAAATGCAATTTAACAGGACTTAGAGTTTTGTGTGGTGCTTTCTGTAGAGAGTTCTATTCTGTTGCTTTTAGAATCAAGAGTTCGGAAACGTACTGTACTGGCTAGTGAGGAAAATGAAACAATTCTGCACTTGTGAAGAAGTCAGGCAAG